>JAWWES010000001.1:35054802-35068383 GCA_035583135.1 Lophotriccus pileatus
TTACCCCACCAATCCCAGGTCCAGGTGTCCTTTCTCCCAGGGTCCCCTTCTTCTACCCCTTATAAACCCACCATGTTATTACAATAAACCAGATCAGCTTAGACCTTAGACCTGCATGTGGTGTCTGTGTTTTTCTCTTGTGGATTTACACATGGATACTACAACTCGAAGTCAAGAACCTGCTGGTCTGGATTTACCCCTTTCCCATACCGCGTTAGTAGAATATTATGTCTTAATTTCTATGACTTCAGTTTTCAGGTGCTGAATCTTGTTTTTCCTCTGACAGAAAAGCTGAAAAAACAAACAAACACCTCTTTCCATCATCCAGTTCTTTCTGTGCAGAATTCAGCTCAGAACAGAGCTCAGTGAGCACAGAATCTAGCTTCATGTTGCAATGTTGCTTTCTAATCCATGGATCATTTTACAGGGATTCTTTTGAGTACAAGTATGTCTGCAGTCCTTTTGACACGGACAATATAAGTGGACAAGATACAGTGATATAGTATCACTGCTGTATGAATAGAAACCACAAGGGATTCTCTGTTAATACATCTGGGGTTATTTTAGTCCTTCAGATGACAGAAACACACTGTGAGCTCACGGTGAGGTGAGTACAACTCCAAAGTCTTTCTTTAATTTATTTCTTTCCAGAAGTCTCAGGTTCTACAAGTGTAATTTGTTTCCTCTGTTCCTGTATTTAATCCAGCTGTCTCCGTTACTTCTGCGTCACCAAACTGCTGTCAACTGCAAGTTTAACCAGTGTATATTTTTTATTCCTTTATGGATCATTTATCCTCAAAGCACCCTTTTGGAACAGAGGTGCTCCTTTCCCATCTCTGTAAACTCTTTGAGGGAATACTAAGAAACATTGTGGCTCATAAGCAAAGAAACTTCCAGGCTTTATGGACCTCCGGTGAATAACTCTGTGTTTTGCTTTGGATTAAGCATGGAATTAGGTCTCCTGAATTGAGCAGCCTAGGCAAGATGGACAGGACCAAAGATGAGTTGGAGGTAACCTGGACTCCAAATGGCTTTATCCTTTCAGGGCTGATGTGTCTCTTGTTATCTGACATTGAGGTTTATGGAAGATATTCTAGCAAAAAGTTAAATACTTGCAGAATTAAATACTTTCAGCAGCCAAGTGGAGTTTCAAGATCTGAAGTCAATCTTGAAAAAGGTTATTAAAACATATCAGATTTTTATGGACCTATCTTATGTGTCTTGATCTTGTGATGGAACTGGGAATAAATCACATGAGAGCTAAACCAGTGTGGGTCAGAGTGGCTCAGGTGACACACAGTGTACATCCACATTAATAAATAAGAGAACCAGAGATGGTTCTCAGCACTGAACCCCTTGCTCATTTCCTCTCCTTGGTTGCTAGCTCACTCAGTGGCTTTTTTTTGAACTTTTCCAACTAGCGCTACAAGGGCCATGACCGAAAACTGTTCTCAAGCAGTTCACTAGAGAGTACTACTAACCCTCAGGAAGAATGAAACAGCTTTAAATTGGCTCTTGTTGCCATGTGCACGTCTTACATACTGTCTCAGCACACTTTTCTCCTTCAGATACCTCAGCATGTGCAACAAATGCTATCCAACACTGTGCTATGAAACTTTCATTTTGACGGGCTGATGCACTGACCTCACGTTATTTCAGAAAGTTTAAAACTAAAAAAAAAAAAAAAAAGAAGAAAAATACTTCTGTCTTTGGACTACCATCCAGGGTAAAGAAGAGCTAGAGAGACCTGGTAAGTAGTGTAAATGCAGCTGGACCATGCCACCGGATTTCAGTACCAGTGAAAATATCCATGCTCCTTTTTTCTTTACCATTATAGGTGTAGCCATTTGTCACCATTCAGAATTACATACATCCGCTGAGAAAAAACAAAAAACAAAAAAAAAAAAACAAAAAAAAAAAAAAAAAAAAAAAAAAAAAAAAAAAAAAAAAAAAAAAACCACAAAACCCACACAACTATTATTATCCACTTGCTCTGTTCCACTGACTGTTTTGTGCTAACACCTCTCAGCAAGGGAGAATTCTCCTGCAGGGAATCTTAGCTTCATTTTGTAAGCATTTAGTAAATAGGGAGATAAGTTATCCACAAAATTTATTGTGTTTTCAAGTGCTGTTAACAGCTCTCCAGAGTCTCTCTTGGCTCTGTTTTGGGCCACTGCAGTGTTCTTTCTCTCTCTCACGTGTTTTCCTGTTGTCCCAGAAAAATCCGCAAAATCAGGATAGCCCTAAGAAGTGATGAGCTAAGCCAATTTGAGCAACTTTTTCTTAGATACAAAAATCTTTCCCTTCCTTTTTTATTTTTTCTTTAACAGCAGAGGCAAAGCCAAGAAAACCCAAAATGATTGTACACCAAAATTGCTGCTTCTTACCCGTATTAGTGCCTATGTCCCTTTGAAAATCCCATTGGGATCTTCAGGTTCTCTGGTTACCCTAATTGTCTCCAGGCCTGCATCGTGATCCTCCCTCTGCTGAACCCTGGAGGTAGTGGGAATCTACAGCTTGTGGATTGCCAAGGAAAAGGCAGGAGTAAATTCAACAAGCACATTGACACCCTGTCTGTAGCTAAACAGCAAAGGGCTGCATAATTAATATTTTATCTACCTGTCTGTTTGCACTGCATTGTCTCTTTACAGCAGAATGAGAACTTGGAGAAAAGAGTTACAAAATGGAATTTTTATGTGGGTGTTTTGTTGAAGAAGATAAAACATGACTATGCTTCTTTCCAAGTTGTAGAGAACATTTTCACTTGAAAAGTAACTAGTTTGGAACTTCAAAATCTTGAAAATGTAGAAGTAGCTTAATTCAGCTGCTGGGCTCCATGGAGTTTGATGAAATCAGCCCAGGAACTCCACGGTTTTTTAGTCACATCCTCAGCATGTGTCCAGCTTTCCACTGAGAAGGCTGTCTTGCCTTCATGGAGGCACAGGAAGAGATGTGTGTTCCGTTACCTTCTCTGTCAAGTGAGACATGTGCCAGTAACATAATGGGACATGCAAACAAATCTCTCATGACCAGCGCTAACATTAGCTGGTGTCAGCTGGTCAGTGGATGTCCCTCCAGGCACATAAAACAGGGTGAACTGGGACCTTCACTGAAGAAGGTGTCAGGGAGTGGACTACAAGACAGCAAAAGAGATCCTGCCTCCTTTCCCTGCCTGAGGAACTTCTGGGGACAAGGCACCAGGGATCCCACCATAGCATAGCTGAGTTGCTCTGAGCCCTGGTCACCCAATCGCAGCCTCAGCTATGAATGATGCTATGTGCAAGAACTCAAGTTATCTGGTCTTCTGGTTTCATTCCCCAGTTTTCTTGTTCAGCAGACCTCTAAAAGCTCAGAGTTGTCTCAGAATTGCCTCATCTACAGTGGAAATCCTACACATTCTCTAAAACTCCATTGCTATTTTTCTGTTTCTCCTCCTTCTCTGTTACAGGAGTGTCAAATGAGAGAAAAAACATAAGGTATACAGTGTAAATTATATGATTTTAATACTTTTAGCTTTCAAACTGTCCTCCATGAAAATGTCTACATAAAAAAAGTTTTAAAGATATCTTACAACAATTTATTTTAAACTTTAATGTCAAACAAGTCATATTTTTCTTCCCAAAAGCAAACGCAATACTGCCAAAAATATTCACAACACTTATGTAACCATTGCATGGTTATCCAAGTGAGGGATTACTGCAGGTCTGTATACATGCTATGCTGGAGAGGTCAGTCTCCACAGACCCATTCATCCTGATGGTGGTATTGCTTTGGCATGTGTTAAGAGCTCCTCATTTAAAAATGCTACACGATGCATTTTAATTTCCTTTCAGCTCTCCATTTCTCTCATGAAAGGCAAGCAGAAAGGACAAGTGTGGGGAGTTTTTTTAAATCCGTTTCTGCATCTCTCTTTTAAGGCATTTAACAGGCTACCAGCATCTCTATTTTGTTTTTAGGACACTGAAGAGTTAGCTAAACTAATAAATTAATCAATGTCTTTTATTCCTTTACCTGCCACCTGGACTCCATCTCATCTTTCAGATCAAAATTAGCACTAATTTGTATAATTGTTACTGAAAGAGCCAAAGACAGTGATGACAGTGAGGTGTTAATATCAGTACCCAAACCAAATCAGTTTCCTTCATTGATATCAAGTTAATATTAAGAATTATCATATCATGTCTTAAGAAAAAGTTTTTGCTTTTTCAAAGCTTTATTTTTTGATCCATTCTTTTACTGTTGTGGTAATTTATAGGTTATTTAAAGCACAGGTTTTTTTCTAACTGATGTTTGTTATATGAAAAGAGAATTACAAAGGCAATTCTGCAGAGAAACAGAAGATAGTGAGGGCTGTTACATTTCCAGATTTTTTCTCTCCTGCCTGCATCCTGTAGCCTGACAATTAATGTATTTTATTGGGAAAATACAGCTCCAGAGCTGAAGAGTGTCTGGGAACAAGTAAAGTCTCCCACCCTAGTTCTGATAACTCAGCTGTTTTATACCTGCAATAAAACTGTTCCTGTTCTGTTTGCAAGGAATGCTATAGCCATGATTTTTTGAGGGGCTTGGTCTTGTCAGCATGTCTGACATAGTCTGAGAATCATGGGCAGGCTGGTTTGCTTAGCCTAAGCAAGAATTGCTTAAGTGAGGTTTATCTTCCCTAGTTAGAGCTGTTTGCAGTGTAGGCATTTACTTCTGAACTCATCTCATGTACTCCTTTTAAAGTCCATGTGAAAGACGGGCACCTTCAAAACATGATTCACTTGAACCGTTTGAAGTAATTTTTTGTCAGATTGTTCTCCAAGGTTATTCAGCTCACTAATGTGGAAGAAAATGATCATGTCACTCTTCCTCAGTTACTTCTTAGCCAGGTTAGTGAGTTAAATTAACTCAATAGCAAGTGCCAATACGATAGAGGAACAGAGAAACAGCTAGACTTTCTTCTGTCTTCAGGCCTTGACACCTAAATTCTGTTTATCTTCCCATGTAGATAGGGATTTGTGTCATATGTTTAAGAACACACGGACCTGTCTCTGATGATGGGGACATAAGCAGTGTTTTTTGACATAAGCAGTGTAGTTTCCAAGTCAACCACATGTGGAGAATTCACTGAACGCTGCAGTTTTTACAGCTGAGATGAAGGTATGAATGAGAATGGGGAATGGTATTGAATTGGTTTAATGATAATACATATAGAATATGGTTTTAAATAATATAGGTGTCTATGAAATGTAGTGACGTATTTGGTTTGTTTCATTTTTGGAAAGAAAGAAGTTAGAGACATATTACAGACTCAAAATCAGTCCTAGTCGAACTCTCATTGAAGACAACAGGTAAACTTTCTTTAATGTAAAGTGGAGAATTTATTAAAAAAAGATAATATCAAAGCATTGTTGACTGAATTAGTATACATTTGTTTTGTAGTTTAACTCCATCCAGCAACTAAGCTCATACAGCTCCTTGCTCAGCCCTCACTAGAAGGTTGGGAGAGAGAATAAGAAGGGTAAAGGTAAGAAAAATAGTGAGTTAAGATAAGAAAGGTTTAATAATAGAAGTAAAATAACAGTAATAATAGTAGGGACAAGAAGTAATAAAAAGAAAATAACAGGGAGAGAAATAAAACCCAAGAAAAACAAGAGATGTAACTGAAAACCCATTGCTCACCACTAACTGACGGATGCCCAGCCTGCCCCTCAGAAGCAACATCCCAGCCAAATTTCCCACCATTTTATGTTCTGAGTATGATGACATATGCTATGAAATATCCCTTGGGTCACTTGGGGTCAGCTGTCCTGACTGTGTCCCCTCCCAGCCTCTTGTGTCCCCACTGTCAGGGCAACAAAAGAAACCAAAATGTCCTTGACTTAGGGTAAGAACTACTAAGCAACAACTAAAACATGAGTGTATAACCAACATTATTCTTTCCTAAATTCAAAACACAATACTGTACCAGCTAAAATGAAGAAAATGAAATCTATACCAGCTAAAACTGGAACAATTTAACAGCCAGTTTTTAAAATACTTGTTCAGAACAAAAAGACTACTTTTCCAACCAAATATATAATATGGAGATGTAAAAATTCAATTTTGCTTTTAAATCGGAATGTAGTTTTATGGCATAGGGACAGATACATCTGCAAAGTATTTTTCTGTTGGTATGTCTCAACCATATCTGAACTAACTCCAGATTAAGCCACAATTTATGCACTTGTAAAGCGACAGACTATACTAGCTCCAGCTCTGAAACACAGCCACATTCCTCCCAGGCCTCTAATTTAGAGCTGACAAGTGCTACAGTTCAATAATTTTGAGCACCTGAGGAAAAAAAATTAACACAGGAAAATTAACTAAGGGATTTATTCAATGCTAAAACTGACTTCAGGATTTTTTTTCAAGGCTATAAATAAATCTGTGTAACTAAACCCAAGCCTAGAAAAAAATCTGTCTTGAAAGTATATTTATTCACCACTCTCACAGGAGTATTAGAAGAACTGATTTGACCTAGACATGTAATATACATCAGGGTTTCTAGATAAAAGGCTGTATAAATTCAGAGTTCTATTACAATGAACTAGCTGAGTATGCTGAGAATACTGTTGTAATTTTAATAAAATTAATTTAATTTGAATTGATAAGCAGGTGCTGAGAGACAGCAGTTCCCACTTCCACCTGTGGAGGAAACCAGATCTTAACAGAACTTTACAAGACATATAAATGTGATAACGACTGCATGAAAAAAGTCTACAAATGAGTTGCAAACCAAGCAACAGAATACTTAAATCTCATCTCTTCTCAGGTTTGATTTAAGCTAATTCTGAAAGAAACTGCACATAAAGAAAGTACAGATCTTTTCAGATTTAACACTAAAGTTAAACACTTATTGTAGGCATCAGTCAGGTTTGCATTCAGTTTGCTCTCCATTAAAGGTATACTTACATGAATGCTCTTTGTTTGGATCTGAAAGCCAAGGCACAGTTGTGATGGGATGGATAGTTTGGATAGTGTGATTTATTGTACTCTGAGGAAATTGTATTCAACGTAATCAAGAGTCAAATCTAGAGTGGATAGATGCTCTAAGAGACCAGAAGAAAGGAGGTATTGCCAGTCAGTGTAAGAGAAAAAGTATGAAAGATGAGATGTGAGACTAGACAGAGGTAGAAGTTTTCAAAAAGGAGATGGAAAATGGAAAAAAAATTCTTTGAGAAACAGGAAATTATATAGGTGTAGGAAACAACTTTTTCCTTTCTATGCTATTTTCAAATGGGAATGGCAGCTTTTCAGGGGATGAAGTTACTTTGAAAGAGGTAGAGAGTGTTTTTCAAGGCCTTAAATTAAGAGAATAAGCTTGGACTGGTGGTAAAAGAGATGGTACAGGAGTCATAAAATGTCTTAAAAGACAGGCCTTTAGGGAGGTTGTAAGAAAGGGTCTGTGTCCAAGTGACAAAAGCCAAATGACTAATTAAACCAGGGGTGTGGCAGGTCCTCTGAAAGAATTGAGTATGTCTCCTGTTTGGCAAGGAAGCAATTCAGGGCATAGAGGAATCAAGAAAGAGAAAGAGAAAACATTTTGCTCTAGAAAGGGCCCCAGCTTCCCACCTCCTAAGGGCGTGAAGTAACTCCAGAGTTCCTGAATCATATTTCCATCTTTTGCCTGGCTCTCATCCTCTGGGAACTGCTTTTTTTTTTTAATTTTTTTTTTTACTTCAGCACAATTTCAGCCGAAAAAGTGGAACCTCTCCTAACTGAGAAACAGTTGTGTGCTTTGTAATTGGGGTTCTCCCTTGGAGATAAAAGATGTTGGGATGCACCTCCTCAGTTGAATAAGAGTTTAGAGCTTCATTTTCCCACCATCAGACTGCATGGACTGTTGATTTCATGCAGAAGTCTGGGGAAGGTGCACTGAAAATGCAGCCACTGTATTGTAAAACAAAACCAATGACATCTTTCTGTCTTGAAAGGCACTCCTGAGAGCATGCATGGTGGCAGCAAATGGTGGCCAAGCTCCATAAGGCACTATCTAGCTCTAGAAAAACAGAGCTTGGCATCTATTTCACTGCAAAAAACAGAGTCAATGTAGATGTACCTTTGGGCACCAACCTACAGTCTGTGAAGGTTGGTCTGTGTTTAGGAAGATTTAGAAGCTGTCCTGTGACCCATTACTGAGGCACTCTCCATGCTTCTCTACAAATAGTTCTGCTTTTCTCGTCAGTTCTCACAGTGTAGCTTCAGCTGCTCCTCACACAGCTCTATTAGAAGTTTGGAATCTCATTCAGAAGGGCTCATCTCTCACTCTAGTGCAGGGCAGGAATTTCTGCTCAAGGATTAGGACACCTAAATGTTGGGTGAAATATCTAAGTCACTGTCTGACAAAGGCATTTTGACAATAGATTTAGTAATGACTGTGAGACGTTTAGATAATTTGGAAGTAGGAGCTCTCTTCGTGCTTTAGTAAGTATTTTTTAATGTTCAAACTCTATTCCAATCCCTTTAGGACCCACAACTCCTGCAGACATCTTCCCAGTCCAGTATGAGCCAGGAAATGGGCTGTGCAGCTGAACAGCCCTGGCAATGTCTCCCTTCATCAGCTGATGCCACGGCCCCTGCCAAAACAGACCAACTCTCTTTGGAGGCTTTGGGACAATTCCATGTCTGTTGGAGGACAAAGTCACCGCCCTAACACTCTTGTCTTAGCTGAACAAACCTCCATAAAACTGTCTACCAGGGTAATACCTGGACCCACTATTGGTTCTCATGTTATTTCTACATATTGCTATTGATGCATCTGTTTTAATTTCCCGTGGCTCCTTGTATTTGCCCAGTAACTAGTGCCATTATTGCTGGGCTGTGTAATTGCACAGTGGATCTCTCAGTAGCACTAAATGTATAATTATGAAGTTCTCCAAAGTAGAAGGACAAAACAACTGTTCGGTGTTTGCAGCCAGTGGAGTTTTACTGTGTGTTCTTTTCATACCACTTAGTTTGCTGCCTACTTAACTTTCCATAAAGGGTAATTATTTTTTGGGTAGGGTTGGAAGACACATGGAGTATAATATATTAACTGCACTTCTTATTCAAAAGGTAACAAAGACTCTGCATCAAGTTAATGCCAACAGTTTCCCTTGGAAATAGCACAAATAATTTGTCACTGCTCATTACTTTCATGCTACTATACCGCTGCTGGCTTTTGAAAAGACAGTTTCTAAAATTATGCAGAAGAACTGATTGCTGGTTTTGGTATTGTGATGTTTAAATGGGCCAAAACAATTCAAGATCTATGCATTTAACCCAAGTAAATAGAAGTGTTTTGCTTTTACATTTGTCTTTCTGGCATGTATGGATTGTTTTCTTTCTTTCTGAAGGATAAAGGGTACCCAGTGGAATACAGAGAGCAGAGAGCCAGCACAAGGCCTCTGTTTAAGTGAGGTGTGGACATTTGTCTTTTGAACAGAGAGCAGTCTGACCTGAGCCTTTTACCGCTGACAGGAATATTGGCTCTCTGAAAGCAGAGACAGCAATAAGGCTATGGCCACATTGAATGAGAGGCTTTTTCAAACTCACAGAGGTTTCTTTCTGAAGGGACAAGTTGGACAAAAATATATAAAATGACTTTTCTTAGGTCACACACAACAGCCTTGGAAGGGAAGAAGGAATGGAAGTGAGATTTCCTAAATATTGTGTCAGTGTCATGTCCACTTGCACACACTGTTTGGACTCCGTGTAGCGCCTCTAGCCCACCCAAAACTCATTAGGGCTTCTTTCCAAAAGAAGTGTGCATTCCAGTGAATCTGGCTTGGTTCAACAGCCACTGGGCATTTTGATGCTTCCTTTGGAAACACAGCCAGCTACTCTCCATGCACAGTGTTTGCACTCCAGCAGGGCTGGAAGGGGTAGCTGGAGCAGCCCCACTTTTACATACACAGGACTGAGGGAGCTGATTCACATCTCATCTGTGGTTTGTCTGGATCGTAGGAATGTTCCTTACAACTGAAAAATAGTACTATATCTAAATTCATAACTCTTCCCTTCCAACAGACATCCTTGTCTGGGATGGCTGGTGATTCACTCCCCTTCTGTTTCACCTTAGTGCTTAGACAGGCTCCAAATATTGTGTTATCCTGGCAGATCAGAGACCAGTTGTGATGGAGAGACTTAATTCATGCAATTTTGGAACAGAGAATGCTCTTTTTAAGATGTAACAACTCTCCCTCATATTCCCACGTGGGAAGGACTGGCTGGAGCCAGGGCTCCTGCAGCTTTGTAGCAGATGTGGTAGGTGGGTTTCCCTTTCCCCCCTCCCTAACCTTGGAGCTACATACTTCACTAAGAGAAGCAGGAGGGCTTTCTTGCGTATCTGAATAGAGATGGGATTATTTTCCCAGTGATATAATTTTATTTACTGTCTCATAGAGAAAAGTGAGTAATAGAAGACTGGATCTTAAGTCTCCAGTCTCAGTCCCATCCCTTTGGTCTTCTGACATGAAATAAGTGAACCACTGAAATCTGGACCTCTATTACAGTAATATCAGTCCAGAAAATCTAGGAGAGACTGGAGTAAATGGCAACTGAATTAGAAGTGATCTTTTCTAGTACACAGAGAAATTCTTTTGTGGACTGTTTTGAGTTAGCTGGTACTGTTGCTTTCCAGGTTTCCTCTGCTGCGGTGCCTGCCTTTGCTCTATTAAAGTACTTCACAACAATTCTGGCAGAAAGGACTGTTATATAAAGCGGTCCTATTTGAAAGTTGCTATCCTAAACAGTAAACTTTAATTTTCAAAACTGTCAGTCTCCTCTATTTCATGTGTTAGGCACAAGAGAAAATAAAAAAAGTAGGGTTTAGATCCTGTTTTCTATACTTTGCTTCAGAGACAGTATTTTTGATATAGCGCTCTCCTCTTTTTTATGTGCTTTTTCATTCCTTTAAAAAATGTTTTCACTTTCAGAACATGAATTCTTCTCTTTCCCATTGTTGCTTGTCATCTGAGTGCTCACCCAAGCACTCAACATGGTACTAGTTCTCTTCAGTAAATCTGTGTTTCACTTGAAGTGAACTACCCTTCTCATATTTAAAGAGTTAAGCTTCAATTTGCTTAAGACAAGTTGACGACATGATAAACAGAGGCATACTGCAACTCTCCCCAAAGCTGCAGGAAATTCAGATAATAGAAAGTAACTTGTAATTTCTAAAGTTTTCTAATAATGATTTTTTTTGGTCTTGACAGAGAGAAAAAGTCAATTAACTCTCTCTGCTTATCTGCCTTACATCACACTCTAGTATATTGTGTAGGACTCCACAGATTTATATACTGAAACACAGTCTCATCAATAGTGATTATATTTCCTTGCTTGCCTTCAGTACCTTTGTTCAGGAATGGATCTGAAACACAGTCAAAGCAGAAACTGCTACCAGCAATGGCACATGAGGACAAAAGAATATGAAAACCTTAAGTAAGTTTCAATACCATAACAATGCTTCTAAACAGAATGACATATCAATATGGAGTCCTTAAAATGTAGTTTAGAATGCTAAATAATAGCTTTATCCCCACCAGCAATGTTTATAACGACACTGAACTGAAGCAACTGCTAACTTAAATAGCTTCTAATTATAGATATGTCTTTTCCCATTAAAATATCTTTATTTTAATAGATGACTAATTGTTAACTTCCAAAAATGTTTTTTTCCACATACTTCTTTGATTTTCAAAATAGTCCCCACTCCACACCTAAATTTATTATTCTTCTCTCACAAGAATCAAATTTTATTTGAAAACTAAAGATTTTTAACAGTCAATTTTAAACTATAATTTTCTGAAAGAAAGACATATCCAGACTGTTTTATGCATTTCTCTTTACTGCAAGAAATCCCTGTTCTGAGTTCAGAGTTCCTTGTGTCTGGTTATTATTTCTCCCCAGGTATTCGAATGTCACATCTCCTGTGAAATCCTTTCTGTTGCTAAAAAAACTTGTGCTTGGTTTTGCAGTGGAAATTCTCGATCTTCTTATAAAGTTTGGCCTTCCTCTTGAAGATTTATTTGCTTAGTTAATTTTATGGGGTATGACATGTTCCATTTCCGTAACATTTCTCAGAGATATTTTCAGTACTCTAATCTAAGATGGAATTTGACTAAATTTTGATACCTGCCTGTTAGGATGAGCCAAAAGGTAAGGGAAAGATGATGATAGAATTACAGGAGGAATTAAATAGAAGGCAAACACAATCCTGAAGGACACTAGTCAAGTCGTGCTTGATGCAAAAATCTTTTTGTAAATAAAGACTAAAAGATATTTGGAAAAAAAAAAGATGGTATGTAAAAAATTGCCTCTAACTACATTAGCTTTCAGGACATTTCTGACAATGCTTAACACCATATATTTTTCCTAGTTGGTTTTTCCACCTTCCAAGCATTTCCATCACATATCCTTTGCTAGGTTATATGTTGCAAGGGAAGATTCATGTTCAGGTTTCATGTCCCAAAATAATCCCTGCCAGGCACTAGGAATCAGTCGTTTCTATTTTACCTTGAGATGACACATACACATTTAGTTTCCTTGCTGGCTAGAAAAGTCTTACTCAGGGTGCCGTGTTTCCTGCTTAGCATGCTGAATAAACTTCCATCTTGCCATGAGATGCAGAGGAAAATTGCTACCATTGCAGAACTTCAGAGGGAAAATAAAAAAAAAAAAAACAACAAAACCATAGCAAGCAAACAGAAACTGAGCCCTCTGAAGGGCAAGATCATTTGTGGACTGGAAAAATATTTTGTCTTGAAGCTTGGCTTACTTTTTACTTTTCCTTTAAAAAAATATTAAAAAACTGGCATAAGGCTCATTATCTTACTTCCTATTTAAAAGCTCCAGGTACAGAAAAATCGGGAAGCCTTTAGTAGATTTATTAAGTAATTATAAGTTGTGTGTATTCTAGTTCTGTGTCTAGTATATAAGGCCTTGGTTCCTCTTAGAAATCTTCCAAAGACTAATGTCCTTGACCACAACTGGAGGATGGGGAGAGAGGGAAGAAGACAAGGACAAAGAGATTCCAGTTAGTCTCTTTATTTAATGCTTGAGATTATCCTTTTCCCTTCAGTAAGAGCAAAAAGGTATTCCTAAACATATGTTGGAGACAAAATCAGGCATGGACATGATATTTATTTATTTTTTAAGTGAAGACTGACAGTATGGGAGGTGAATTCTTTTTTATGCTCCTTGGTGAACAGACTGATACAATATAATCCTCCCATTCTGTCTCCTACAAATGCCATAGACTGAATAGCAGTGGTCACTGGTCTTTAGATCCTACACTGTTCCTATTCAGCAAAAAAAAAAAAAAAAAAAAAGAGAAAAAAATCAAGTATCATAGCAGTGTTTAGATAGGAGATCATCATCATCATCATGGCTAGGCTTTGTGAACAAAGATTTGGGAAGGGCTCTATCCACGCTTGCTACAAGCACGCTGGTGGCTAAAAAGGCCAATTCGAGACAGACAGGTCCGGTTGCAAAAGGCACAGCAGAAAAACTCCCCAGGTGACATCGACAAGACGCGATTCTTTCTGTGCTGTCTCTTCTCCTCGAGAGTGATCCTGC
>JAWWES010000001.1:35068483-35110684 GCA_035583135.1 Lophotriccus pileatus
ATCCTGGAGACGTGCCCTGCCCAACGCAGCTGTGCTCTCAGCAGCATGGCCTCGATACTCGGGAGTGCTGCCTGTTCGAGGACAGACGTGTTGGTCACATAATCCGTCCAGTGGATTTTTAGATAGGAGGTACTGTTTTGTATATCCACAGCCCACAGACATCCAAGACATACGGTGAGGAGGGTAATCCTCTCTCACTAGGTCAGCAGATTTACTGGTCAGACTGATTTACTGGCCAAGAAGAGTTTAGACTGCTTCAACACAGTGCAAATGACACAATATCATTTGTAAATAATATTATCCCTTGGGGAAATGTCTACCATAGAATGACAGGTCAAGTCAACAAAACTTGTGAAGTAAGATCACCATGAACATAATGACTGCTACTTCAGCTTTTGGCTGGCATTGCACAGCTGACACCTCTCCCATGTTTACCCCTGCCAGCCCTGGTACCTGAGTAATTTCCCACATGGGAATGCTGTGATGTTTGCTGTTGTACAAACAGCAGAAACGCCTCCTATATCCCAGAAAACTTTTTACTGCACTGTACCATTTCTGTGCTCCACACACTGAGTGATAGAACTTGTCCTGGCTTTGCTCAGGTTGGAGCAGATATCAAGCCGTCTGGTATCTCAGGACATATAGTCAGGAAGAAGATTGAATTCTTTAAATTTGGCTTGCTGTTCTTAAACAGATCTAATGCAGACATGCCAAAAATGGCTTCCCTCTGTCTGCCACTCACCGTAGTCACATAGTCCTGACTTGCCCTTGGGCTGGCACTGTTTTGGCAGCATGGCAAATGCAGGGTGTTGTGAACACCAAACGGGCTATTTTCCATTAGATCATGGAGCTGTTTGTGTCACTTTCAGCAGCACAATCCCCAAAGTGAAGCAGGAGAGCAGCTGGAGCATAATCTTGTCTGGAGAGCAAGGGAGGAGGTGGAAAAAGTAGGGGTGAGAAGGACCTCTTCATCAGTAGGACAGTGGGATTACATAAAGCATAATCCACATTGTTGATCTCAAGCTGCTCAAAGCACATAAAAAATTTCTAACCACCTTTGCACTCCTGGTATCTAGGGCTTGGTTTACCTCCACTGTAAAATAGTGTAACCCAGAGGCAGAACTAATTATGCTCATCTGATTGCATTACACATGTTTTATCTTATCAACATTCCCTTCTTAGCACAGTCTCTCACTGGAATCCTGGAAAGACACCACAGTTTTTACATTGCATGACACAGCATAACTTTCCACAGAGACCACTGCAGCAGTTTTAAAAGAGGTTCTGACTCATACTTTGAAAAATCTCTCCTGAAGCAGTAACATTTTGGGAAACAGTGTTTGTATAATATTTAGAAGTCAAATGCATTGAACTCGTTTTGGGTTATACTGTGTAAATAATTTTAAATACTGGTCCCATGAACATAGGCAGGGACAAGAATTGTAGTTGTTCTACAATAGCTAAGCATAACAGTGAAAAGCAGAAGAGGGAAAACAAAAAAAAAAAACTTGTGATTTTCTTTTTTAGTGTCTCAGTAACAAAGGAGAAAGAAGCCAGGTGCAAAATCTGTTCTGTTTAAAATTTTATTTGATAATATTTAAGGCATCACTTTTCAAAAGGAGCAAGTCATAAAAAAAATGAGGAAATTTAATAGCTTTTATATGTATTAAAACTGGGAGCAATTAATTATGTCTAAATGTGCCTCAGTAAATGTTCTCTTTAACCTAAAGGAGACTTGCAGTGCTGGGCTATAAAGGTCATTGGGGAAAGTAAGAACTAAAAATTCTCCTCTGAGCAACAAGGTCCTTAAATAATCCCATATGTTACATGAACTGCTGTTAAAGATGAGAAATAACCAAAGAACAGGTGCTATTGCTGGAAGTGTGGGGTTTAGATGAAACAGTTGGAAGCTCTATTAGCTGTAACAGAGCAGATGCAGCTGGTCAGGGTGCCTGGTTAAGCAGGAAGAAGATCACAGAATTACAGAATGGTGAAGGTGGGAAGAGACCTGAGACCCTTGCTCAAAGGGTTAGAGAGAGAAGGTTGGTCAGGACTACATCCATTTGGGTTTAAATACCTCAAGGATGAAGACTCTGAAACCTCTCTGGGCAATCTGTATTAGCTTATGGAAATAAATAAATAAGAAAAAATCTTACTTTTTAAGTGGAGTTTTTTGTATTTGTATTACTTTGTGCCCATTGACCACCAGTGAGAAGTCTGGCTCCATCTTCTTTACTCCCCACTATCATGTATGAGAACTTCAGACAGTTTTACTTGTCTTCCTGCACATCAGGATGCTCCATTCTTGAGCTTGGAGGAAGTGATCCTCGAGAATCAAGCAGCTCCCCTTGACCTACCATCTCTTCAGGACCATGTCAAAGGTCCTAGAAAAGGCCAAAATCTGCTCCCTTCAAGTCCACAGTTGTGGTCTTGGTTTTTGCCCTGATTACTGCTCTCGGAATTCCGAACTCCACCACTGAAAGATCATTGCATCCAAGACTGTATCCACCTTTGACAAGCCTCAGCAATTCTTCCTTGTTTGTAAGTATCAGATCATCATACCATCTTTCATCACAGGCTTATACAGTTGCACCAGGAAGTTGTTAATCATGCACTCCAGAAACGTCCTGCATTGCTTGTGTCCTGTTAGGTTGTCCCTCTATAAGAGTTTGGGTTGATTATATTTCCCCCATGAGAATCAGGGTCTGTAAACGCAAGGTTTTTTTCCATTTGTCTGAAAAAGGCCTCATCTATTTCTACTCGATCAGGAGGTCTGACCAAACACCAGCAAGTGTTGTCCTTGCTGATTTGTGCTGTAATCCTGACCCAAAAACTCTTGACTTGACTGGCTCCTCTCCTGAGCCAAGACAGAGCTCCATGTGTTCGTTCTGCTCTCTCAAATAAATGACAAGTCCCCTTCCTTGCCTTCCTAGCCTGTCCTTCCTAAAAAGCCTACATTCATCCATCACAGGACTGCAGCTGTGTGAGCTACTCCATCATATCTCTGTCAACCCACTGAGTGAGATGGCAGCCCTAAAATTGTGCACAGACCTCTAATTTCTCCTGGTTTTCTCCATGCTGCGTGCATTAGTGCTCAAGTATTTCAGAGAGGCATCCAACCATGCTGTTGTTTTCCCAGAAGTGCTATCTGAATCTTACCCCGTAATTCTTTCCTGAAGACAATTTTTCCTTTGTGTATGTACCATTGGGGGCCCTGTTTTGTACTTATTCAGTGTCTCTTCTGTCCATCTGTACCCTTGTTTGCCAACCTGATTTGCCACATCCTCTCATGACTATGGGCTGTCTTCTTCCTCCCCTGTCATTCCTAGCTTACTTGAGGGTTCAATAACTACATGCAAGGTAATTTATTCAATCAGTAAGCTCTTTAATAAAAATTAGTGCTCAATCAATGAGTAATTGAGGACCAACCATGCTCACAGTACTGTCTCTATTGAATTTCATAAACGCCAGATTCAGTCACCTGAATCTAAAACCAGGATAAGAGTCTTGTCTTGTCCTTATCACTTCCTAATATATTTTGCTCCATTCAGTATCTAAAAAATGTTTTGTTTCATTCTGTGAAGACACCTTGCCACTGTGTCTCTACCAAGACATGAGAAACAATGAAAGCAATTCTAAAAACAGTGTGATGCTGTTTTGGAAACACTGCCTAATTAATTTAGAGTTTCTGTTCTGAATCTGGGGGTTTTCTCTGTTTTTCTTGTTTTGAAGACATACACCCAAACCAGGATCATGTATGCAGTTAGGAATAGAGCTCTTCCTGTATGTAGCCTTCTACATGTGGAAGGCTGAGGAAGTATGCTGCAGGCAATGAAAGACGATTAGAAAACAAGGCAGTGTTCTGGTCCAGTAGCATTCTGCTGAGACTGAGGTAATTAATTTTGAACACTAAAAATGTAGAGAAGTTTTGCATGTGGCCTTACAAGCTCTTTTGGATTAGCTAGAAGTTAGTTCTTGCAGTGTCAATTGCAGCTGACTGCTGAAAAGGTCCTTGAAATATATAATACAGTGAAACATTACTGTCACAACAAAGATGTTAGTAAATATGATCACTATGCACTGGAATTTAATTCCAGGTCTCAGCAAATAGAGAAAACTTTTTTTTTTTTTTTTTAAACCATGAAGGATTAAGAATCAGTTCTCCCTAAGGCCTTCTAACTGATCTATCTGTACATAGGGGACATATCCTGAAAATATTTCTAATCGGGCTCTCATGCAGACAAAAGTGCTCATATGTCTGAATTTCGGTTTGGGTATTTTACTGAAATGGTTTGGTTTTTCAGGGCCTTTATTGATCTTAAAAAAAACCTTTGAAAAATATTGCTCAAGTCTGAAAAACGTAACGCTTTAGAGATTGCAGAGGTCGTAAAGGACCCAGACAGACAGTTTCTCACTCTGCATGCTCTTGCATTTGTCAGCTATTGTCAAAACCCTGAAATATTCATATGTTTATGCTCTGTTAATCATCGTCCTTTAATTATTTATGGAAATCTCTATCAATTCCATTAACTGATAGAAATGAGGAAGAGATCTTTGTTGTGCTGTACTTTTAGCCAAGTTTAAAAGACAAAAAAAGGTTCCAAGGGCAGAACAGAAAGGAAGAATTATTTCTCATCAAGTCAGAGGCTGAATGAAACCTGAAAGGAGCACAAGAAAAAGGAGAATCAGGCTACTGGAGCAATCAGGACACAGGATTGGCTTCTTCTCACAGAGGAACTTGGTGGCAGAAATTTAACTTGGAAACAGCTCTGATTCCCCAGATGGTGGGTCAGGACTATTGCACTGTTGGTTTCTCTGCCAACAATTTCAATGCGTGTGAGAAGCTCAAAGATAGGAGATTGAGAAGTTTAACATGTTAAGAATCATTACATTGATGGTTCATGTTCATACAGAATACACCAGAACCAACCTTACCTGGTTCTGCATTAACCAGATTGTGTCAAGGAGGACAGCCATTCAAAAATGACCCTGAAATACTTTATTTTCTGTATACTTATTCTCCTCCCCCACCTTGCTTTCACTACAGCAAAGAATTTTCTGCCAGAAATCAAGTAAGGATCAATGGCATAAGAGCTCAGAGAAAGAGTCCAGGAAAGCAGCAGATATAGAGTGATTGTCCCCATGGTTATACCTTCACATCTTTCAGCAGTGTAGGAATTCACTGAGATGGAGACTGCACCTGAGCCAGCATTATTGCGTTAAAAGTAGCAATCATTTTTTTATTGCTTTAATCGCTTATGCATTAAAAGCCCCACGGAGTCCTCAACACTAAGTCAAAAGATGGTAGCAGTGCTTGCCCTTTCATGGGGATGCAGAAGCCACAAAGAAGTGCACCTCAGTCCCCAGCAGAAAAGAAACACTTCAAGTTAATATTGGTCTGAAGGCTTTTAGGGATAGAATAAAACCCCAATGTTTTGCTGTTGCACAAATACTGTGACTGTTACAGGATATAACACAATGTTTAAGCAGCATATAAAACAATAGCAGGATACAACACATCATTACAGACAAAATATTTGGAACATAATGTGAAACTGCAGCAAATCCCATCCCTCCCACTATGCATTCTGTTCCAGTCATCATCATAAAGATGCTGACCATACACAAAGGCAGACCATACTTGATTTTATATAAATGCATTAGTAGTTTGCACAATAATCTAGACCATATTTTCTCCCTAACACCATGGGATGGAGAAAGGTCTACAGAAATCCCATTCTGCCTATATCAGGTCATCTCAAACTGATGATGAAATCCATTTACAAGATTTATCAAGTAAAAAAATAGACTCATTAAATAAGTTTCTACAGATTAATTTAAATAAGTTTTGTGTTAACTACACCCTTTCTTTCTTGAAAATACTCTATGCCACTCTGACTCCAGATTACTGAACCTACCCATGTTAAAGAACATATTTTTAGCTTTTCCTCCCTCCTACTATGAAAGGAGAGGATGATTTCAAGATCATCTTCGTGTTCTGATTCAAATCCTTTCTTATACCTCAAAAGTCTTAGCAGTTAAGCTCTTTTGCTGTGTGGTACTAATAGTGCAAGATTTGGAATGACCAAATTAAAATTTTTCTCTCTGTGTTTCAAATGTATTTGACCAGGTCCTGCAAAGAGATGGACCAGTGTGGTACTATACATTGACTCATAAATAGCTCTGTATTCAGTGTCTCCAAAGCTATCAGCTGTGCAGAGGAGGCTGTGAAGATGATCAGAGGGCTGGAGTACCCCTCCTGTGAAGAAAGGCTGAGAGACCTCGGTTGTTCAGCCCGGAGAAGAAAAGATGTTGTGGAGATTTTATAGCACATTCTATGGACGAGGAGGCTATGGGGAGACCTTACAGCACCTTCCAGTACAGAAAGGGGGCTACCAGAAAGCTTGAGACAGACTTTTGACAGAGGCTTCTAGTAAAAGGACAAGGGGCAATAGCTTTAAACTAAAAGAAGGGAGATTTGGGTTAGATAGTAGGTAGAAATTCTTTACTCAGAGGGTAGTGAGGCACTGGAACAGGATTCCCAGAGAAGTTGTGGCTCCTCCATCCCTGGAAATGTTCAAGGCCAGGTTGGATGGTGCTTTGAGAAACCTGGTTTAGTGGAAGATGTCTCTGCCCATGGCAGGAGGGTTGAAACTAGATGATCTTTAAAATGCCTTCCAACCCAAACCACTACACGTTTTTGTGATTCTATTTGACTTAAGAAAAGGAGTGTAAAACCCAAATATTCAGCCATATTTCCTATTTATGAGAGAGTTTAGGTCTTTACTCTTGAAAGTACTCATATTTGATGAAATCACTATCTGTAGTGAAGCTGTTCAATCAAACATAGGAGTTGGACCAAAAAGCCAGAATAAATGTTACCAACCATACCAATCACCAGCTTCAAAGCATGATTTTATTTTTTTTTATTTTTTTAATTTGTGTTAGCAAAATAAATATTTTCCATTAACCAGATGGGTTTTCTGTGCTAATTCAGGCATTGTTTCCTAAAGACAGCATTTAAAATTATTTACTTACAGAATTATAGAGCCACAGCTACACAGACTCTTTGAAATATAATTCAAATAAAGTTGTCTTTTTCTATCGTCTTAATCTTTTCTTAACTGAGTGTATTGATGATGAGCTTTCTACCTTTAGCCAGTGTATTTAACGTTGCTGGTTGAGTAATGTGTTAAAAGAAAGTAATTATTCCTAGAAAAAATATGGATTTTGTTTGGTTTGGTTTTGTTTTGTTTTTTCGTTTTGTCAATAAAAGCAAAATTTTTTGATTGAACTTAACAGCAAGAGCTGAAAAGTTGTTTTAGAGTCAAGTCAAGACTCAGGGTCTTTTATCCTTAAGTTCTAGTAGACTCTTGACTTTTTCTTTTCCAGAGGCGTGAGATAACAGCTCCCCTAGGACTTCGGCTACCTCCCAGAATAAAGGAGCAGAACTTTTCTTAATGATATTTATCTGTGCAAACGGTCTTTATTGATTTTTTTTTTCCAATAAAATGTGGAATGAGACTTTCAAGTAAAGCTAAACTCCTCCTTCAGAGTTCTTTGCTGATCCAGCTGGGAATTTTGCCTAAAACTAGCTCATGTGAGAATACTGACAGTGTCAGGATTAATTAAGTGCTGTAAAACATTTAAATATATTTATATTTATAAATGAAATTATTATAGGAGGGAAAGAAAAAAATATCTTTATAGTGTTTCTAGTTATCTACTTGAAAAAGCTCTTCCTTGTGCTTTGAAACTATACATGTGTTTGGAACCGTTATGCTAAAATCAACAGTGCAAATCCCACAGTTCCACAGTCTTAGGAATTCCTCTTGTAACCTCTGTCCTGTTTGGTTTTTCTTCCTTTACTACAACATGTGGATGTATTATATACTACCTTCGGCCTGCACAAACCTATGAAGACTGACATCTTCCATTATCATTTCTTGTTGATAAACCTTGTTGCTTTTTGACTGAATATTTGTTATAGTAACTGAGTTTAATATTAACAATTCTTATATTCACTTTCTTAGTCCTTACAATCCTTTAGTCTCTTCTATTCAGGTTAATACTTTGACTTGGTTCTAGTCAGCAACCTTGTATTCTACATTTCTTTCAGCTAAAATCATTTCCTCTGGGTCACTATATCAAATTTTTATGGAAAGTGCATATTGCTTAGATATAAATCTTGCATATCTTGTGTCTTAGATATTCGTCTTGAAAAGCTATAAACTTGTAAAATATATCTATCAAATTCGTCTCGTGTGATTTATTTCTAAAATTCTTCCTGTTGCTTCATCTGAATGGGATTAACAAGTTTTAGATTTTTAAAGAGTCAGAATATATAAACAATTTTCTGTTTTTCCAGAAAACCCTATTATATTTACAAACTTGAAACAAGGATTCAGACAAATTTGAAACAAGGATTTAGGCCTCAGAAGTATGATGTTCTAGTAATTTTTATGACAACTAGTAGGTGGGAAGGATATACAAGACACAGACCTATTAAAAAAATCCGACGTTATTTGATCTGCTTCCTGCAAAGCTATCTGCTCTGTCCATGGTAACACACATGTTAAACCTCATGTTCTAGCACACCTAATTGTCTCACTGTGCCATTGTGATTATGCTGCTTTCATGCTGGGGGCAATGACAGTATTGAGAACCCTCATCACAAAGAAATACTTGAGTCTTTCCACACCTAACTTCTCCTCAACCAAGCTGCTTCTCAGACTATCCGAACAATGCATTTGTCCTCGTTTGCCTTTTGAAAGAAAGGATCATACTTTCAAGATAACTTTTTTTCATTCAGTGAAGTTTGATGAACTTGCAATCCCACCACTAGCATTGTAGTGTATGATTACCTGATCTATAGTCCCATCATTATTGACTCTAAACAATATTATCTTGTCATATTTTATTATGTATTGCCATAGCAATCTCCCTAGAAAAAAATGCCTTTAATAATGTGATCGTATGTGCTTGACAAAGGCTCTTCAATGTGTAAACAGTCATTTTTATGGATGTGGAAACAAATGCACCTTTTTTTCTTTCATACTGAAGAGAATATTTCCCTTGACCATTCCTTAGACAGACAGGGAACTGGACTTAAATAATATTAATTTATTCACCTCTTGTCTGCTAAACTTTCTATATTCTTAGTCCTTCTGAAGGACTATAATTAGAATTTATAGTCTCTGATTGAAATCCAAATGTCACATATTATTCAACAGTTGGTTATTACTTTAACATTACAAAAAGTTTAGAGAAAGAAGAAAAAGAATAAAAAGTCCCCCCATGATCCAATTTAATCTGCAAGTGACTTTTAAATAGGCAAAAAGTGAAGAAATAATTTGATCAGGAGTCAGAGATGATTACTTCTCTTGTGATAAAGGCCAGAGGTTTTCAGCATACGAGAGTGTTCCATTTTGCTAGATGCTTTACCCAGCATAACAAAATTTCAGGCCCCTTCACTCTTCTATATAAAGAATTTGTTAGAAGGTAATGTAAGGGTTGTTCAGATTCTAAGTCCCTAAGCTAACAACAAGTATCTTAAAACTTTACAGACCACTTCAGCTTTAAGACTCCTCTTACTATCAAAGAACTGAAATCTAATAAACAAAAGACAAAATGTAGATACTGACAGAAAAAAGAACAAGGAGAAATGAAAGAATCCTATAGCAATCTTAGTACACAGGGCACTGGCATTCATCTTACCTCATTTCAGATAGCTCAGACACCCAAAGTAGAACTCAAAATCGAAGACTTTCTTCACAACCAATCACAAGAAATCAGCATATCTAGACTGAGAATTATGTAAGTAATTTCAATAATTTCAACTCTAGTGTGATGTGTACTATGCCATACATATTCTTTTCATAAAGGGAGTATAAAATTATTAGCTCTGATTAAGGGTATGTACACATTCACATACAAGTATATTATGCATATTATGCATATTATGCATATAAATAATTTGCTGGGAAGATTTGCATGACTATTACAGCCAAGAAATTGCTTCTGGGCACTTTATTTGGGCAGCTCTAACTTGATGCAAAGAAACTCTTCAAACAAGATACATAAAAGTTAAAAAAAAAAAAAAGTTGTGCTCTTTGGGCTCAAATAGAGTTGATAACATGCTGAAGATCCAGCTATTGCTGAGCAGTGCTTGCACAGCCCCAAGACCTCTTCTGCTTCTCACTCTGTCCCTCTCAGCAAGTAGGGGCAAGTAGGAGCTGGGAGGAGACAGAGCCAGGACAGCTGACCGCAACTGACCTCGGAGATATTCCATACCACTGGTGTCATGCCCAGCAATAAAAGCTGTGAGAAGTAGGAAGGAGGGACATTCTAAGTGGAGGTATTTGTCTTCCCAAGTAATCACTATGCATGAAGCATTCCTGCTTTCCTGGAGATGGCTGAAAATCTGCCTGTTGATAGAAATAGTCAATTAATTCCTTATTTTTGCTTTGCTTGTGTGTGCAGCTTTTACTTTTTTTCTTTTTAAACTTTTAGTGAAAACCCACAATTTTTCTCACTTTTGCCCTTCTGATTCTCTCCCACATCCCACTGGAGGCAGGGAGAATAGTGAGCAAGTGGCTGTGTGAAGCTGAGCTGCCTACTGGGGCTAAAAGACAACATAAACATAAACAACTTCAATAATAAAGCAGTTATGTATTGGCTAACACACTAACAATGGCGAGAATGTGAGGAGCTCCTAGCATAAGCCACCTGAATACTCTTTGATCACCAGGCAGGCATGAATCAGGAGCAGAAGGGATGGCAGAAGGATGCTCACTGAAATACATACCCCATGTTGCTGAGTTGCCATCTTCCACCATCTTTGTGAGCTCCCTATGTTTTGCTTTGGGATCTTATGTTTTTCAGTGTTGATGTTTCCTCTCTTGAATTCTGCAATCTCCTTCTCTTGAATTCTGTCTCAAATGTTACCTTTGTTATCTTCCATGGGTCAGCTCTAGAGCATTTCTCACAGTTCTTTGTCACAGCTTAGCAATTTCCCCTGATGTCTGAGCCAAGATTGCACAGCTGGGCCATATCAGACCCCAGCCTTGGATCCTTGGAGTATAGAAACAAAGTCATGGGAAAAAGGAAAAGGTTACAGAGTGCAGAGGGTTTACAGAATGAAGTACATAGAGCATTTCTAGGAGAAAATTGGAAGGGAAAATGGAGAACCTTTGTAGATTTACGTGTGGTGTTCTTCCTACCTGAAAATAGCTTTGGTGAGAGTAAAAAATAAAGAGTTAGAAAATGTAATTTGTTGAGGATAAAGAATATCATCTTAGATAGTTTGAGGTGGGACAAAAAATCACCTGATCCTACTTTCTGCAGTGGTAAAAGACACTAAGAGACAAGAAGGAAAAATACATAAAAAGATTTGCAAATTTAGACCAAAAGCAATTGTGCTTTCTGTGATGATGAATGGGAAATGACAGAAAAGAGACAAAGGAAAATATGCTCTTGGTAGAATATGACCTTTGCTTCAACATATTGAAGGCAGGAGGGCTCAGTGGAAAGCCTGTTCCAGTGTAGAAACGCAAATGTAAATTATACAGAGGAGAGACTTTGCCTACGAACAAAACCTTAATCTTTCAGATGCCATGGAAAAAAGTCATCAGCATTGAGAGAAACGCTTTTCCAAAGAGAAGGCCAACATAGTGGACTCGTTGGTAGTGGAAAGAATATTTTAAAAACTTCTGCATTACTGACAAGAAAAGATAAGGAAGAGAAAAGATCAGTAAGATAAACAATATCCAGACACTTCAGTTGTCATTATTTTATACCAGGAGATAACATTTGTGAGGAGATCCCACAGTGACAGCCTGAAAACAAGCATTTTTCTTTGAGATTCATTGAAATTATAATGTTGCTGTTTGATAAGAGTTGTATTTCTGCCCTTATACAGGAAAATTCTTATGAAACTGAACCTAAAACATGTCCTCACAAATCCCTTGACACTATTGTCAGCAATCTGCAGCAACTTCTCTTGTGATTCAGATCTGGAATTAAATATCTAATAGGGGACAATTAGTAGTTCATTTAAATAGGGTATGCTGGGAGGATGGTGGCAGGAATAAGCAAAATAAGCAAAAAACTGCAGGAGGAATGGTCAAAACTAGAGTTTCCAACCCAGAAAAAAATTAGTGTTCTCCATCCATTTCCCAGGTAAAATCTCTGCATCATATTTTATTACTGTCTGATTAGTACTATTTTATCATGCTATACAGGAGACACTAATATGATTATACTTTAACAGTATTAGTAAAATAAAAAAAGAAAGTAATAGTATAAGATTCAATTAAAAATATGCTAATTTGATAGGATGGAAAATTGCTTATTTAGGGTACAAACTTATTACTAAGGCATATTGGCTGTCCTTAGGAAAAGCTCCACCATGATAGTATTTTACAGTAGCTCATTCCACAAAAAGGAACAGACAAGGGAAACTACTCATGTCTGGAGATGACGGCAAAGTATCTGCAGTTTCTCTGAATTGGTTTTCATTCTTTCTCTCTCATACAGCCTGTGTTAGTAAGAAGGATAATTCCCTTCATCATTGTCATGTTTAGCAAATATTTGTTTCAGTTTCTGACTGAGTCCAAAGGAAAAGCTATTTCTGACAAACAGATGAAGCTTGCACTGCAATTGGCTGTTCTGGCAGAGCTGTCAGATGTGGCCATCACCCCAGATTTGAATAGGTCTTGAAGATCTCAGTACTGCAGGTCAGTCCAAGAATTAAAATAATGACCTTATAAAACAGCCATTATAATTTGCCTCCAACCGCTAAGTCTGTATCTCTGTTTGAAAGGCGGATGACAATAGACACTGATTTCTACATGACCAACAGGATTAAAATTTGTCTATATGTTCCTTTCTATCAAATTAAATGTAAAAATATAAGGTTACTGAGTTTTTTTCCTGCCAACATCGTTCTAAATAGGAAGGATTTCACTCATTATTTGTAGATTGCTGCTTTACAATTATATCTTAATTGACTTGATCACCAACTTGAACACTTAATATTACAGTATCATTAGCCCATTTATTATTCATCTAAATCATACAATTACTGCAATTAAATTGGTTGCCTTTTAAACACTTGGTTCAGTGATCTTTAATTAGACGTGTATGAACTGAATTACATGGAAAAGGTGCTAAACGTTACAACTGTCATGAAGGGGTTTATTTGCCATATTATACAGGACTGATTTAGATAAATGTCATATGTATTACAGTGTGCCACCTCTTTAATACTTCCTGGTTAACTAGTGATTCAGAGACTACCTACTAAATATCATGGTAGGAAACTTCATCTTTTTTTAAGCCCAGTATAGTCTACATCTAAAAGGAGCATGATGAAGCAATTAAAATCCAGAGCTTAAACTGCAATATAGTGAATCCTTGGTGGATTTTTTTCTGTCATTCATTTTCACAGAAAAGAAGATCCTGTTTTCATGTTTACAGGCTATATGTGCATTTTTATTCCCTACCTGCATCCTCCTGGCTGTTAGTTGCCATGTGTACTACTCTTCTGTTTTAAGAAATTAAATTTCTGGTGTGATAGGCAAGAATGTTAGCTTTAAATAGTTTAAATAGTTTAGTTAGAACCTTTCTTTTTCCACAAATACACCAATTCACTATTTCCTCTAAGTAAAAAGACCAAGTTCAAGGTCCAGAGAATGAAAACGGAAACATAATTATGCCTCTGTAGAAATCCATGGGGTCTTTTTAATTTGTCTTAAACTCTGAGTACAGCTGTAATTCCCTCAACTCCAAGAAAAACAGTAGAAATGCAAAATATTGGGAGGGAAATTATCAGAGATAGGTATCTTTGTTTCCTCTGATATGAGGAAGAACTGAGCACTTAGGATCACTGGAAAATAGATGATCCAGGGGAGATATACTAAAGTTCTGTAAAATCCTGAAAAGCATGAAGAGCGTGAATAAAAATTCACTGTTCATTTTGTCTTCTAATACAAGAAGAATAGTAGGAGCTATTAGTCAAAGTTAGCTGAAGCAAGGTGCAGAACCAACTGGAGGAAATGGTTATTCATGGGAGGCCAGCAGCCATATGGAACCCATTGCCAATGAATATGATGAAAATGAAAGGCTTCAGAGGAAACTGGAGAAACAGTTGGAAGAGGGATCCATTATTATGCAGTGTAGAAAGCTGAGTGTTTTTAGTGGACAATTTTTAAAAGATTTTTTTTTTTCCTAAAATCTGTTTTCACACACAGTCAAAACAAAGACAAAACAAAACTAAAAACCCAACAAGTAAACAAAGGCAAACATTTTTGCTAAAAAGCACTAGAACACGTTTTGGATGCTGTTTTCTCTGTCCTCTTTGAAGCAATCTGTTTGGACAAAGTAGGACGTCTGTGATGCATCCTGACTTCTGTCTTGATTGGTTATTTGGCTATCTCGTTTGAAACAGTTTGACTGTGGAAACAGTCAGAAGAGGGACTCAGGACATCTGAACTGCATTCCCTGTAAACATTTCTTACAGTATTTCTCAGCACAGTACTTTTTGTTTCTCTGATGAAATCTTATCTAGTGTGGAAAAAGTTATTAATATTCATATCCCTTCCATCAGAATGTATATTTTATGATATTTTGCTGCAAATTCAGCATTTCCTGAAATGCTGAATAACATGATAGTCAAGAGACATATCGTCAACCACAAGCTAAGATACAGTTTTGGGGTTTTTTTATTTCCATGTTCTTTTGAACGGTCTACTCAATCTATTCCATTTCATCTCTCTTTAAATAGAGTAGGGATAATATTTCACTATTTCCTATGGATACAAGAGGACAAAAATCTTTAATGACTAAGAAGTGTTCAGGTCTTATGTTGATGGAGCTCATACAAGTGCTTATCAGGATAATATAGTATTCTGGCTGTGCTCTCTTAATGAAGCCATTAACAATTTGAAAAGCCAATGATGAATTTTAAGCATTGAATAGAACTAATAATAAAATAATTAATAATAATAAAAAAATTAATTTCAGAAAATCTTTGATAACATTCTCAATCTGCAAAATGAAGAATATCAAATCATTAACGGGGGAGTTAATTAGAAGTGATACAATAATACAGGAAACGTGAAAGGTGAGATCATTATATGGAGTCTAGTGATAGAAAGGTTTTCAAAATCAGATTAATCTTTCTACTATTGAATGATAAAAGGGAAAAATCTGCTTCATTAAACTTCTTAATTGAGACTTACGCAGTAGTACAACAAAAACTGAAAGATCGTAAGGCTGATAGTTAAGACTAGGAGTATATTAGGGCACTTCAAGCTTTATCTCAACTAATGACACATTTTTCCAACCCTTATTTCCCCAACACCTGTAACCTTCTTCTTCTATGACTTGGGATGATATTCACTACCGATATTCCTACTGTGTCATTCCAGAAAGATCTTTATCAGATTAATATTTCAACATAATTTCCCATAATTTGCTTTTTTCCATCGTGTCTATCCGTTCTTTTTTACATGGAAAGTCAAAACTAACCTCAGAATTCCATTTTTCTATTTTAATTTTTCACTGCAGTCTTTCCACCATGACTTATAGACCATACTACCAATAAAAAGGGCCTATGAACCAAACCCTGGCCTCAAGGGCAAGTGGTACTAACTTACTTTCTTTAGCTCTGTCTACAGAAGGTTTGTCTTGCAGACAGAAAAAGTGAAGATCTCTTACTGAATCTTCTCCACTCAACAGTGAAGATACATCATCTGCCTAAACATACTGTTATTTTCAATAGTTCTTTTCAGAAAAAGAAAAGAACAAGGACCTTTTTTTGAGTACATTCACTGCAATAAGACAGCCTACACAAATTTAGTGAAGTATATGCATGACCAAGTTTATAAAATGTTTCTAAATTGAAGTATAGTCTTGTCATAAGGCTTTTTTTAATCAGTCAACCGTATATATATAAAAGCAACTACTTAATTAACTAAAAAGAAACAATTCATACAAAGATTTAAAGTCTTTACATGGTTTCATGCACCATGGCACTTCCAACTTTTTTTTTTATTTCCCTCCACAAATTTTGGCCTAGTTCAGATATATGTGTGATTTTACTCAGACCACTATCATTCAAACAGTGACGAAGAGCTCCTAAAACATATTAAAAAAATAAATTGAAAGTTTTGAATGCATCAACTTCTATCTTTCCTTATATTTAGACATTTTTCCAGTTATAAAAAGGTTCTTCAAAAAACACATCTCATAAATCATTTCAGAATCTTTAGATTAATTCAAGAAAATACTAAAATATCAACAGGACTGAGGTGGTTATGTGCTCCTAAAAATTTCTTCTTGGTGCATACTCTTTAACTACCTACTTCTTTAGCTACCCTGCTGATGTTTCTCACCTTCTGGCCTATGTAGATATTGAAACTGTCCTGCAGAAGTGTCTTTCTCTCTATCCCAAGCTCCCTTCTAAGATATGAATGATTCCATCCTAGTTATAGGTACCTTTGTTATACATGTATTGTGACCTGGCAGGAATAGAAACTTGACTTTTCTTTACCTAGAATACCTTAATAGATGACTTGCTTAGACATTTGCTCATATTAACTTTGTTTTCTCTAGATCTCTGCTGCAGCTCTAACCATGCAAAGATATATACTTCCTTAAATAGTTTCTCTATGCAGCAAGGTTTTCTGTGAATTGAGATTATTTTTAGTACCTCATCTTTCAGTCATCAATGCAAAGATTAGTATAGATGAACTGGTAAGAGCACTAGTGCACTTCTGTTTGAAAACAAAATGAGAATGCAGGCTTATTTCCAATACACAGCATTTTGGCAGTGATCTTGCCATCATTCTGAGCTGCTTTATGTTCTATCTAGGATCAACAGCTATGTTTATTCATTTGCCTTCTGCTGTCCAGAGGTCACCATGACAGGATGGTATTTCCATCTTTAAATATTGATGCAGAGTTAAGCTACAGAAGTAAAGGTCTCAAATCTCTACTTCCTGCAGAGTGAGGCAAACTTTGGGGAGGCTCTGGAGATGAAGGTTAATTTTGAGGCTATCCTTAAAGGGTTTGGCCTGAAAAAGCACAACCTGAAGCTAGGTAATGAGCAGAATCAGAAATCTTCTCCCAAGAAAGTAAGAATGTGGTCTACAGTAGTCCAGTGGTTTTCCTGCCACCTGTCCATAGTGTGAACCAGCAAGCACAACTTCACCATATAAATTGATGTGCTTCATGAAAAGTGCTCTTCGATGGCAGTGTTAATGCAGACTTCCTCAAAGATCTACTCAAACGCAATGCTCATGCGTTATGCAAACATCTGGACAGATACCCCAGGGTTCCCTAAAAAATCTGAACTCCACTCAGTCATCCTCCTCCCATGCTTGTGTAAATGAAGTCTTCAGTCTTCCACAGGGGTTTCAGTTAATATTTCTTTTCTGGTCTCATTAGATTCGATCTTATAATGCATATTTTGTATTTCCTACTATGATACATGGGAAGTATTTATGCTTCATTTGTTGCATTTTCATGTTCAGTGTATAAAAACTGGTATCCATTGTGTGACCACTTGTCTTCCCTACCCTGTCTCCAAGGGTAGAGAAGTAATAAAAAAGTGATAAAAAACACTTTTTATCAGTGTTAAGTGATAAAAACACTGTGATAAAGTGTTAAAAATTGATAAAAACAGCTACAACTGTGTTGGACTTGCAGAACAACTGGGTGAGAAGTTTGCTCCCAGCAAGATACTCATCTTTCACTGGTTTTCCCACCTTCCATTTTACAGCTTTCACTCTCATACTGTCCAAATAAGACAGAGCTGGTTTCTTGCCTCAGTCAGAAGAAGTAGGTATCCTCTTCCTGCAGTAAACAGACATATCCATAATTTCCCCATTCTTTACTTGAAGTCCCATTTTTCTGTACCTCCTGAACTCTCATAGTGATGAAATAGCTGTCAGTGTAACAATGGTTGAAAAGAATCAAAATGGAACCACTAATCTGCCCATTCCAAGCTACTTTCTCTTATGAATGCCTGAAGTCCTGCCCTCCAACTAATTGCAATACAGAACACCTCCAAACTGGCAGTCCAGGACACTTCTCATTGCCTACAACCACTGCTAGAGAAGACCGATGCGTGTAGACGCTTTCCACACATGGATATAAAGTGTAAAATTACTGGCTGAAGGGTTTGTCACTCCTTTGTGAAAGATGTGACAGTGTTATCTTCAAGTTGACTGGCACTGCCTGCCCCTGCAACAGCCTATTATGGAATTTAGTGGTGTGTACAATGGACAACAGGCAAAACTGACTTTGTTATTTCCCTTGCTTTGCACAGCACGTCTAACAGCATTACAGCTCTCTGAGGACACCTGAGCTAGCCATCACTCAATATTTTTGTGTGATCCAACAAGGTAGAGGGAGAAATGAAAAGGAAAAATATATGGCAAACTCTTCACCTTTTGAAATTTGAAAATGGAGGGCATGAGACCTTTGTCAAAAGTGAGAAAGAGAAGAATATTAGAGATCAACTCTGTCTTGAGAACCTGTAGACATGGTCTTTGCCATAAGCACCAAGCTGTCCAAGAAAAAGCAAATAAGGACCTCGAAGTGGTTCTGGAGACCACATGAAAAGACAATTTGGAGAAGTTTTCAATATAATGAAAAACACTTAATCAGAGTACCTTTTTTCCAAATTCCTTTTCCTTTTAACACCAGAACATGGAGTAGCTACAGCTCCAGCAATCTCAAAGATACTTTCTACACTATCCACCAGTTGTGAGGGCACCATTTCTTTGACACATGGCATTAAATACAGCAGCTTCTGCCCTCCCAAACTTGATTTTTTTTTTTTTTGCTGATGAAACCAATGTTTTCTCTTGAGGTTTTACAATACCCATGGTTCCTCAACAGTGGCTTGACAAAACAAAACAAAAAACAACAGGTAGATGAATAAATATAAATTAACAGAACAACTACACAGTGATATTAAAGAATAATTGCAATCAAATTCAAGGTTGACCTCAGGCATTTCCTTCCAGAGTCTTTCCACTATATTCCACACTGCATCACATTAAAATCTCACAATGCCCGTGGCACAATAGGAGGGGAAAAAAAGACACTGCTACACTATCTACCTGGCAGGCAGTCCATGTAAAAAAAGTTCCTATATCCTTTGAGGAAAATCAATGTAAAATAATACCCCTCTTTATTGTCACAAGGGAATAATGCCTAGGACTATGTTCTAAAACTCTCTGTTAGGTTTACTTTGTTGACATGTTTCTCACAATAGCTATCTTTAGCAAGTAGAGACTGCCTGTAAGCGCAAGATATAAATGGCCATAAGCCCACCTGCCAAGGTAGCACTTTTTGAAAGTTTTTTGTTGATAAAGGTTTCAGAGTGTTAAAGATTTCTCAAATAACATTTGACTGTCTACTTACAAAAACAGCTCACATCTATCTATTTTTCAATTGGAAGCTGATCCGTAGGGGTTTTTTTCACTCAAATATCTGAAGATATATGAAGAAAAAGAGATCATCATCTGTACAGTAAGAAAGATCTAATGGACAGTTAAAAGAAAACTACAAGGTCTGACCATTTGTGTGACCTTCATGATCTCAGTTCACCCCTCTAACCCTCTATTTTCCCTCCCAAATTTTATTTCATTTCTCATGATGAGAGATCATTCATCATGAGATCAATCTTCATTTCATCTCTCAAGATTCTCTCATCTTTATTTCATCTCGGAAGAGATCTTTGTGGTGGACTGACAGTGTGACTAAATAATGCCTAGTAAAACAAATTTCCTGTTTTGTGGAAGTCCCAGTACACTATTTTAATATAGCAAGCAATAACTATGGCATTTGTTATTAACAATGGAAATTCTTCTTCTACTTTTCTTATTTCCCATGATAAAGGTTGTATGTTTGTAAGTACTTCAGTGATTTTCAACCTAAAACCTAAAGAATAATATCTATGCCCCTACATGACATATATTTTTGAAAAATTATTCTAATTCCATTAATTCATCTTCATTGCCAAATTTTGAAACACACTACCAGAATTGCTTTCATTCTTCATTCTATGCACTCTTAAAAAAAAGTGTCTGTGCACTTAAATACTCTAGAATAATTTTTTAGGAGAGTTTTACAGGTTCTTTTGAAAATGTGACCTTTGATGCTGCTGTGCTTTGGAGAAAAATGTCAAGTTTTATTATTCATTTTTGGACGGAAAGACACACTTTGACTGAACAAAAAAAGTTAAACTTCCAAGCAAAGCATGTGAACTTTTGCCTAAATAAAGGGGCTGTCAAGCTTTAAAGAACAAAAACTCATCTGTGGGATGAAAGAAAGACACAGACTGCCTCATGTAATATTGCAGTGAGCTGTAAATCACATGTGCCAGCGGTGCAGATGATTGGTTGATTTTAACCTGTTTCTACCAAAATAACCTTTCCAACACTTCCATTCTACAGAGAGGAGTTAATTATTTGACTATTAGGTTACACATGCTAAAGGCTAAATAAAATCACCAGAGATATACAGATATTGATGTATAGATATAGAGTGGGAAATAAATATTGGACCATTGTTCCTTACAGACACAGTATGTTCATAAATGGCAAAAATAACTGTGAAGCACTGAAGATCAAAATTTCTGGTTTGACCAAAATAGATGGTACTTTTAGGCTTTTGAAACTTTTAAAAGTAACTGCAGGAAGCATTCCATAAAGGGCAGTTGGTGAGACATGAGCCAAATACAGAAAAAAAAACCCTCAAGTCTGAGGAATTCCAATGCCCTGAAGCATAAAGCCATATTTCTTGTATATTTTTATTAAATCAGATTTTGTGCCAGAAGAGGCACAGTATAAAGATAAAGTAAAAAATAAAACATGTTATAATACATCACTTTATTACCCTGCAGGGGTCTGTTGCTCTTCTCTGTGATTGTGTTGGCTACAGAATGCCTTTAACATGTTAAAAAGACACAGAAATTAGACGGCCAGATTGAAACTCTCACTTCTACCAGTTTCTGCAATGTGCATTTTGAGAGTGATAACATCTGTTTAGAAGTATTCCTGAATGATCAAAATGTGTGCCACAACGAAAGGTAACCAAGAACCCCTGGAGTCCTTATCCCTCCCATGAATGATTCTGTGGATGTCTCTACAGAACAAATACAAGCATTCTGAAGGGTACCCCACTCACACATGCCCACATGACCACGTAATAAGTGCTCATTTAGTCCAAAGCATCTGATATAGTATTTACTGTACATTTGTTGTTTGTCCTGAGAGCCTAAAAACATGTCACAGGCACAAATCTTGGCCTGTCATTAATTCACACAATGAAAACAATAAAATTGATCCTATAGAAATTCCCTAAATATATTGAGAAGTGGAGAAAAAAATGTTCTATCATAGAGTGCAGCATATCAAACCAAGGTTCATTGGCTGTAACTTCAGGATTTTTATGCTTGGTTACAGTCCAGTGTAAGTTTTCTCCAGGACAGTGCACTGGATTTATGCGTAGTTCCTCAAAGCTGTTACATGCAAGCTACTGTTTCAGTGATTCATCCCATGGGTTGCTCTGTTCATGCAGTGATTATTTTACCCTTCCTGTAAAGGGTAAAATAATTAAACACTTTGTGAGGCTAGTTCATCAAGTGCATGAAGGATATCAGCCAGGACATCAGGATTTCTCTACATGCAAGGGCATGCATTTGTATATTTTGATCATATTATAAGGACAGAGAAAAAGTATCTCACTCTCACCAATAAGAATAACAACAATAGTTGCTATTCAGATGGTCTGAAATTTTCTACAAAAGAAAGTGTCAGTGCAACGATCCAGAAACATTGAGTTCAAAGTCACTCAGATTTGAAGAACTTTTCAGTGGATTCTTGGCAATATTTCAAAGAAACTATTGCTGAAGTCATGGGTAATAATGACCTGGTTACAAAATGCCAAAACCTAAAAGCTAGGACCTACATGTAGACCTGACAAGTAACAGCAACCTTTCAGTTGCTTTTTATATATGAGAAGGCTATTGTATGCAGGGTCAGGATAACCTATATTTTAAAAGAGAAGAAAAAAATTATATTGTTACAGAACTAGAAGTTTCATCTTGGCTATGTCTACTCTGCCACTAAAATGCTGCTACATGAGAATGCACAAGTACTGGAAACAACCAATTTTTGAAGAAAAACAGGAGTACAAAACAAAGATATTACAGTCAATTCCTCCAGACCACTAGATTTACCCTTTGTGTCACTTGGCTCAACCCATCCTAATATTATTTGTTATGAAACCTGCACAAATAATGAAGTATAATATTTCTTTAATTATTAATGCTAGGAACAACCCAGCAGGAGTCATGTGAATGCAGGGAATTGCACTGTCCTCCTCCTTCCTTTAAATTTCTAAGAAAAGCTTGAACACATTCCCTGAACACATCTTGTTAACTGAGATGCAAAAGTAACTAGAAAGAAAGGATAAAATACTGTGACATACCTGAAAAAAAAAAAAAAAACAAACACACAAATAAATAAATAAAATTAAAAAAAAAAAACAACAAAACAACAAACAAAAGCACAAACAAACAACCCAAACCAACCAACAAACAAAAACACAGAAACTAATTGCATTGCAATTTCTGTAGCATTCTCATAAATGGGGTGTGGAGGATGGAAGGTAAGTATTGATTTTTAAATGGCCAAGAATACTGTAGCACAAAAAAGAGGAGAGGTTAAAATCACCTAATAAATTCATGGTGGGTTTGGCACAAGGCAAATGGGCACAAACTAGCCAGTAATACATTCAGGTTGAGAACTCAAAGATGTATTCTGCATGGAAAAATACTGAAGCTCTGGAACTTTCTTGTCAAAGTATAAGAAAAATCTAAAAGAAGTAGGGGCTAGAAAGAATCCACTGCTACCCAGTGCTCTCTCCTGAAAAGAAACTCATGAATCATATTCAAAACAAAACCACTGGGTCCAAGCAAACCCCACCACATCACACTCCTGTTCACCTACAGGGCACCAGTCCCACAGCCGTACATCAAACCTCCCTTGTCTCAAAATAACTGGGTCCCAGAGTTCCTGGCCTAGAGCTTCCCATTCTTTCCAAATCCAACACAAAGCCCCAGTACTCCTATCTTCGTTCGTCCCAAGGTCTCCACCACCAACCCAAACACCTCCCCATCTAATCCTCATTACATAGCTCCAATACCCCTACAGCCCTCTGCTCCCTTAACCTTGACCTAAATCCCTTCCTATAATAAGCCCCCCACTTCTCTGCCCCCAGCTCTGCTCTCCCCCAGCCCCAGCCTTGCTCACATCTGGGCTTCTGGGGACCCAGGCTAAGCATAGCAGCCACCAGCACTTCAGATCTAAAGCTGCATGAATATCTCCTTCCTTCTTGCCTGCCTATGCTCACCTGCCATTGCCTGCTGCAGCCTGCCAACCTTCTTGCAAAGCTTCTGCTGGAAATTCCCAAAACCCAGGCATGGGCTGCACTTGTTCAAAATTCTGCTTAGATGGTGCTCCAAGGACAGAAAAGGAAGATGTATCAGGGAAACCCAGGCAGCTGATAGCTCTGCTCCTGCGGGGAGGCATCTCTGTTTAGTAGCAATAAGAACTCTTGTTTTAATAATAGAACACAGCCCCAAGATTTAATTAGCACTTATAGCAACATATGTCAGATAGTAATAGCTTTCAGTAGGCACTTATGAGAATTGTCAAGACTGAAGACTTGGTGCCAGGGTGATTCTCTGCTCCTGCATGTGGTGATGTAAGTCCCATATAACTTTCATTGTTGATCTTATTTTTCACTCCTTTCACTGAGAAAAAGAAAAAAATATCTGGGATGACTGTTTATCTATTCAAAGCATATTGTCTGTCAGTTGTTATCTCTTCTTGTTTTAGGTGACAACTTTTAGATTTCTACCCCACTCTTGGCTGTTGAATGATGAGTGAGCAGTAATACTGATGCTAATCAATTACAGCTCCTGAATTAAGATTTTATGGCTGTCTGTGTCAAATTGTGTTCTGCCTTGCAGTAGAAAATAGCATCACATCATTTTTTCGTTTGTTCAGCTGTATTCACTATCAGAAAGCATAATTAAATTGAAATATACCATCTGTAAGACCCCAGATTGGTTTTAATCACCAGTAACATGAATGACGTGAAGCTTATCTGTGCTGTACCATTGATAAGAAAACACTGGGCACAAAACAAATCAGGTGTGATATTCATTAAATCCTGGAATGGTCTGGGTTGGAAGGGGCCTTAAAGATCAGCTAGTAGCAACCCCACTGCCATGGGCAGGGACGTCATCCACTAGAAGGTAGCTTTGTTATGAAAGAGACGCAAGAAAAGCAGCCAGGGGATATTTATTTTTCAAGGTACTTTTCTAACCTGTATCTTCACTGCTGGGCTATAGAGTACAAAGAAAACACCCAATTATGAATCCAACTTCATAAGCCACTGCAGGCCACTGTAAATGCCCTGCCAGACACTGAGAACTCAGTGTATGAGGGACATGAAAAAAGAGTGAAAAAACTTTTTTGTGGCTCACTGAAGTCTGATTTTTATCTCCATTGGTGACTGTCAGAGAGAGAAAACCAGACTTCCTTTTGGACGAATGTTATCGAGTGTGCAGCAAAGTTCTGTCTTCAAAGTGGGTATGTTGATCTTCATGTCTTTTTATTTATTTTACACAGAACACTGCAAAACATGTTCAACTTTCATTACTACCTGGATCCAAGATTCTGATTCAGATCTTACAACTAATTCTATTTTTCTTCCTTGGCTTGGACAAAAACCTGGAAGTAGGCTGGGAAATTCTATTACAAGCACATCTTTAGAAAAAAAACTGTTTTGAAATGTTTTAGAAAGCCAGCCTTTTTGTTTTATATCAGACTGTTGCTCTGATCAGAACAAAGTTTCTTCTTTTTTCTATTTTCATCTAATTCTCAGACTTGTAAATAGACAGGATCATTGTGTGCGCTTCACTCGCTAGATTTTGTTCCCTTTGGAGCACATGCATAAAAGGGGAACTTTTTCCTCCCATTTTAATTTAATTAAAAGCCAAGATACATCTGAAGCTTTGAGCTGATCTAGTGAGAAGATGACTGATTATGGATATGTTAGCACAGCTGTGGGTAGCAAGGTTACAGCCCTTCCCTCAGCGAACAGAAGGGCAGGCAACAGGTTAAAAAGCAGTCTACTGATTTTCACAAAATGCATTTATTAAAACTAGTCAGAAAGGAGAAGATAAATAAGAGTTTGAAGACAATGAGGTCTTTGAATCTCCAGAGTTGAGAGAACTTGAATGGCCTGCAATCATGCAGACAAAGGAGAAGGTTGTGATGCTTACAATGGTATTAAGGGAAAAACACATCACATAGGTTCCTTCATCATTATTTCATTCACCTTTCAAGATATTCCCCTCCTAGGAATAGTCTATCTCAGAGATTTCTAGAGCAATACTAAACCACTCTGACTCTTCCATATCCACTTACATCTCCTCTGCAAACTGCACAATCTCACAGCTTCTAAAGAAATTGTCAATGATAATTGTGTTTATTTTTCCAACTTCTGGGGTGTATTTGCTGTGTTAACTATAAAAATGTTGCTTTATTTATTTATTTATCTACTTATTTATTTACTTCATTTTTATACCTTGGCTTTTTTGTTCAACTTGAGATCCAAAAAAACTTGTACATTCTTACAGGTAGAATATTTAGGTTTCTTCTCCTTTCCTAAGACCACTGTAGTTCCATCACCTTCAGTAGGACTGTATAACTCTCAGCAAAGAGAGGTAGAGGAAGTTACACAGCCTAACTTTGCATATTCCCCTTTGGACAGCTAAGCTGGGCACTCAGGCTTTCTGTCTAATGAATAGAGAGATGAAAGTTCTTCCAGAGGGCTATTCAAACCATGTCCAGACTCATGTCAGGGCATATTCTGAATTTCAAATTCTGTTGCAGCATACTTTTTCTATCAGACCTGACCTTTGTCCTTGAATTTTCTCTTTATACAAACCAAGGCACCAAAGAGGAGAAATTAAGTAGAAAAGGATAATCTTGTATCCATTACAACAGTCAGGTCCATCTGCGGTGCACACAGGATTAGAGAATATTGTCAGATTTTATAACATAGGCTTCCTCGCTAAAATTCCTGTGGGTGAGTCTAGTGTCTGCCTCCTAACATTATTTCTTCTGACAGAAACTAAATTATCAATATTATGTAAAGTTTCACAGTAGGTCTGTGTCCTACTATTTATCTTTTCTATTGGAAATATTCATTAACACTAAAATAAATATACATTTTTAATATACTTGTCATAGTCAAAGTAAGCATTCATATCTACGCACAGGACTCGCAATTTTGCTTCATAGCCTTTGGGCACTTGTTCAGATCATTAGAAAAAATTCACCAGACAGAAGTTCTGCGCTCATTACATCTATTAGTGTCTTACAGCCACTTTGAACAGGTGCTGTGTTCAGCAGCTGTGCTATGTAAATTAGTTTACAAGCATTTTAATTCCACTGCTCACTGACATATCTGCTAAGCCATGCTCTTTCAGCTAATATGCCATTATCCTCCATAATTTACCTCAATCCTGTTCTTAGCATAGATTTTACCCCTGCTGCACATCAGTATAGTGTTCAGGTTGTACTCTACCAACCATCTGGACTCACTGCAGTGGTAAACATGAACCAGTTTACAGACTGACAGCTGCTTGTCCAAGATATTGTCTAAAATAGACCTGAGTTAAAACCCCCTCTTGAATATCCTCACTCAAGCCATGCAGCTCCACTTTGCAGTTGATGCTGATTTGTCTGGATTAATTGCAAATGGCATCCTGCTTTTCAGTGGTCTGTGACTCACAAAACACATCCCAGGTATAAATATCAGATTAGAAAGTTATCCCACTGCCAACTCACACTAAGACTTTTTCTTTGGGAGAGGTTCCCAAATGCAGTAGATTGCTTTTGTCAAAGGAGATGACAGTAAAAATGTTAAAAGTCACATGAAACTTGTACTTACTATCAGCTGCTGAGATATTTAAAAAACAGTGTCTAAGTGCTCTTGAGATTTTATTTCCAAGAATGTAGATGAATCTATCTTGGGGAACTGTATTCAGCACGTGTAAAGACATCTGCAAACCTACAGGACCACATGACAGAAGAGCCCTGGGCAGAGATGCAAGCATCCTTCATTTTTCGAACATTTATCTTATTTAGGAGTCTCATCTATGTCCCAAAATCATCACAGTTTAATCAGTTTATTAAACACATTCATGCAGTTTCAATTCAGTTGCTTTTTCCAGTCATCTCAGCAGCAACAATACAGTTTCAGTTTTCTACAAAGCCTCTGGGATATCCACAGTGTGCTTTCCATGGCTGTCATTCCAACTCCTTTTCTGTCAGCAACATCTTCACACCGGGAGTGCTATTTATGAAGCTTCCTGAATGTTTTATGGGGACCTATGCCTCTACACTGGCAGCAGAGTTGCATCCTGAAAATTACCAGTATCACAGCTGTCTTTACCTATTCAGTATATAATTTGCACAGGTGCTTTACTTTGAAACAATTTGCCTTAAACATCAGATTGCAGTCTACTTGAACATACTAAAAGAAAAAAAATGGCATCTAAACATCTATAATCTTGAAAGGAAAATTGTTCTGCCCTTCCTTTTGTTTTTTGTGTTTGGTTTTTTTTTTCCATTGTTGCTTCCATGCTCTTTCCCTGCCCGTGGAATAATCTTTGTGGATAGAAACAACAACTAGTTCAGAGCAGGATTACAGGGACACATTTACAGTGTGCATAATTCTGAAGGCCCTTAAAAAGATTTAAATCTAAAAAGCAATTTTCAAACTCTGTTTGAAAGGAAGTCTGTTCATGTTCAAATAACCTTGCGTGGATAGATAGATAGATTCTTAGAATTCCATTTAATAGCATAAATATAGGTTTCTAGTGTGCTTTTCAATCCACCCACATCTGATGGTTGAATGTGGATAGGCAGGGGGAACTCCAGTCCCAGGGGTTTCAGTCCCGGACTCTGGAGGGGGGAGGTGCTCCCCCTCCTCGCCCCCACGCGGTCCCATGGCCTCCACAGAGACAGCAAACAGGGCGTGTAGAGAGGAGGCAAGAGCGAGTTTATTGTTGGGGTGGTTACATATATAGGTTTTAGGGGGATTCACAGAGTAACCAGTGAGAGGCTCAGGGGGTCTTAGCAAACCCCAATCGCAGGTGAGGGTTAACAACCAATAGGAAGACTTGAGGATACCTTCCCAGGACATTCCAGAGATAGGGATAACACTTGCCGTGGGGGGTCTTGGGAAGAAGAAGCTTGAGTTAGCAAAGAGAGTTACAAAACCCATCTTGGAAACATGTTCACTTTAACACTAAAAACCTCTGTTTCCCATATACACTACAAGCATATTGCAACACCAACATGCACAGCGTATCCACTAAGGAATATAAAATGAGAAATAGGGCAATGCACCACTTGAGAGGAGAAAGTTGAAGTTGCAGGGAACCTTCAGTATTGCAAATGCCACTTGGTGTCTTGGTTAGACAACTGAAACAAGTCCTAAGATCTGAAATTCATCACATCTGCTTTTAGATGCCAACAATGTTTCCATCATATCTGAGTGCCCAACTGAGAGAAAGATGCACTTTTAGAGTGAAAATCCTCTGACTTGTCTTAGATATTTAACTTAAAGTGAGGTGAATCATATACTATAAATGACTACTTTTTCTCATATTATAAGGCCAAGTCAAGTATGGTGCTGACACTGTAATCTTCTAATTTAAGTGAAATTAAGCTAATATGTCACATTAATTGCAATGCAGAGAGGAGGAAGAGAGAGAACAAAGTTCCATCTATGCTGTGGGAGATGACTGATGTGTCAGGATTGCAGACAGGGAAAAGACAAAAAAGAGGATACATCTGTTCTCCATTCTTCCTACGTACAAATTATTTTTTTTAAAAAATCAAAATTTTGTCTTCATTTTTAGCATTATTTTTGTGGTAACTTCTGATCTGTAGATAATTTTGTAATTACCCTTTTTGTTGTTCAGTATGGTGAGATACTGCATTATTCTATTAATTATTTGGCTTGGACCAACTCAAATGTGTGTGTAGGGGGGGAGGGGGGCGAGAAGGGACAGGTCAAATTTCACAGAGATGAGGTGATGCCTTGTTCCTTACCCCAGTCCCCTGGGACCTCCGTGGGCAGCCCTGGACCGACTGTCAGTCACTGGCACACTGGGAGCACTGCCCCACATCATATCCCAGAGCCCCTGACCCAGCCCCAGAACTGGTTGGCACACCAGGGGTCCTGCCTGGGGGCAGGGGGTGTGGCCACAGAGGGACCAAAGCAAATAAAAGCAGCAACATGTGCTCTCCATGGGATTTGGACCCTGGCTTCTGGACATGTGGAAGCTAGACTTGCGGAGAACTCCAAGTGGTAGCTATAGTTCTCTCTTTTTATCTCTCTTTCTTTACTTCTTCTTCTTCTCCTAATCTCCTTTTTTAGTATTAAAGCTGGATTAGATTTTTCTAAATTGTATGGGTTACCATGTGCTAAGTTAATGCTTTGTGAAATGCTTTATTTTGGTTGAATATTGCCCTTTATACTTTTGCCAAGTTCCCTTATTTTCTGAAGTTTTCCAGTAAAAGCATGTTAATTTTAGACCTCTTGAGAAATGAATGCAGCATCTTCTCCTTTGCACTCTTCCTTAAGGTATTAAAAGAACTGAAGGCCCTTCTGACAAATTCAGTGGGTGATTTTTTGGAGCCTTGTATATTTTTAAACTAAAACCTCTTTAATGAGCTTGTAGCTCAGAGCGTGGGGTATTACAATTGCTAAAAATTAAAACTGTGTACCTTGAGTACACAGATAGTGACTGACGTACAGGTGGACTTTGTGCAACTCAGCATAATGCTTTAAGCCACTTTTCAGTCCAAGTTCATGCATGCTTATTTAGTCTGTTCTTCAGCACTTTGTCAATGAGGGTGTTGCAGAACAAAGTGTTGAAAGCCTTACTAACGTCAAAATAGAGGATATCAGCTGCTCTTCCCTCATTCACCAAGCTAATCATCACAGAAGGGTGTCAGGTTGCTCGGGAATGATTTCCTCTTCATAAATATATACTGATTGATCCCAATTACCTTCTTGCTCTCCATGCTTTTGGAAATCTCTAGCGCTTCATGAAAAGGGGAAGAGGAGAAGAAGGTGTTGATTTGTCTTCTCCCTGGTATCCAGTGATAGGACACATGGGAATGATTCAAAGTTGCTCCAGGAGAGGTTCAGACTTTGCATCAAGAAGCATTACTTTACCCAGAGAGCGATCAAACAGTGGAACAAGCTTTCTAGAGAGGGGAACGAGGCCCCAAGCCTGTCAGCATTTACAAGGCATTGGACAATGCACTTAATAGCATGCTTTAACATGCTTCACCCTGAATTGGTCAGGCAGTTAGACTAAATGATCATCGTGAGTCCCTTCCAAATGAAGTATTCTACTCTATTCTATTCTGTTTTAAATTGCTTCCAGGATTATTTTTGTTCTATCACTTTCCCAGGGATGTAGGTGAGGTTGACCAGCCCGTAGTTCCTTAGGTCATTCTTTTTGCCTTTCTTGAAGATAGAAGTGACATTTACTTTCTTCCAGTCTTACATTGGAAATTCAGGAATTTAAGCTGAAATGGTGGGTTTATCTATAGTGACTAAATCACCAACATGTGTTCAAAGAGAAAGCCCTGGCACAGAGATGGAGTGGACAGGGATATCAGTAAAGTCTCAAGCCATCTGCAGTAATTGTGTGTAAGGGTCCCATTGCTATTACTACTTACCATAAAACATATGGTTAGAGAAAGTCAGGGCAGGGAGAGTAAAGTTCAACATAAAAAGTCTGCGAGGTTAATCTATTAAGTAGAAAAATGGCATGTCACACAGCTCTGCTAATTAGTAGCCTTTTTAAAATGCTTAAGACTAGATGGGAATGCAAAAGAAATGGAGGCCTAGCTTTAGTCATCATTTTAACTAGAAACAAATAAACAAAAAATCCAAAGAACACTTCTGAATTGGAGCTCATGACTGTCACTGATGCTTTCACAGAGAAATCTCACTGAATCTGTAAAAGGGATGTTCATGCTGCCATCCTCTCTTTCGTGCTATTTGTTCACTCTATTGTTTTCACTGTAGTTGTCCAGCAGAAAATTTAGCCCTTGAATCTATAGCATACTCCTACATTCATGCAAATGCTCATTTGTAGCCCAAGTGCACCTTTAATTAAACTAATTTATTTAAATGAGTTTCTGCTACTAGTACAGTGATGACAATTTAGAGTAACAAAATACCCTGTTAAAGTATTTGTTAGCATAGAAAGCAATTCCAGAGGAACAGGGAACCTTCCTCTGGCAATGTTAAACTCTACAAATCGTACATATTTTTAGGGTTATCACCATAAACAATCCTCTCACTTTTCACCAGACACGTAAAGATTAAACACTTGAACCTATACAGAATCCTATGACTTTCAAATCTGCTGAATATCTGTTTTCCCTCTTTATATCCAGTGCTAATCCTCTGAGAAAGAGTCTTTTTATTGTAAGTCCTTTAAATCAGAAAGCGGAAGTGGGATATATCCCTCCAAATCATCTGGAGATAGATATAGTTGACAATGTATAGTAATTTAGTAACACATGAAGGGTACTCAGGTAGCAAACACTTCTGCATAAGGGCTGGCAGAAATGACACTGGAGCTAGACCTGTGCCCTACTGGACTGATAACTGAGCGCAAAGAAGGGTACACTTGTGCCTCTCAAATGTCAGTACATATGTTCAGCTCCAATTGTCCAGATATTAAAATAGTGCTGATTGTCAATATTTTTGTTCTAGAGACACAGTCTGCTTCAGAAGGAGATTCATCTTATCCTGCAAAAGAGCTAAAAGAAGTGGAATGAACAACAGTGTCAGGCATTTCTCTCTTCTTCAGAAAATTGGACTGCTAATTCAGAGTGCGTGATTGCCATTCAGCCAACTAAATTTGGTGACATTAAAGGAATTTTGCCTGTTGCTTAAGAAGGTCATGATCTTCCTCAGACCTCATCTGCCATTCACCTGCAGCTACCTGGTATATCTCAGACTCTTGCAAACGGCACAGGTACCTGTGTTTAAGCAACTGAACCTGGCCTTATTTAGTACTGCAGTGGGAAAACAATGCTCACCGTTAAGGTATAGAGAATTCTTTACCCAAGCACCTGGAGTCAGCATGATAAAAGAAGACAGGAGGTACTGCAGGACTCTGAAAGGATCACATGACCTTGGACATCCAGGTCCCAGCTCAGAAAATTATGCATGACATATTGAGTTCTATCCAAGGAGTCAGAAATCTAAGCAGACCCAGAATTCAAAAGTCATGACTTCCAAATGATTGTTAAAATAAGCAGCACTATTTGACATGGACCAGATGCACTACTGGTTAAAGGTCTGTGTGGAGAAGGTTTTTATTGATTTCAGCTATAGGTTGGACTCAATATGAGCTATCCCTTCAAATATAAATACTTGTTTTGTACCTTCAAAGGTCCATGAGGCAGCCTGGGAAATATTACATGGTTTGTTATGATTGCTCTGTCTTTATGCCATTTGCCTCTTATTCTGGAGATCAGTGTTAAAGATTTGCTCTTACAAGAGTTAAGGGCCTGTTCTTAGTGATTAAATTATGCCAAGATAATCTACCCCCTTGAGATATTATAAAAACTGACTAGTGTTGCCTTGATGACATTTGATTATGATGCAGCTGTCTGGATCATATTGTTATAACTACTTTTTTATTGCCAGAAAAACAATTCTAATAATTGCTCTACTATTCCCATTATTGTGATGAAAATGCACCTCTGAAAAAAAAACAAACACAAAAAAAACCCAAAACAACAACAAAAAAAAAAAAAGCTGAGAAAAGTGGGGCTTCTGCAAACCTTTTTTCTTAAAAAAAAATTGAATTACCATCCCTTTAAATAACGTTTTTGGTCTTTCTTAAGTGAAGGTTTTGAATACATTGCACTGACATTGTTTGAAAATTCTCATCTCCTAATCAGATCCAAATCCCACTGATGAGGGAAATCACCAGTAGTGTCCAAGTCATGATGGGAGCATGCATTCCCAAATTAAGATTAAAAAAAACAGAAGTACTAAGAGTAACAACTTGAAGAGACTTTTATCCAAATACTTCTGATTAGGAAATATAGGCCAAACTGTAGACTGGAGAGGTATCCACCCTGTACGTGCTGAGCAGAGACAAGTCTTCTGGAGATATCTGTACTTGCCCCTGAGGACAGTATCAAGGACACCTTCATGACTAGAGTGAAAGCTGCACACACAAAAATAAACAGGTACCCAGTTAGGGTGCTGTCAAAGCTTGCACCCCTGAAAAGGTTCATTTCCATGTTTTTAGCCTGTTCAAATGAAATCACACATTGCAGCATACCCCAACAGGCTGTTTGTCTATCAGCACTCTGCAGGAAGCCCATAAGGCCAGTGCGGATGGGATGTTAGTGGCAGGTGTAACATACCATCTGCAAACCATCTGGAGGTCATCCTTCCTCAGGGTCCAGGCTAACACCAAGGCCTCATTCTTTTTTCACTGACATGAAAGGAAATTCATAGAATCATAGGATCCTAGACCAGTTTGGGTTGGAAAGGATCTTAAAGATCACCTAGTTCCAAGCCCCACTGCCATGGACAGGAACTCAAAGCCCTGCCCAACCTGGCCTTGAACTCTTCCAGGGATAGGGCATCCTCAGCTTCCCCGGGCAACATGCCTCATAACCCTCACAGTAAAGAATTTCTTCCTAATGTCTAATGTAAATTTGCCCTCTTTCAGTTTAAAGCCATTCCTCCTTGTCCTGTCACTACATGTTGTAGGAATGAGGCCTACAGCCATGAGATACGACATGAGGTTATGTGGTGGAGGGATTTCCATGAGTTATGTGGCATGAGATTGTGGCTATGGATTACTTTGGGCATGATGGCGTGATGAGGGAGTGACAGACTATAAAGCAGAGGTCAGATGACCCTTATCTCTGCAATCGGCCAGGTGGAAGAGGGAGTGATACTAATGTGTCACGATTCTGTTCCACCTTGTGCAAGACCCACAGTTTTTGTAATCATCTCTCTCTCTGTAACTCTCAATATGTCTCATTTACATACAAAGTATCTGCCTCCCCTTTTTATGACAGCAGTAATAAGATATTTGACTACAGTCTACCTGCACTTTTTCCAGAAGTATAAATTTGCATTTGAAATCCTCCATGACGGAGAACGAGAATATGACCACCTTGCAGACAAGTTGATGGGCTTTCTTCTCTCTCCGACCCAAAACAGGGACATCTCTTTGGTAAGATTTATGCCTCCAACTTCATTGAAGTGTACCCAGAAATACTTGTACATAGAGGTGTATGCTCATATTTTCCAGATCTAGTGCACTTATCAGTGGCAATATCACAAAAATCTATAACCTGTTTCTTCAGTAAACCACAGTATTTGTGAATCTGTGATAAAGTTCTTAATTAACTCTCTCTGACTTATGGTAATGAATCGGTAAATCACATTATTCATGATTCTGTGATCCCAAATGTGACTGGAATTGTAGTATAACCCACACTATTGATGCATCTAATATCTTACTGAATGTGACCTGGCTTATAGTGCCAAATTGGTTATAATCAGAAATTAAGCTTAATTGTAGCCAGCCCCTCTGATCTGTGAGGATGATCTGCAAAGCAATGGGGTTTATTTTCTGCCAAATTTCTATACCTTTAATGCAACACACTGCCTGGTAAAAATTCCCTCTCCAGCTTTCTTGTAATGCTCATTAGGTACTGTAAGCTCTCTTTGGGGCCTTCTTTTCTTCAGTCTGAACAACTCAGACTTTCTCTGCCTGTCTTTATATGAGAGGTGCTCCAGCCCTCTAATCATCTTAGTGGCTGGACCTGCTCTGATAGGTCCATGTATTTCTTATTTGGGGTCTGCAGAGCTGAACGCAATGCTCCAGGTGGGATCTCACAAGTGGAGTAGAGGAGGAGAATCACTTCCTTTGACATGCTGGCCACTCCTTTTTTGATGCAAGCCAGGACACAGTTGGCTTTCTGGGCTGCAAGTGGACATTGCCAGGTCATGTTGAGCTTCTTGTCAGTCAACACCCTAAGTACTTCTCCTCAGGGTTGCTTTCAATCAGTTCTCTGCCCAGCATGTATTTGTGCTTGGGATAGCCCCAAACCAGGTGCAGGACCTTGCGCTTGGCCTTCTTGAACTTTATGAGGTTTTCACAGGCCTTTCTCAAGCCTGTCTAGGTCCCTCTGGATGGTATCCCTTCCCTCCAGCATCTCGACAGCATCACAGCTTGGTGTCGTCTGCAAACTTGCTGAGGATGCACTTGGTCCCACTGTCTCTGTTACTGACATGGTATTAAATAGTGACAGTCCCAATATTGATACCTGAGGAAGGCCAGTTTTCTGCACTGGGGCATTGAGCCTTTGACCACAATTCTTAGAATGTGACCACCCAGACAATTCAATATCCACAAGTGGTCTATCCATTGCAACGGTTGAATTGGATAGGGAGAGGGGAACTCCAGTCCCAGGGGTTTCAGTCACGGACTCTGGAGGGGGGAGACGCTCCCCCCTCCCCCCCACCACGTGGTCCCACGGTCTCCGCTGGAGGCAGCAAGCAGGACGTGCAGAGAGGAGGCAAGAGAGAGTTTATTGTTGGTGTGGTTACATATATAGCTTCCAGGGGGATTCACAGAGTAACCAATGAGAAGTTCAGGGGGTAACAGGAACACCAAATTGCAAGAAGGGATTAACAACCAACAGGAAACTTCCTGATATCTTCTCAGGACATTCCTGAGACAGAGATAACAGTTCCCGTGGGGGATCTTGGGAAGAAGAAGGTGAGTTAGTAAAAAAAACTACAAAAAAGCCATTTTGAAACATGTTTAAACAATAGTTTCTCATATACTGCAGATCTAACTGCCACAATCCATCTCCAATTTAGAGAGAAGAATGTCATGCAGAACAGTGTCAAAATTTCTAACACACTGTCAACTCACTGTCCACCTCCCTTCCATGAAGGTATCATTAATGCAAGCAGAATCAGAGCTCTGATCTAGGCTAGAGAGCAAGTTGTTCAGCACTTGGCTGATTTTTCACTTTTTCCTGCTAGAGGTTGTGATAAAGCAGCAAAGAAATAAAACCTGGCTGACAGAAGAATTTGCCAAACCTATTAATAAATGCTTAGTATAACCAGGCAAGGTGCCTGGAAAATACACCTACAATGCAAAGAATATATACATAGTAGTTGCTTATTTCTAGAAATCCTTTTCCTGTGAAGGCAATTTACAAAGTATCAACTTTCATTGGATCCAAAACAGCCCCAGACATCTCTGTTTCTATTCTAGGCTATCTTTGACAGTCATTAATTACTGTGGGATCACAGGACACAGTGATCTCAAAACCAAGGAAATTTTCAAAGAAAATAACTCTGATGATCAAACAAGAACAGCAGTATTTTAGGAACAAGATTTTATTTCCTCTCTAAAATATAGTCCTACCTAGGATTCCTTTCTTCTGAATTCAAATCCTTCTAAAATTTCTCTGTAATGCCAGTACAGGAAGAAAATGTAAGTAAAAAATTTTGCCTATAAACCCAAGAAAAATTCTAATAAATCAAAAGGTTCTTATCCCACTTTATCACCTGCTGGGGCAAACACCCAGATCTCAAAGGTTCATCAAAAATTAATGTGATGAACATGTATATTTCTAAAAGTTTGGCTTCAAGTGAAAGCAAGCACTTCTACTTCCTCTGTGTTCAACCAAGAGACTGGCATTTTCATATAACTGATTGCTCATCCCACCTCTCAGGAGTTTTCTGTCACAAGATGACTTCTTTTCAGGAGAGGTTCTCTCATTGCACCCACTAGTGACTTCGAAAGAATAGTAAATAACCAGATAGGGGCAGGTATCTAGTTTCTCAATACATCAAGTTCTGTGAGATGATTCTTCAGTTACTATTCAAATCAATTTTTTCTAGGGAGCTCAGTAATTACTTTCAGGTTTGCCCCTTTGTTAAGTATAAAGAGAGAGCAGTAATTCTTCATCCATCTAATATATATATATTAGATAGTAAACACATAAATGCAATCTTCCCCCTCCAGGTTGGTATTCTAAAGCATCCTTAATTTTCTGAACCACTTAGTTGTATCAAATAGCTTTCCAGGTCTCTTTATATTCACCACAGTTCATCCAGAATTACTTCTGCACAATGTGAGACCAGTCTTGCAATTTTAAAGAACATTGAGTATTTCTCTAATAACATAGAATATTCTTTTCTCCGTTAGTTAGCTGCTCCACTGTCTCACAAAATGTTTTAAAATCTGAAACTATGGAAGCTAATGCCCCACTTAATAGCATTTTATTGATCATAAAGGCCTTGGTACGTGACAATCATAAAATCCTTCTAAGCTATGCTAATCTATATCACCATATCTGACAGCTGGCTCCCTTATTCCACACTTTGCTAATGAAATAAGCTACATAGGGAGGGGAAAAAAAATAAAAAAAAAAGAGAGACATTTTTGTCATTATAACTGCAACTACATTAACGGGTTTAGTGCCTTGGCCAAAGATCACACCTCATTACATGCATGTTTCTAATAGCTGAACAGAGTAGGATGTTACAATGCAGACATCTACATAAGCAGATATGGACAGATGTTTTACTAAAAGACCAAATGTTAAGATGGTGAGCATCCTCAGTTCCCATCAATAAAGAGATCCTGCCAATTTATACAATGCATCTTTGTTCCAGCAAAGTGTATGTGCTTAACTTCAAGCATGTAGTTAAAACCCACTGAAAACAATAAGAGTTAAAATGGTACTTAAACACATTATTGTAAGAAGACTGGATCACTCATGTACCTAAAGGCTTTTGGCCACTACAGAATTCCCAATTTCATTTGTTGCATATTTGGATCCAGCATTAAAACTGTCTGGCTAGATATTCACACAAGGTAGCGCAGCATATTAATACTTCATCTACACCCAGAGGATAGGCTACACTAATTTTGTTTCAAAGGGCAATACTTATAATTTTTTCAAAAGTTTTATCACAATAGTTTGTGACACTGACACCAGGAAATTAAAACCTATAAATTTCCTCTCTGTGTACATGCAAACCAGCACAAACACACACACACTCTAAGTGGTTTATCCATATGCAAATGTTACAATTAGGGAGTATGGCTCTGGAAAGTTAATAATTTAATCAGTGTATCAGAAGGCTAATGACTTGTTCTGCCAGTTTTCTCAAAAATGCATTTCAGGGATATTATAGTGTTATTACCAGACTGATAAATAAACTTTATCCTCTGAGCTCATATGAAAGTTTAAGAGGGCAGAAGTAGAAGAGTAGGAGAATGATTATATTTGTTTTATACACAGGGGGAATCAGGGACTGTGCCATGGTTACCCTTGACATAAATTGTATTTGCTCTTTTTTCCACTTTTGGCATTTCCAGGTGCCTGTCTGTTTTTAACATCTTCTTCAGCCTCAATAAATTTGTTGAAACAAGACTGTCATACATTCTGTGAGTCACAGCTGAGAAATAAAAGTAATCCCTCAGTGGGATAAATGCACTTGAGCTGGAGACCAGGAAAAAAATGTGTTGATTCTGAAAATTGATGGTGATACACTTTACATTTTTTTCCAAGCTTGTTTTGTTTTGAAACTGTCAGAGAATGTTCACTGAATGCTTTATAAGCAAAACAACTCTCTCCTCAGGCTATACAAACAGTATTTTAGAAAAGAGATATTTTCCTAACATTGATTAAAAGAATAAGTGAGCTCAGGGGAATCATTCAGATCAAGGTCTCTGGCCAGAGGAAGTATAAACTATTTATTCTGCTGGTTGCCTGCACCACCTCCTGACCAGGTGACAGATATGGGAGGTCAGGCAGAAATGCCATTATCTACTTAGGAGGCAAACACAGGGCTTAGCCATGAGCATCTATCATACACACTTTTTTTTTCTTGTTCATGTTAATTCCTTGCAGTCCCTCAGAATACCTGAATCAACCTCTCTTCATATGAACTCTTACTGTTGTATTTTTATCTGCATTTATTGGACATCTGAGAAGACAGCATGTGAATTGCACACAAAGCCATGAACGTTGCATCTTTTCAAACCTGGCGTAGAACTTTTTGGATTGAAGAGAGTCAATGACAGAAGAGATTTGACAATTTGTCTAAGGAGAATCCTGAGGAACGCTGGTTCTGCGAACATGTCAGATGAAGCTGGGGCTTGGCACACGACACAGTATCTCCGAAAACCCAGGCTGGCATGATTATTTGCTCAATACTCTGATAAGCTTCAATGGAAATGTTGTTTCAGCAGCGTTGGTATCATCATGTCATGTTTTAACCCAGCTGGAAACTGAGTCCTATAAAACCACTTGGTCACTTCCCCCACCCCCTCAATGGGATGAGGTAGAGAATTGAAAGGGTAAAAGTGAGAAAACTCATGGGTTGAGATAAAGATAGTTAATGGGTAAAGTAAAAGCCACACACACAAGTAAAGCAGAATGAAGAATTCATTCCCCACTTCCCATGGGCAGGTAGATGTTCAGACACCTCCAGGACAGCAGGGCTTGGGAAGAGAAACACTGTTACTCTGAACATCCCCTCTTCATTCTTCTTCTCCCCACTTTATATCCTGAGCATGATGCCATATGGTATGGAAAATTCCTTGGATCGTCTGGGGTCCCTCCCAACTCCTAGTGCACCCCCAACCTCCTCTCTGGTGAGATGGGGTGAGGAGCAGAAAAGGCCTTGGCTCTGTGTAAGCACTGCCCAGCAGTAAATAAAGCAACTCTGTGTTATCAACACTGTTTCCAGCACAAACTCAAAACACAGCCCTGCACCAGCTACTGTGATAGATCATTAATGCTACCCCAGCCAAAAGCAGCACAGGTCAACACTTAGTACTGGTTTTAATCAGGACTGCTTTATTGTAAACCTGGAGATGCTTTGACGATTTGTATTCCAGACATGAGCCTCTGGAAACCTGACAAAGTCTCTCTTTCTTCTTCTCTATTTCTAGTCTTTCTTGCCATCATTTACAGATGTTTTTTTAATGTATCAATCATAGGTAACAGTAAGCTGGTCTTTTTCATAACCTCTCTTCACTTAAAGTTTTATTCACTTTAAATACTAAATCTTATTATTTGTTTCACCCTGCAGTGCCACTCACATATTCAGCTGCTCCAGTACTTTCTAGAGTTGCTCCCCCTGTTGCAACATTGCACAAGTTTACTTTCCATTCTTTTCTTTTACTAACCTAAAAAAAAAAAAGTTATATTAGAAAACAGTAATTTCTTATGTTCTCAATATACCATAACAGATCTTTAAGGGATCACTGAATGCCTCCAAAACACTTATGTAAAGCAACACAGTCAATAGTAACATATACTATTTGAAAGGACAGAATCTCCTATTGTACAGTCTGTGTAGTATTGGCAAGATAGAGTTTTGCAAAACAGTGATTACAAAAAAAAAAAAAAAAAAGCTATGTGTATATAGCATTACATGTATTACTATATGTGTTTATAGTAATTTTTTATAAAATAAAAGATAGATGTTCATAACAGTATCCCCAACAAGGATTGAATACAACAAGATTCAACAGAATAATTAGTTTTAAAAACTGCATAATAGCAATATTTTAATCTTTCGTAAGAGCATCATAACCTGTTAAGAAACTCCCAGTCGCTCAGATTCTTGTCGCTCTTCAGTCCTGTAGTTGTTATTGTGTAACACTCTTGTTCCAGCTGGAGGTCCTGATGTAACTATCTCTCCTTAAGGAGGCCAGCTTCAAAAGATCAGCTTCAGTGGGTCATGTACATATATTTACTTTTTGCAGATGCTAAAGAACTTTTGTCAGAAGCCTTTCACTCAAGTACAGCCAAATTTACCCTCTTGGTATTTCTGACCCAGATTGGTGCCAAATCTGAGAAGACATTTGAATTCTCATCTTGGAAGAATTAATCTCATGTAACTCTAAAAATGAGATTCAACACTGGAACACACAGTTGTCTTCAGATGTCTACATTGTTTTATTTTACATGTAAGTTTCAACTACCATCAATATAGACACCTACACTTGATCAGACAGATCAATCACTTTCTAGACTCCATTGACTGTATTGACTAGAGATGCAAAACAACTGCCTAAACATATGTTTCTAGCACTATTTAACCCTCCATAGAGGCTTACCAACATTTGTAAAATCCTGGCAGCTATGACATAAGATCTATGAGAGCCATCTGTCACTGTGGAGTAAAACACAGAGGCCAGCTGATACCCTTAGTGTGTTTCAACTGACATTGTATGCAGACAACTGAATCAAGAATTCCATTGACAATAGCCACTGGAGAGTTTAGGCAAGTATGTATACCTACATATGGAACACTTCAGTTTAGGTTCTTAATCTTGTCTGAAAGACAACTTTTTTCTCCAGCGTGGGATGAGACATCCAGAACTGGTGTTTTGCATTGATCAGATTGCTGTCCATCATGATACAGGGGTAGGAGTGCTGAGGCTGAGGCCACGTTATCACTAACTCAGGGTTTGCATTAGGCAGTCAAGACCACTGTTGCAAAATATCAGCCAGTATATCCTGACTTTCTCCAGATCTTTTTATTCTGGCCTTAGCACTGCATTGCTCAGAAATTTTCTGGTCATAGCAGACCAAAAGCAAAACTAAAGATGTTTTTAGATTTCTCCCCAGCATTGGCAAAATTAACTTTGCAGCCTGAAGGATAAAATCAAAATAGATAAGATGCATCTCTTCCTGCTCCACTCCCCTCTAATCTCTAACTATTGGAATGGTCCTCCAACAGTCGGGCAGGTAAATCCAGGGAAGGCACTGTTATTCTAGGTACACACATGGCAAGGACACGACCACCCATTATTTCATCCAGGAGGCTCAGCTGGTCTTTCAGCCTTCAGAGGTGATGTCATGGGAAGGTGCCACTGATCTAATTGCTACACATGATTTTCTTCCCTGAGAAAATACTTACACTATCTACAGTAAAATCTGGAAGAGTGACAAGCATTGCTCTGTGCAGAAG
>JAWWES010000001.1:35110719-35132923 GCA_035583135.1 Lophotriccus pileatus
TATATATATGTTATTTTCTGTCTCCCTAGATTTTTGAAGAGTCTAATTGTCAATTAATTTTTACAAAAAATTAAGGGTGAGGGGGATGTAATCTTTCATCTACTTGACTATTGACCCCTTTAATGAAGTTTGAATAATTTCGGTGTCTGTTTAAACCTTGTCACTTTACTAAGAAATGTTCTCAAAGAAAATCAGTTCCTCTGAAGCAGCTGCCCACTTTTGAACTCAAGCCCATTCTTTATCATATTAAACATTTCTGAAATGCTGTTTAATCCCCCAACTCTTATCAAAATTTCCAGCATGTTTCCTATGGACAAATCACACAGGCTTAGGAGCTCTTCAGCATCTGGAGTTAATCTTACAGATATCTGATGTCTGGAGTCTGTCTGAAGCATGGGCACAAAAACATGTTCTCTACTGCAGAGTCTGTTTGACCCTTTTGATTGTCTGCTCTGTATTCTCAGTCTTCAGCACAGTGCTTTAAACATACCAGGTGCACTACAGCTCCCGTAAAACAAGCTTGAGCCTCAATTTAAGGAAAAGAAAAAACTTTTAAAATAACAAGCATTATGTGCTTTGACCTGGTTTTAGCAGATGTTGTATCAATTTAATATTGAGCATGAGCCACCAAGGAACTGTGAAAATTCCAACTGTATTTATGGGGTAGTATGTAGGGAACAAGGATTATCATTTTGGTCTGTCCAAAATCATAGGACTGCAGTGTACCAACATTCAGTGAGTTGTTCTCTCAACAAATCTGACAAATACTAAGTTGACATCCTGAAAACTTGCTACATTCACTTTTTTGTTTTTGGGTTTTTTTCATTATTATTTACATTGCAGGTGTACCTAGAAGGCTCTGTGAACTGTATTTATTGTCCATAGTAGTTGTACATCAGAATCAGACCTTCAGAACAATCCATTCTGCCACTTCAGGAACTACTCAGTTTTAGTTTGAAAATTCCTCCTTTTTAAGATAAAAGACTGATTTCAGCATTCATCTCAGGACTGCCTTGAGTGTGGCCTACTGTGACTTTGGAAATACCAACTTTTGATTATTTTAACATATGTATTTTGTTTATAAGATAATGATGCAAAGACACAATGTGAACAAGAACTCTCTGTTCCGTAGAAATGTGAAAAAAGATACACACTGGCCTGAGGAATTTGTACTTGCAGTACAATAGAGCAGAGGAGATGGATACAAGTAGACTAGGAAAGCTGATGATTGAGTAGGATTTCTTGTTTACCTGCCAAAGTTCTGACTAAACAACACTGCAATTCTTTCAAATAAAAGGCTTATTACATCTTTACTACCTTAATCTTACTTTAATACGTTCTCTTAAGCTTTGATCAATAAACATGTTTATTATGTTTCCTGTCTGATGTTTTAGGATTCTGAAAAACTTATTTCTTTCTCCTGGTCTTATTACAGCCTTTTGCAACAGACCACTCACACTGGTCTGTTTTGTTTCCATGTTTATTAGGTAAATAATGTTTATCAACAACATAGTTTTTCCCTGAAAAGCCTATCTCTCCCTCACTACCTCAGCCCACTTCATTGTATTGTGTTGTATTTGTTTTTCATAGAAAGGTTTTAATAACAGATGGGCTACGGGAGTGGCTTCTGTGACAAGGTGTTGGAAGCTTCCCCCATGTTTGACCAGTGTTAGCCAGCTCCAAGATGGACCTGTTGTTGGCCAAGTCTGGGCCCAACAGAGATGGTGGTGGCTCCTCTGGGATAATGTAAAGGGTAAAAAAAGGTAAAAACCCTGCAGAACTGCAGCCAGAGAAAAGAGTGAGCACATGTGAAAGAAACAGCCCTGAAGACAGCAGAAACAGTGAAGAGGGAGGAGGAAAAAAAGGTGCTCCAGGCACCCCTTCAGAGATTTCCTTCAGCCCCTAATGTGTTTTTCCCATGATGGTAATGGATGTCTCACTGTCCTTATTGCGACTCACAAGCCTTTCATTGTATTTTCTCTCCTTTGTCCAGTTGAGGAGAGGAGTGCTAGAGCTCTTTGGTGGGCATCTGGCATTCAGCCATGATCCACTCACTGCATCAGTAAATCTGAAGTGCCCTCCATATATAATAATCTTACCAAAGTTAATTTTTTTTCACAGTACTATACTTCCTCCTGATTTTTTCCCCCCTGGGGCAATGTCATGGTCTAGTTGTTCTTTCTTGTTATTGGATAGTCTGGTACATAACCTTGTTTGTTTTCTGAACAAGCTCCTACATTTTAACAGCCACTGTCTATTCATTCCCAAGACTGAACAGTTAAAGTGTGTGGTATAATATTGTACACAATAAGGATAACAAGGACTTGAGTGACACGTTTCTAAAAAAAAACAACCCTCTGAAGCAGTTATTAAAAAACTTCATTACACACAAAAAAACCCTGGATTTTCTTTCTCTGAGAATAGAGAAAAATCATCTTATGTGAATTTTTCTTTAAATTTTTTCCCCTCTGGAAGAACAAAGCAAATAAAGAGAGCAGAGAAAACAAACTCTAATGAACACAAGTCCCCTAATTAGGAAACCAACATTTCTGACTAACATCAAGACTTATGCAATTATGTTCTGCTAAAAAAAAAAAAAAATCATTACAAAGTTCATTTTTAGCTCTTCCTCATGTACTTTTTTAGTGTTTGAGGTGAATATGACACGCATGTGGAGCCCAGAGCAGACACAAGGCCAAGTAGTATGTAACAACTCCTCAACTGCAGACCCACAGCCTGTCTGCCCTGTAGAACTAAGACAGAACTGAGTGGACCTGAACCACTCCGTGACTGCTGACACATAGGACATGGTTTAGTCCTTGTGCCTTTCCATAATCTCTCTGCATAGAGATTAGCCCTTATGCCTTTCCAGTTTTCCTCAGATCTCTTTTTCTCCTCTCTCAACAGAGGAAACTCAATTCAGTAAATGGCAAACATCCAAAATAAGATGATTTTAATGATCTCTTCTGGTCATGATCTCTTCTTGATACCTTCATAGTTATCCCTTCATCCATAAAGCTAAAAAATCAGTTTGTAAGTAGAAATACTGGGGGAGTAACTGAAAATTAGCCAGTGTTTGCTATTTCCTACCTCTGTGGAAGTCTAAATATTGATGGACTCTGATGGCAACAAAACTGTGTAACAACAAGCTCTTTTCACTTCAAAATGTTATCAATAGAAAGGAAGTCTGCATATCTGTTTTCTTTTCTAGTAATACGTCTTAGGGATCAAACACCAGCAGTCCCTTAATCATATTTATAGCACTATTTTATCAATGTTCAAGTTATACGCACTCTTTCAGCAAGAGATCCAGAATAAAACTGAAAAAACAGTTCATGTTATATCCTTTAGAGCATCCAAAATTACTACACATTTTCTGTCTCATTATGTTTCTGTCTCTCTTTCCATATAAGTAAGTTGTCCATAAACCCATAAGATCACGCTCTCCTAGAATGCATGCCTGCTGTTATTATTTCAGTTCTCCAAAGCTCCTAGTATTTGCATATGCAAATTTTAGCCATGGTGTTATTTTCTGTTGATGGACATAATCCTGCTGTTAATATCCACAGAAGTCTTAATGCATATCTGTTTTATCTATTGCCTGCAGTCTACCATAAGTCTCCAGCCATATTCATTAGATTCAATTAGTGACATTCTGCTCTGACAGAATCTATCAATAGAAAATAAGCACAGTAATGCTCAGAAAATTGTCAAAATAAACACTTTTTAAAAAGCATTAGATGACTGAAACCACAGTAGACTAAAATCCATCAGTACCCGTGTACTTTGCAGATAATTCTAAAAAATTAAATAGAAATATAAAATCATAAATAAATAAAATTCAAATAAATAAAACATAAAAAAATAAATATAAAAGATCAGAGGAATGTGGCAGGACCTAACAGTGTCATTTAATCCTTTACTCTATTTTTAAACCAGAGTGCTGACATTTAAATTTCTGTTGGATGGGTTTTAGCATTCATTTTCTTTTGAAAATAAACTGTTAATATTTTTGCTAGTGTTTGTTTATTTCTTGTTAGCATTTCTGGATGATTTCAGAATTTTCATTCTTCTTCTTTGAATGCCTTTCAATATTTCCATCCTTCTCATTTTACTTGATCAATATTTGCCATTGCCACTGTCTCTCTCCAAAGTTTTCAGTCTCTGATTAATTTTAAAGAGTGAACTTTTGTCATTACTGATTACTTTCTATTAAGGAGTAGCAGAATATTTCTGCCCTTGTTCTGGTTTCTTTCAGACTATTTGTCTAATTATTAACTTGAATTTTATTCTTGTTCTCTGTCATACGTACAGTTCCTATAAGTATGATGTCATCTATGGATTTAATAAACATAGCCTTGATTTGATTATGTAATTTATGTAATTAAAATTCATAGTGAAGGGAACAATGCTTCCAGATAGACTGGGAACAAGTGATAACTTTACCTAGTTATGCGCCACTCTATACTCTTCCCCAACCGTAACTTTCCTTGTGCTGTGTCTCCCCAGTTTTCTGTCAGGAATGCAGTGTAAGGCAATATAAAAAGCCTTAGTGAAAACAAAATTATTACCTCTTCTTTGTCTACATCACCCAATTTTCTTTCATAAAAGAAAATTAGATTGATTTGACAAGATATCCTCTTGCAAATTCACTTTTGCTGCTACTCTCCTCCTTGTTATCTTACAAGTGCCTGGAAGTCACTTCCATTTATTTTAGATTTTTTCTAGTATTTCAAGTTAAGGCTTGTATATAAATTCACACTTCATTTTTTCCTCCCTTTATACAATTATAAATTAAAACTACTCCTTTCCAACCCAGCAATACCTTTTACATACTCTACAAGTTCAAAGATAACTACTAAGTTTCTGAACCTGCGTCGGCCCATACGGGGATCAGGATCAGAAGGCTTAGACAATCTGTAAACCTGCAAATACCAAAATATAATCAAACAAAATCTGTTTCTGTTCTGCGTTTAGGTGTTATCAATCACTGTTAATAAGTTTTCCACTTGTCATAAGGAAGTTTTATAATGAACAGTGAAAAACTCACATCCTTTAGCTCTTCAATTTTCTTTATACCATTTAGATATAGTTATTCTCCTTTACTGAATAAATGTCCAACACTGTCCTTTGAGTCATCTATTGATAATAATCCAGTCAAGGAATGATTTCATGTTACCTCCAGCTTCTCCTTCTAGCCACAGTTCATTCGGTATAATCCGCTCTAATTTTGCTCCTACCTGCTCCTGATGCTCTGTATGTGTGTCTGGTAGTCTGTGCTTGTCTCTCCTTTATCTAGACTATTTTTATAATGAATAATGAATAATTTTATAATGAATAAATACATCATTATTTAGCCAAAAGTCTTCAATATTTTTATAACCTTTATCTTCACTGAAATACTGTATAATTTCTTAGGAAACTAAACCTTTTTCTGGATTTTTTTTTTTAACTTTTATGAGATCTTCCTTAATTTATGTATATCTATCAAAATCTCCTGGGCTTAGAAGTTATTAGTGGCACACAGACAGAAAGAAAGAAAGAAAGAAAGAACAATCTGTAGGAACTTCACTAGAAGTGTCCCTGAAGGATTCCTCTGCTTGCACTAACGCCCATTTGTACATAAGAATACAGTCTTGCTCTACCTACCCAGCTGAGTCAAGTCTGTACAGTTACAGGGATTCTTGCTGCTGCACTAGCCAGTTTGGAATTGTGGCTCCCCAAAGCACTTGGCATCAACAAATGAAAACAGCTACAGCCTGCTGAAAACAGCATGTTCGGTTTTGCATTCAGTGTGTAAACTGTAAGCTGGTTTCAACCATATTTTGTTACCCTTTGAAATGTTTCCTCAATAGTAGGTTGCACCATCTGTTGCACTGTTTGCCTGCATGTTTTGCTTGTTAAACTACTCCCCCAGCAGCACACAAAAGAGGAAGAACAGCGGTGATGCCTTTCAGGGAGATCCCTGTCCTCCGCCTACCTCCACCCACTCTAGTGTTTCATGACACACAGCAGATGCTTTTCCAGTGCTACCTCATGCTTATTTATTTTAGGATCTAAGCCAAAGTCCACTGTGAAACCGATGAGGCTTTACAATCTGGCAGTCTCTTTCCTTGTGAATCCTATAGGTATGTTTTATGTGCTAAGGACAGAAGACTTCACACGCCAAAGCAAAATATTAAGATGAACCCTCTCAAGATTCATCATGGAGTATGAGCTCTGCCACAGCTAATCCAGAACACCCATTTAAACATGGGAGAAAGTGCAACATTGATCAGAAGGCAATAAACTTGCTTTTCTCAATAAACCTACAGACAAAATGATACTTACGTGTTCCTAGAACAAACTCTGTCTCCTGGTTAAATGTTGTCATATTATCATTACAGGAACAATACTCTGTCTTGGTCCATGTAATGAAATGGAGCTTTCCTTTCTACCAGTTGCCCTTCATTCTTAGTATCTAAGCAGCAGGAAAACTTAATATCAGCTTTCCTTTTTTTCCTTCTTTCCTGAGCAGATAACATACAATGATTTTACGTGAAATATTCTCTGAAATGTGTTGACAAAGCCTTGCACTATTCTATATAATCCCAAATTATTCTCTTCATGAACTAGATGAACAAAGGGAGGAAGGGGATACCCAGTGAATAAGGCATACAAAGAAGACTGCAGAATGCTCTGAGTAAATTATGCAACCCAAAGATATTCAGCCAGTTCTGCTCTAAATAACATGACATAGTTTCTTCATGGCTTTAAGCCACTTCAGCAACAGGGACCAGTGAGGAGCTGAACTCATTGAATGGGAAACGCTTTTTCAGGATATTCATCTGCCTTGAGCTAGCAGGGCCTCTGTCCCAGCTCCTATCAAGAAATTTCATCCTGCAGGAATACAAGACCTGAATATCCTTTACAGAGAAATGAATGTGTTCCTTCTGCCAGCTTCTGCCAAGGAGTCCTACCCGTCACACATGGCCATAGGATTGGTGTGATACATTAATATGACTCTAAAATTTTTCCCTACAGCTGCTATTTTAGAAAAGTAATGTCACATCCTTGCTTTTTCTTGAATTCTCATACAAAAGGTTGTCATAAAGGCATATACAAAAATAAATATAAATATTAACCTGCTACCCAGTCCTGGATAGCAAATCAATTTTAAAAACTCAGCAGGATCACCACAGTTAAGCTTGATGGAAATATCTAAAATATTTCTTATTAAACAGGATGGCATCTAATAAATAAAGGAGAGATGTCCAAACATGGTATAGCCACTCCAGGCTTTCTTTGTAACAAACAGAGAAAATCAGATATTTCTAGGGTGAAATTAGACTCATTCTGAGTAGACATTTGAAACAGATCAGATTAATCATATTCTTAAAGACCTATTACAGTCCACTGGCCAAAAATGGAAGCTAAGATGACTTGTCTCTGATGCAGAGGCTAAACATGTGGATCCCTAACCCGGAATGAGATTAATCCCACCCACAAACCTGGCTGCACACAGAGGCAGGTGCAGGTTCTGTAATAAGTTACATCATACAGTGTGGGAGCACATACCACACCAGCTGGTACTAATGATCCCTGAGCTTCCCTGGGGAAACTGTCCAAATATTTCTGTGTCCAATACAGTGCACCAGACACCAAAAGAAGATCTGGCCTCTTGGAATTTATTTCCTCCTCTAAAATCTTTTCCAGGTGGCTGAGCCCTGATCAAATATTTATAGAACTAAACATTTCTCTTCTCTGTGGGAGGGAAATAGTAAAAGTAAAGATCCTAATTTGTTTTTGCAGAGGGCTGGAAATAACAACAAACAGGTCATTAAAACTAATCCTCTTTTTTGTTGTTGTTGGTTTTTATTTGGGTTTTTTTTTCATCCCTTGCAGATGCGAATAAACTTTCCAAGGACGAATCTGAACAGATAAGTTTCTTTCTCATAGGAACATTAACAGGTGACTATGGTTGCTTCAGGAAATCTGTACTGCCTCTTCTAGCAGAAATACTTCCTGGATTTTTATCCACAGGATTTGGTAGCTCCCAGGTGTTCTCATCACTGAGCAGGCCTTCGCACAGTCTCATCTCCACAAACATAGACACAAAAAAGGTACTCATTTCAAAATGTTTGTGTTGTAAGGCAAGGGACAAAACCTGACAACTTCTCTCCAGAAATGAGGCTATTTGATCTCCAAATCTGTAAAAATACATTGTAATTACAACTATTTTAATTAGTGAAATTTTATCAGGAGACATTCCTGGGCACACGAATTTATCTTACTTACACTGCTAACACTTTTCCAGGCACATTTTTGTTCTGTGTCAACTGAGCTCATCAAAAGTAATTTCTGAACAGGGTTCAGGTAGGCAATTGTATATAGCCACTCCATTTTGGTGCAGTTGTGGGATATTCCACATCAGTATCAAAAAGCTGTCCTAGGCATATTTTCTTTACTACAAATGACATAGTCTTCTGTCTGTTCTTCCTCAAGGTATTGCTAAACTAGAATACAGATTTTTTTTAGAGTTTCAAGAGGTGAAGAGCCTGTCCAGGAGTACGTCAGTCGTGGTTAGCATAGGCAATTTCTTTCTCTTCAAGTAAGTGACTGCTTGTATTACAAAGACACTTACAAAAATCCACAGCTTTCAAACTGACAAGGAGATGAGACACAGACATGTTGAAGCCTTTTTTTTGCCAACTTCAGTACCTCCTGTTACATGCCATTTCCTCAGCGATGTGGCTTTCCTCGAGATGCAGCATTTCAGACCTCTATCACTCAGATGTTGTTCAAAAGTCCTCTGAGGAATATTTTTATTCCCAGAAACTTGCAGTTTACTTTTGTCTAGCAGTTCAGTATAAGAAAAAAGTGATTTAATAACGTTTGAAATAAAGTGGGGTTTTAATTCTTACTTTTTTTTTTTTTTCAGTACAGGCTGCCATGGAACTGGACATAAATCTAAAAAGCCTGCTCCTACCAGCATACCTGGGCAAAGGGCTATATTGTGACTATCTTCCCTAGTAGTCCCAATTTAGTCATCCTCACTGTCATATCATCTAGGTGATTGAGCAATTCAGTTCACCACCACCTACCACTGCCAGACACTTTAAAAAATTTCTTTGAAAAGATGTTATAAAAATATGTAGATTAGATAGAAAACAGTGCAGTTTTCTCATAACATCTAGCGTGTGCTGTATTTTTCTAGGTGTCTAACTGGAAGTTTGAGAGTTTAGGAAAATTGATTATGCTGAAAATATTCTACAATCTACAGAGGAAAGAAAAGTAAAAAGAAAGCTGAAGTGTGAGTCAGGTGTAGGCAGAGTCTAACATTTATGCATTAATTATTTCTACTCAACCAGCTGAAATGAGAAACTAAATTATTCTTTTACAGAGTTTTTTAAGCGGCAAACAGCAAATTTGGAGAGCTAGTAGAAGAACTGTCATCACCAATTGCTAAATTCCAACTAATTCCAATACTACTGCAACAACAACAAACAAAAACAGAGTATTGCAAGTCAGAATGTGGACAAGAAGGTCCTGCTCCTTTTCTCAGTTGTGGAGGGTGCCATTATGAGTCTATTCCCACCAAGCCTTTTTATGTCTGCGGAGGAAGTTCAGGTAAAGGATGTCTGCTTAGCTGAAAGATACCGGCATTGGCGATGGGAGAGTGGAGAATTAAGACAGACAGAAAATAGAAGAAATTTAAGTTTCAGATTTATCTCATCTAGATTCAGAGGTCTAAAATGGTGAGTCCGTCTAAACTAGTTGCCCTCACTCTGGTTATAGAGAGTGGAAAGGATCAGGCATTTGTAGGTACCACTTGAAATTTGGGTCTGATTTACCAGCGTGTCACTTCACATGAACCCCACCAGACTGATCAACACAACCTGAACAAAATGACAGTGATTTGGCCAGCAAGGAGCTGAACTAAGCAGTGACCTGTCAGGATTTTTGCTGCCATCAGATAACAACAATTTAGGACATCACATGAAAGAGAATAGTGAGACACCATGGTGTTCAGAGGAAGCCTTGCAAAGCTTTTACTATAGACCAACATACACCTCAGGAACTAAGACACAGCATGGGGGATGTGAGTAATCAAAAACAATCCCCATGTGTTTGCAAATGCAGATCTTAGTTTCTCAGGGGATTTTCAAAGGAAAAATACTTAACAAAATTGAAGAACTTTTATTCCAATTCTTAATGTTTCTAGATCATAGGCTTGAAAAAAACATACAAGTCAAAAAGCACTGGCAGGTGCCATGTCTGATTTCTGTTTAGATTTCACACTGTGCTTTAACTGTCACCTAATGAAATAAGATATCTGTTAAAAGCTCATTGATTTTATTTACCTTTCTGACGACTGGGAATTCAGTGCTCCTTACCACCCTGCAGGACAGTATTTGCATACAACCTTTTGTGGAATTTCATTTATTTTTATTTATTGTAGTTCTGAAATCTTTGCGTTCATGTTGATAGTGGCAAGAAGAGATTAGTCAGCAGAAACAGTCTAAACTTGTGCTAAAAAATAAGATAGCATTAATTCCATCCAAGCAATTTTATTTGAATTTGAATCATTTTCCTCAAGGTGTGATAGACTGAAATGTTTTTCATGTCTTAAACATTGTCAAAATCATAGAAAAACTTTTGTCAAACTGCAAAGAAACAACTGCCTGTCTGGGACCACAGAAGCAGTCCCCCTTCCAGAATATGCCTCCTGACAGGAATTTGGGCTGTGATGGGAACTTGAGATAAGACTATTGTCCACTTATCTCAGGTCTGAGGAGAAGTAAACAATTCTCTGGGAAGAAGAATGTATCTGTGTTAAGAATCAGCCCTAGCTACCTTCAGCAGTTAAAGGAGGAGAAGGGTTTTGGGGGTGTGATGGTGAAATCTCTCCACACCAAACAGAAGGAGTAACCCCCTGCCCTTTGAGGACCACGTACACATGGGATATTCACGTGAGAGGCAGTTGAGAAGGGGTCATAAGACATCGAAGACCCCAAAGCACCTCCTAGACTCATTCCTGAGGCCTTCTACCATCAGAAGACTGTACGTGACCCAAGTCGGGCAACAAATCCAGATCCCATTGAAAGAGACTGCAAAGCTTCTCTCTCTTCCCCCGCCCACGGGGGAGGTGCCCAGCATCTCCTGAATGTGTATTAATCCATTGGACTCTAGGTTTTGTGGGATCCTCACCACAAAGAAGACCAGAAGAAGATCCATGGGATGCTGATGGATTACATGGAGTTATGATACATTTTCTATTTAATCTTTCTCTGTCACTCTCTTCCTTCCCTGTCCCCTCCTTTTTCCTGTTTCTTTCTATCTCTGTCTGTCTGCATCACATTTAGCGTTAAATGAAATCCTTACTATTGACTTCAGCATGTGGCATCATTTGCACCTTATTTCAGGCAGAGGTATTTCTAATGATTTTAATGACTGGATGATAACACAAGGCACCCCACACAGTATTCACAAATGTCCCAGATATCTTGGAGTATGTGAAAAAAACAAACATCAGGAGATAAGAATTATGGTAGCCTCCATTTTATCTTCCAATTTTTTTTTTTTTTTACCCTTATACAACCTGAGCATGTATAAAATTTATTTTAATTTAATTTAATTAAGGATTGGAGCATTTTTGTTCCACTATAATTGTCAGGGACCAGCAGGCTCCAGCTGTTCCCTAAGGGATGGAGGTTGGGAGCTGAGTGTGATAACTGTGGTGAAGAAAGTGCCCAGCAACTCCAAAGGTTCCCCAGGGGCCATGTAGGCCAAGGAGAGAAGGCATTGGGCTGAGGTCAGCCCTGATGGATACCAGAGGATATGCAGCACCAGGAAGGAGGGCAGTGGAAGACTAGGATCAGGTCCAGTGAGTGGCACCCCTGTCAGACACAGTCCTGAGTTGTCCTGGCAAGGGCATGGGGACAGGAAAGTTGGCCCGTGGGCTGGCAGGGCTCATGGCCAGGTACGGCATAGCTGTGGAGAGCTGGGACCAGTGTCACTGGGACAGGGAGTAATGGCTCTGAGGGACTGAAATTTGGCCCTGGGCCATGGGCAGTGTAGTGGGAGGCACTGGAGTGGGCAGGGCCACTAAAGCCTGGCAGTGCCCTTAAGGCCCTGGCAATAACTAAGTATCATAATGCTATTTTTATTTATGGATGATCAGTCAAGTCACATGTGTCAAGTATAGATTCCATACATGTGGGAAATTACTAAAGAAAGATTTTTTTTTTTCTTGCAAATCTCTGAGTAGCTAATACATTATTCCTCTTCTGTACTGATTATGTATTATCCGGGAGACTGGATCTTCCAAACCTGTCAAGATTTAAAGGCTAATGTTTTCTAACTGGGGAGTGAGCAGGGAAGTTCATTTAGCCCAATGTCATTTCTAAAACTGAGCTCTGACTGTTAAATTCCCAGGTTAAATATAAAATAGATCACCTTTTTTTTTTTCATGCTCAGCCTTAAGCTGACAAATTCAGAAATTTCAAAGTCTGAATTGGCACTTTTCTTTAAGTATTTCTGGGTAATTATCAGTGACTCCTCTTTTTAGCAAGTTTTCTTCACTTTCTGTAACTATTCTGACACCATAAGTGCCATGAAAATGTCTATTGTACAAACATACAGGGGAGAACATACTGCAAACGTGGATTTGTAGGACACAAGGTTGTTGCTATTCCTCAGTGCACTTACACACAACTGCGGCAGTGGGTGAAGATTAGAGGATCTGACTTGTAAAACTTGGGCAAACAGAGCACTGTTGTGCTCAACCAGAACAAATCTTTCTGCAGAAATACACCCTCTGGGTAGCTATGGGGAAGAAGGTGGTGGTTTTAACACTTGTAGCACTAATATTATAGTCTTAAGGAGCACCAAATGGTATTTCAGAATGGTTTCTTCTTAATTAGCAAAAATGAGCCTTTATCCAGAACTTTCTTTATTTAGTAGCATACAGAGAAAATCGGTTTTGCTGGTTTAAAACCTGAAGAAGATGCTGTAGATTCTTGCCTTCAGATGATCACTGCAGTGAGCCTTTGATTCATTGCTTTGCTAGTTCTCTGTTGAATGAGGGATTAAAGCACAGCTGTGATGTGCTGCTGAGCAGAAACTGTCACCACCTGAACACAGCATTGCTCTTCAAACCCATCCCTAACTGATGCATAAAACACAAGGATTGTGTTCACACTAACCTATTTATGTCTGAACCTCACACAGCACCTCACCACTTTTGAAAGCTCACAGAAGTTTCACATAGAAGGAGATTCTCCTTTGAAATAAACGGAATAACAAATTAACTCTGCCTCAAGAACCCGTTGCGACACCGAAGATTGTTGAAGCCCCACCTCTTCAGGAATCATAGACTGTTTCTTGTCCTTCACCTGATGTGACAATAATTATATACCTGTCACCCTACCTACTTCTTTTAGCATGCAACTTGCACATTTTTTGCAACAACCTACCACTTAGTTCCCTTCCACTTTTTAAATAGTGCTGACTGGTGGTTTTTAATTAAGCCTTGACAGTTGAAATTTGCATTGCAAAAGCCAAACAAAGGTGCTGGCATTGGAGTGCCTGTTATTTTGGAATGGATTTGGACTGTCTATTATTTCAGAAAGCAGAGGATTCTACTTGCACACAACCCTAAATGAATGTGCACATGTTTACCAGGACCTTCCAGGTTCTACAGATCCTGTGTGCAAGGGTTTAAGGCTACTTCCCTGAGAGCATTGTGAATTGGCATTTCATGCTTTAATGCTTAGTTAATGGAGTATAAACAAGCATGCTGAGTGATTTCTGTAGCTCTGAGAGGAACATTGTTCTTGTCTGGTTCTGTATTCATTTGTACATGCCAGCTCACCAAATTGCTGCAAGCAGATGGAAAAACTGCTAAGAGTAGTTTTATCAGTTTCAAGATTTAGGGGAGAAGTGACCTGGGGAAAGACCCAAAGGATAGATCACTACAACAGTTAAAGAGCTACATTATATTCCTCAGTTTTCTGTAAGAGGCTCTGAGTCTTGCTAGAAGTTCTCGACTCAACATGTATTTAGACAAATTTTCCTTTCATTTCCATTACTGCAGTAGATTTTGTTCTTGACAGTGGTATAAGTCAAGTCATTTTTGATTAGGTTCTCTAAGCTAAAGCTTTAAATCCGCTCCAATTAATGCTTCTTTTGATGAAATGAGGCACATATTGTGCTTAAAGCTAAGCCTCCAGCTTTTTAAGGATTTTCCAAACAATTCCCCTGATGATTAGTCACTGCAGGTATCTATAGAACTAAACACCTTTTATTGCCTTTATGACCAGTAATAGCAGAAAATTGCAATTATAATAGATTAGCAAAGATGCAGTTTACAAAGTCACGTCTTCTATCTAGCATCAACTGCAAGTTAAAGACCACATGCCTGATCAAATTCCTGGGCTGAGAGATATTTTGAGCAAATGTAGATAACTAGATCACAGACTGCATTTGCAAAATGTCATTTTTTCACCCTATTACCTATGGATTCACTTTCTCTTTCATTAATTATTTTCTATGGGTCCTGTATGACATATGAAATGCAACAATAGTATAGCCATGAAGTGAGAGCCAAGGTCACATATCCAAACCAGGAAGCTGCTACTGTTCACCTGTAAAAGAAATACCACGATCTAGAAAAATTTACACTCTCTACATCACAAGACTATTTGAATTCTTTATATTCATTGTATCTTTTGGATCAAAATACACTATAATTTCTACTGTATTTCTTTTGCAGCACTAAATAATGTTCATTGGATCTTTTTCTTTTAAAAATGAAAAGAAGGTAGTCCACTTTATGTCTGCTCATTGTAAGAGGATTTCACAGCACCAAAAATAATGTAAATAAAATTTCTAAAAAGAAGTTGTTAATTTAGATGTTACTGTCAGGCACCATAGCAGAGATTTCCTTGCAGCCAATCATGAAGACTTCGGTGATGCAAGTCATCCCCCTGAAGCACATGGAGGACCATGTTGGAGCATATACACGTACTGCAGCCCATGGAGGACCTCAGGTTGGAGGAGATGAGCGTGTCCTGAAGGAAGATGCAGCCCATGGAGATTTCACATCGAAACAGGCTCCTGGTAGGAAGTGCTGCCTATGGAGACAAGCCCATGCAGGACCAGGTTTTCTATCAAGACCTGTGACCCCAAGGGGCACACACGTGGGAACAGTTTGTTTCTGAATCATCCAGTGGAATGGATCCATGCTGAAGCAGTTCATGGAGCACTGTGTCCCGTTGAAAGGACTTCATGACGGAGCAGAGAAAGAGTGTGAGGAGGAAGGAGCAGGAGAGAGGAAGTGTTATGAACTGAACTTAACCTCCATTCCTTTTGTGTTGCTTGAAGGGGAGCAGGTGGAAGATTCATGACTGAAGTTAAGCCTGGGAAGAGGAAGAGGGTTGGTGGAAAGTGTTTATAGTATTTTCTGATTTTATTTCTTGTTATCTAAGTCTGTTATTAATTGGCAGTCGAATAAATTAATTTCCTGAAGTTGAGTCTGTTTTGCTCATGCTGGCAATTGATGTTCAATGCTCCTGTCTTTATCTTGACCAACAAACTTTTCATATTATTTTTTCCCCACTGTACAGCTGAGCAGTGCTGGGGCGGGGTGAGAGAACTTTAAATTATTCTTCTGGTGTAATAATTTTCAGCTTTGTCTTTGAGAAAGATTAAGGAATTATTCTGTAATTGAACTATCTTTTTTATGTTTATAATTCTTTTTTTATTCATTATGACGCACTCTATAAAGGAAAAACAGTCTACATGAAGGTGTCCTATAGACCAGGCTGCCTTTGGTGCCATTACAAGACCCATCACCTCATGCTGACTTAATGCTCAGAACAGATGACTGAGTGATAATAATGTGTCCAGCATTAGTCACAATTCATTCAAAGACAAGTTTAATTTTGGCTGGGAAACTTAGAAGTCATATTTAAATCTCAGATGATCCTCTGCTTTGGCTGGATAGGATGGCCTTCCTAGTTCACAAGAAAAACCCTTCCGAAGTGCAAGTAAAATCTGAAGTGGAAGAAGGGGGATATAAAACCAAGTGTTCAATATGCAGGCAGCACAGACGGTGCAGAAGGCTGCAGTGAGCCAAGATGAATTAGTCTCCCCTGGCTTGTAAAAGCAAAAGAAAACCCACCTTTCAAACAAATCCTTCTGTGCAACAGAACCAGCCCTTGCAATGAAAATGCTGCCAAAAGCTTTCTCTTGGAAAAGCCCATAGTTCATCAGGCCTTAAACAGCAGCCCTCTTCAGATTATCTGATTCACCATATGCCTGGGTAATAGCAGAGTCACTGACAACAAGCTAAGCACAGCAAGATGGTCATATCTGTTCTGAGAGGGCACCCATGACTCAACCACTCAGCAAAATGAGAAAAATCCTGGCTTGACTTCAGGGGAGAAAACCAGACCAGGTCTTGCCTAGCCTTGTCTCCTAAACTTTTGACAGTCAGACAGCCATTTCCTCCAGCTGAACAGGTAAGATTTGACTATAACTACAACATCCTATCTGGGTAATCTTTTTAGTTCACTTGAAATCAAGACCCAACAATTCTAAAGATGTGAGATTAGGCTGTCTTAAATAAGTTATCTTAGTTGGAGAAAGTAAAGACCTTTAGAATGGTAAGTCTTAACAAATACATTTCTCATCAGTCTTTCCCACACTTTATGACCTGAGACTCCTGTGGGTTCACCTGTTATTCTTCTACTCTTTCCCTTCATGTTTCATACATCTTTGCCCATCTTGGCTGCTGAGTTTAGGGCTCATAAAGGATAGGATGGGAACTACACCTGAGGGCAAGAGCATCAAGATCCCTTTTCACAAATAACCTGAACTGTCAGCTGAAACTGAGCTGTCAGTTGAAATTGTTGCTTTATACTTAACAGTATAAAAATTAGAGATGTTATGTCTTTTGTGGAGATATTTCTTTTTTTTTTTTTTTTAAATAATACATTTCGGCCTTTCTGGGTGAAGAGTGAAGTTCTGAGACTCCTGGGTGCAGCCACCATTTGGAGTCACTGAGACAATCAGCATCGCACAGGTAGGATTGCGGTGAACTTCTGAAGACTTGCTGAGAACCTTTGATGGAAATAAAACCTCTGAAAAACTTCTTTGTGGTTAACAGATGAGAGGAAGTGACTAAAGAAGACTTTTGAGGATAACTGAGCTGGTGAGATTACTCTTTTGATCCTTCAGGGCCACTTAAATCCCTAGAAACCAAACAGTAAAGATCATAAGGACCTGTGTGGGTAGTAAAAATAGTAAAATACTTGGGATGAGGTTAGTAAAGCCAGTGAGGCTTAATTGTATTTGCCTGGGGAGGAGGAGACTAAATGAAGGGCAGATATTTAAATTATGAAGGTCATAGGGACTAAACAGTTTCTTCTCTTAACCATGTTACATATCAGAAAGACAACAGGAGAGAGGATTAAATGACAGGGCAGTCCATGTGGATGAAACAGAAAGAATAAGAACTATATGAAGCCTACAGTCTGGAACATACTCCCACGTGACACCATTAAGTCACCACTATGCCCATATTTTTTAAGGAATTTAGATAATTTAGTGCTTAATAATTTTATGCAGTGTCATGACATTTAATATGATAAATTAGATTAAAAACCTCATATTTCAAGATGTAAACAACTCATCCATGATGGTCAGTTAAAGGAATGTTTGTCTGTCCCTACACCTGGTGTATTATTTCCTAATATCTTAGATATTTTACAAGAGAGACTTTCTTTTTAGAGCCAGGAGTTCACCATTGTCAGAAATGTGATATGGAACTAGACAGAACAATGGCTTAACCCAGCATGACAGTTTTTGGACACCAGTGCCTGATCTCTGTGGATGTAAGAAAAGCACACAGTAGGAAGGCTTAGAGCTGGCTTCTTCTATAAAACCTATAGTCTAGTGGAGAAAAACAGAAGCAGGTAAAAGTGGGTGTAACTTCACTGAAATCTATTTCCAGGTGCTGAGGATCTAACCCATTATATTTCAAATACCATCACGGGTTTTTATTTCCTCTGTATTCTTTACCTGTCGAACACACATAATGGTGGGATACTTTATTTTGTAAATGTGACAATCAATGTCTTCTGCATATTTTTGTAGAGGATTAGAAGCAGGAGCTGGAGGTACCAGCATCACTGTCAGATTTCCCAAGTCAGTAAAGGATCCAGGCACTCTCTATTGACATAGCTCAGCTTTTAGATTCATCCTCCACACTCAATATTGAAAATGTTTGTAGCATTTTCAGCAGATGTCATATCACTGCTCAGTCCCAGCTTATAATTAAAGGTCTTTATTTATCTGGGAACAGTGAAAGTAAAAACTAAAAATAAAATCCTATACAAAACTAATCTTCTGAACTTCTAGTGAGTTAGAAAACTTTTGGCAAACTATATTAACAGAAAAATGCTTTTCCCATCAGTAAAGTTGCTTCTGGTAGTTCAAGAGATAGCCTAAGTGCTAACACACTTAAAAAAAGGATAATTAACTTAATGGAAGAGCTTTGCTTCTCAGAGTTAGCTGATGAAAACTATTATAGTCTTTTGTAGAAAATACTATATAGGTATTGGTCTAAGACAGAAATACTGAGGTACCTTGAAGAAGATTAATTGAAAAACCAGACGTTTGAGTTTCATAGGAAAAAAACCCACATATTTAGCGGAAAGTATTTTAAAACTTTCCTTAAAGAGAAACCCCCATTCACTTAGTTTTACAATTGTTTATTTCTGCTTAAGATAATCACTGGCATATGTGTTTCACAGCTTTTTCTCTTTTCTCGCTAATTTGATTTTTTCCCTTAGGAAGGCAAAAGAGAATTTTAGAAATAATTTCCTCCCATTTATTTTAACAACTTGACATTGCTTTTATTTTATTTTTCAATATGAAATTAAGGAAAACGTAAAATTCTTTGTTACAATTCAAAAGTTTAAAAACTGAGTATGAAAATTTATTCACCTTTGTAAAGTTGGGTTTTTTGTTTGCTTAGTTTGGCTTTTCGGCATAGAAGGAATATTTTGATGAGGATTTGCATGTCAGGTCTCCACAACACTTTCTGAGAAACATATAATCCTTCTTAGAAACCTGAGTAACTGAAAATTAAGGATAATTCCGATCCTTAGTTGCTTTTAGCAAGGCACAAAAAGCATACTCCCTAAATCACAATGTAAAAAGAGTCATCTCAGAATCAAAAGGAAATATGGATTAAAATGAGGATGATATCAATTTATTGATTTCACTAGAGTTATTCTAAAGTGAAACCTCAATAATAAATGAGGATTCACTCATTCTTAGAATGAGTAATGACAGTAATGACAGGTATAACTTGCATTCTTGTAGTCTAGCCTCATCATCTTGCAGTTTAAGCAAACAGCCACTTTGATAAAGGTTCTTGAGAGGACAAAGTAACCAGAAGTAGTCAGTTCACCCAGGGGAAACCAGAGGCTCTTGTCCATTGCTACAGACCTAGAGAAGGAAAGATCATCACTCCATCACTCATGGATGACTCTTCTTTTGTTTTCTCATAGACAGAAAGAAGAGTAAACTGCTTCTAATCTTCAGTGGAAGTGTAGGTCTTCTAAAATGCATTAACTGTGGATTGTAATCTTTGGTTGATTCACAGTGCACTCGTTTTGCTTTCCTGCAGAATGGTCACAACTGAACCTCATCTAAACCTTTTTACTCTCTGGCAGAAATTCCCAGGCAGGCATAGTGAAGGCTGCCAGGAGAATCTCAAATTCACTGTCAGTTTAGTCACTGATTTTATGAGTTCCCTGATGCTTTCTCATTGCCTACAAACAAGACAAAACTGAAACAAATGAAAGAACCAAAAGCAAGGTGTAGTGTCCAGATCTATGACAAGATATTTCATTGCTAGCTTTCAAAATGCTAAGAGGGTCAGAATTACCAGCACCATTTTAAGTGCAGAGAAACTGAGGTGTGAGGATGTGATTTGCACAAAGTCTGCTCGTACAGGAAGTAGTCTCAAATTTCCTGAGTCCTAGCCCCATTATACTGAAATTAATTTAGAAAATCCCAGAAAGAAAGAGGAACATTCAGACATAGAGTCCAAAGCTGTGAGTTAATAATGGAGGTGGGCAGGAGGGTTGGGGGGGAAAAGTAAAAAACAGTAATACTGAAGAAAACTTCCTAGTACATAAGGAACTTAATTTCTTAGAAACAAAAGGTCAGGATGCTTTCTCAATAATTGATTTAGGATATTAGGTTCAACTCAGTATGCTGGAGCCATGGGTTAACAGCTGCACTTGACAGAAAGTCAGGTAAGCTGAACTGATTTATAGCATAAAAAGGGTTATATACTCACTCAGTAGTGGTCTCCATTCACCTCCAGGCCCACCCACAAAATGGGCATGCTGACAAAGGCAGCCAGCCATGGAAAGGCCATGGAGGGAGAGGGAGGGAGAGTATCTGAAAATTCAGCTTTGATCCACCCTGCCAGAGGGTTACATGCAGTGACAAGCAAGAGTCTGAATCATTCAGAAAACACCAGAAAGGATTAGTGAGCATGGACATGAGCTTAGTCCAGTTATTTGCTTTACTAGTCTGGAACTTTTTCTCCAACATGGAGCAAATTTTAGGGTGTTTTTTCTGCCTCCCATTGCTGTTTATTTATCCAGCTGGTGATTACTGACTTCCCTTTGAAAACAGAAATAGAGAGACAAACAAGCAATGCATAAATAGGCTGACGCTCAGAATAGCTGATCCTTTCTTATAGTAAGTCCAAGATAATAAACGCTTCTGGTTGATGGGACTTACCAGACACCTTAAAAAGACCTGCTATTCCCTTTGCACAGTTTTGCTGTGAATTCAGTGGTGTTCTGTTTGGACTCTCTGGACAGATCTCTTTGCCCTTAGAGGTCACTGAAGCATGGAAACACCACTCTTAAACACATAGGTAGCTGTGCTGAAAATGCCACTGGGTTCCTGATGGACATTAGGCTAAATATGAATCAGGAATATGCCCTGCTAGATGTGAAAGGTCACAATATGCTGGGCTATATTAATATGACGGTAGCCGGGAGACTGAGAGCAGTGATGATTCTTCTTTTACTCAGCACTTGTTATGCTGCATCCAGAATATTCCACAGTGTTTTCAGCTCTTCAGTCCAAAAAAAGATGTTTGCAAACTGGAGGTAGTTTAAGGGAAGTCACTGAGACAGTGAGTACTGGAATACATGTCCTGTGTGAAGAGGCTAAGGGGGGTGGGCTTGGTCAGCCTTGGTTCTGCCTACAGATGGGCCAGGAGTTGCTAAAAGACCAAGAGACTTTCAGGATAGCCTCTTCTTTTTAAATTAGGGAAAAATTACCATAATTTTTTCTTGAGCTTGGTCAGCCTGAAAAGAGTTTGGAAGAGTTTGGTCAGAGACATTTCATGCTTGGAGGCTTTCAGGACCTGACTGGAAAAGGCCCTGAGCTTTGCATTGAGCAGATGTTTGACTAAGAGATCTCCTAAAGTCTCTTCTAATTTGAATCAATTGTATTGTTCTATAAAAACTATCACAAAATGATGCTCTAATGGGTGAAGCTCTATGTGTATGATGACTGGACTCAGTGGTTAGTTCTGCCACAGCTTTCTTGTGTAGACAAGATATCTAACCGAAGATCCTAATTGGTATTTGAGCATTTATCTGTTCTTGCTTTCCTCCTTCAGGAGGAGTCAGGCGCCTATGTAATAGTTAGAAACCTACATTTGTGGAACTATTTGTGGAAGTATGTGTTCCATTCTATAGAACGAAGGTGAAAAGACAAGCTACTCCAGAAGATCACTGTGATGATAGATTGATACTTCTATTACAGTGATGGAAAAAGTCAGAGGATCTTGATAATAACAGTAAAATTTAATTAGGTGTTACTATGCTGCAGCGTTGCTGATGGATGAATAAATCATGTATCCTGTAATTAAAATGTAAAGAAAAGCCCCAGACCTTCAATATATCCACATTGCAGGTCATAGACCATCAAGAAAATCAAAATACCCAATAGATTTTCTATATTTTGGATCATGTACACCCAACTCTCCGTTTCAAGATGAAGAAGAATTATCAAATGGTTGCTTGTTATCAGAAAATCCCGATAAAACTAATTTCAGGGGAGAAGAAAGCAATCCCTGAATTACAGTTAAACCAGACCAGCCCTCAAAGCTGAGAAG
>JAWWES010000001.1:35133023-35182794 GCA_035583135.1 Lophotriccus pileatus
ATCACTGTGATGATAGATTGATACTTCTATTACAGTGATGGAAAAAGTCAGAGGATCTTGATAATAACAGTAAAATTCAATTAGGTGTTGCTATGCTGCAGCGTTGCTGATGGATGAATAAATCATGTATCCTGTAATTAAAATGTAAAGAAAAGCCCCAGACTTTCAATATGTCCACATTGCAGGTCATAGACCATCAAGAAAATCAAAACACCCAATAGATTTTCTATATTTTGGATCATGTACACCCAACTCTCCGTTTCAAGATGAAGAAGAATTATCAAGTGGTTGCTTGTTATCAGAAAATCCTGATAAAACTAATTTCAGGGGAGAAGAAAGCAATCCCTGAATTACAGTTAAACCAGACCAGCCCTCAAAGCTGAGAAGATGAGACATCAACACGGTTTGTTTGACAGGAAGAGAGAAAAACAGGTGATAAAGCAATGAAGCTGAGATCAGAAATGTGAAGTGTGGTCAGAATTTTGAACTTCAGGCTGAACCCAAATTCCCAGTAGACACTGCAGCAATCATATTTAGTTTGGCTTTTTTCAGTTATCAAACCTGGCTTTGTGGAGTGTGCCTCTCACTTCACCACGAACAGCTCAGCCCTGGCATCTTGGGACAGAGCAGAGAGAAGAGAGTACTTAAGATATCATCTTCTCTGCAACCGCTCAGGATGTCCCAGTCTGGGCTGCTCTTCCCTGTCACCTTGTGTGGTTTTAAATTGTCCATAAAAAATTGTTGGGCTTTATCATTTCCACGAGAACTTGATGTCTAAGCCATTTGTACCTAAAACATAGGACTCTCCCTAAATCTTTAAAGATCTTAAGGAGGATGCAATTTGTTACACCAGAAATATGCTTCAGAAAAAATAGCATACTCATATAATGAGCACAGGCCATATACCTGATGTCTCAGATTTAAGTTTATTTAGGTTTTGGTTGGTTGGTTGGTTTCTTAAACCAATCTTACAGATGCAGTCCCTACCCTGAAATGACTGATTAACAGTTTTGACAAATTGACAAGCCTTCACAACAATTACAGACAGGACAGGAGCTGCTAAAAGGCTAAGGGACTTTCACTATAGCCTCTTCTTTTTAAGTTAGGGAAAAGTTGCCCTAATTTATTCTTGAAAGTTCCTTGGAACACATTAAGTTGTCCACCATGTTTATATGATTTTCCTTACTGTATGTTGCTGACAACTGGGCTTTAAGACAGGTCTCTGTGTTTTTATTTCTAGCCTTATCTGTCAGTAATGCCTTTCCTACAGTGTTAAGTCCTTCCCTGACTATTTACCAGTTCTACAGTTATCACTTCCATACATGGTAAAGCTTTTACTAAGAGTCAGTAGCACATTCTCATTTTCTATCTTTTCTGCATGCCTTCAGATAAACCAGAGTTTGTTTTTCCTATGTCTAGAGTTAAAAGTTTAAACATCCTCAGCTCCTGTTAACAGTAAACTGTAAGTGGTAGGTATTTGACAGTGAGACCAGATGTTTTTGAACGCATCTGTGAAGAATCAGCATTTGTCTGTGAATTCTGCATGCACAACAATTTATTCCACAAAGCCATATCAGCTGAATCTCCTAGAAAAGTAGCCTGTAAAATAGATGAACTCATATATCTTCTTAGGTGTGATGTCTTTTTTTTGGCAGGAGGAGCAGACTCTTCTCTAACAGCAAGGTAAGATAGTGCTTGAACTCAGGTCTGGTTATTTTTCACTCTGATCCTAGTTACAGTAGTAAATCCCTTCATGATATTTTTTTAAGAGCCATAATAAAATAAAGGGGACCATATTTGTATTTAGATCACCCTGTGCAGTCTTAATTATGTTTAATTTTACTTTTTGATTTACTGTGTTTTCTCACAAATATGTATCAACACGCAAAACCACAGGAGATAAGAAAAAAAACACAAAACAAAACATGGGAGCATGCAGCTGCCATTTGGCCAGAAAAATACCTGAGAAATTTTTTCACTGTAAGCAACTTCAAATGTTAAAAATAGTTTATTTTCCATGCCATGTGGAAAAGTTAAAAACATAAATGCAGGACCATCTATATAGTTTTAGATAGCAAGACTTACTCTGCAGACCGTATCACTCCAAATGAAAAGCTGCCATCTCTCTGTGCTTTATGATTTGAGAGCCAAGCTGAATATCAAACAGCACAGGCAACTATGTCTAGAATTAAACTTCTTTCACGCTTTGCATCATGAGACTTTGTATTCTAACTGCCAAGTTTTAACACTGCAGGCTTAACTCTTCATGCTAGGTTCTGCCACAGGTTAAAAAATTTTTAATTTTTAAATAAAATAGGCAAGCCCTATTCAAGTGGAAAGTATATCCTCTCAGTACTTAAAAGAATAAGTAACGGATTTATCCTGCAACCACTTCACAGACTTTTGGACCTTTGAGTTAATCCATCAAGAACCTGAAATTTTGCGGGGAAGGGAGGGGAAGTTCCAGTGTCAGAGATACACCTTTGGCTTATTCTACTTCAAATGAAAAGTAAAACGACAAAGCAAACTGCCCAAGGTTTGTATCTTCAAAAGAATTCCAAATCGGATTTTGTTTCAGTTTGGCAGATACATTCTCCATTGTGACTCCCATGACTGCTCCTAGCTTCTTCCTGCCACTAGATGTTCCATACACCAGCCCCTCTTCTGGGAGCTGAGCAAGAGCTTTTGAAGCAGCCATTTGTTTCCTCAAGCATCATACCATTGTAACAGTGTGTTTTCTAAGGGAAATTGAGGAACTGTATACATATGGAACATACAAATGAAAACTGTTAGGACCCTTAAAAGTGGTAGAATTAGTACTGCTTCCACAAATCTTCATTCAGCCCCAATGTTCAATTGTATCATGATCAGAGTGATTATTCAGTCATAGTTTCCTGGGATATTATTAATCTCATTTCATGTTAACTGCCTAAAATATCAATGTCAAGTGGAAACATATAGCTTTAATGGACAGCGAGAGACTGGCACCACAGGCAATTCGTCCCATACCATAAAAAATGTTGAAGATGTTTATTTGAATAAATAGGAAATTTAAACATTTCTGAAGATCACTGAGTCTATCTAAGTTAGAGATCCTTCTTTTATGCTGTAAACATAAGAAACAGTGGGAATCTAGTCCTATTCTGCCAAGTTCTTTTCCATAACAGTCAGAAAGTTAGAAGAGAAGCAAGAGGTCCAGTAATTTCATCTCCATTCAACTGGACAGGACTGAACTCATATTTCTCCATAAATCATAATGTCTTTTAATGTCAAGGGTTATCCCAGATTAAAATGTTTGTATTCATCCTATAGAACTTTGTGAACCTACATGACCGCAGTGAACTCAGAAAAACAGAAAGGAAGAAGACTTTTGGAAGCTTACAGAAGGGATATAAACTTTCACCTTTCTCCCAAGGCAGGCATTTTCACAGAATTACACAGTGGGTAAGGTCGGAATGGACCACTGGAGATCATCTAGTTCAACCTCCCTGCTCAATCTAGGCATGCCCCAGGTTGTGTCCAAATGGCTTTTGAATGTCTCCAGGAAAAGAGACTCTGCAGCCTCTCTGGGCAGCCTGCTCCAGTGCATGGTCTCCCACACAGTAAAGTTCTTCCTCATGTTCAGGTAGAATTTCATGTGTTCAAGTTTCTGCTTATTACCTCTCATCCTATTGCTTAACATCACCAAGAAGATCCTGGCTCCATCCTTTCGCCACCCTCTCTTTAGATACTTATCTACCAGTGTATATACTTACATGACTTTTCAAGATTCTCTCAGAGTCTTGTCTTCTCTCCTCTGGGCTAAACAGGACCAGCTCCTTCAGCCTTTCCACATGAGAGAGATACTCCTGTGCTCTAATCATCTTTGCAGCCCACTTTTCATTTCAGTGGGCAGCTGAAGTTGGAAATTTCAGAATAAGTAGCGAGAACCTTTATAAACGTAGTTACTTACAGGATTAACTAAAGTGAGGTAAATTACTTTTTGAGACCTCAGGTCAGTTCAGGGTCTAACCCTATACAGGGAGAAGATTTAGTCAAACTGTGCATACTGACTCCCTCATAGTTATGTCAAGGAACTTCTTCCTTTCCAACATCTCTTTTCTTAAGCTCTTCTTCCCATTATTTCTCGTAGAGATGTGATAAGTGGAAATGTTTTCTGAAAGATTTTTTTAGAATTTAATTGCAACCTCTTTGTATTGTTGAAGCAGTAACATCTCAAACTTTGCTGGAATGTGCAGGAAGTGCTAATCTACATGCAAATATTTGTGTACCTCAATAGCAACTCAGCCCAAAGCTTCAGTACCAAACACCTGCAGATTCACCTTAGTGAATCCAATTTCTGAATATGATTTATTTCGAAAACTTAATCCTAGTATACAGAATGGAAATAGCTAGTGAAGAAGTGCAAACTCTGGAGAGTCTGAGATGTCTGTGCCAGCCAGCTGGTGAAGGATAGAAAATAAAGTACATTGAGCCTGAACTTGACAGGTGAGGTAAAATATTCTTCTATTTTTTTTTTTTTTTTATGACCTCTGAATATCCAAACCCTTTTTCTGGAGACTATACCTCATGGAGCTTTTTACAACTACACTAAGATTTTTTCTCTGGGATAAATAAAATTGAGCAGACAAAAGGAGCATATCAAAGGCTAGGGTTTTTTGTGTGTGCAGGGTGAATTTAAGAGATCAGATCGAATCTTTCTTAAGTCTTAAGAAGTTTAAGATGTTGATATACTTAGTACAATCCCCTCTACTTCCCAGACTGAGTTGTAGGAAGACTGTTTTGTGTCTTCTCTCTCTATTGCATGAAAGAAAAGCATATGTTCGTTTGTTTAAATATACAGATTTCACAAGTTATAGTTATGCATTTCTGGCAGTTCTGAAAACAGGCTTCCTATTTCTCTACATTTTGCTTCTCTCTCCTTCCTTTTTACTCTGAAGAAAAAAAGGTAAAATAAACCTTTTCTTTAGGAAGAAGAATTTTAAAAATGTGTCACTGCATAAACAAATGACAATATTGTGTAATCATTCCACGGAAACTAAACAAAGTGATTTATTTCATCACTGTTTGAAGTGCAAATAAACTCACATTTAAACAGTGTCACTTGTCTTTCACACAAAGACACAACATTTCACACAAAAATCTTGTAGAGTGGGATACAGTGGGATAAGATGTTGTCTTACTCTGTATCTATAATAAACTAAACAGGACCTGTGCATAAACTCAAGCCTTTTCATGTGATTATTCCCTAATAATCCAAGTCCAAACATAAATTCTTAGCACAGTCTGTTGACCAGCTTTGTCCAGGATTATTTTCCCAAATAACCATGGAGTCATAGAATGTCTTGTGCTGGAAGGAACCCTAAAGATTATCTAACTCCATTCCCCCTGCCATGGGCAGGAACAACTTTCTCTAGAACAGGTTGCTCAGAGTTTTATCTAATGTGGTCTTAAACACTTCCAGGGATGGGGCATCTCCAACCTCTCTAGGCAACATGTACCAGTGCCTCAACATGCTCACGGTAAAGAATTTCTTCCTAAAAGCTAATCTAAATCTCTCCTCTTTTAGTTAAAGGCCATTCTCCCTTGTCCTGTTGCGACCTTTACACATAAAAAATGGTCACTCTCTCTTCTTTTTATAAGCCCCCTTTAAGTACTGGAAGGCTGCAGTGAGATCTCACCGTGCTGAACAACCCCAACTCTCTCAGGCTTTCCTGACAGAAGAGGTACTCCCTCCCTCTGATCATCTTTGTGTCCCTCCTCTGGACTCACTACAACAGGTCTATGACATTCTTGTGCTGAGGACCCCAGAGCTGGACGCAGTGCTCCAGGTGTGGTCTCATGAGGGCAGAGTAGAGGGGGACAATCACTTCCCTCAACCTGTTGGATGCACTTCTTTACAGCCAATTGTGTTTTTGGCCTCTTTCCAACACACCTTTCTATCAGCCAGTCTAGCAGTACAGTAGGTATAATATCTATTTCGAATCTGATCAAGCTTTATTGAGCCTGGCAATTAATAGATAGCACAGGTTTAGTCCCATCTGTACCATTTACTCAGTGGATGTCAAAAAGCCGTTGAACGGATGCTGTGAAAAGTACCTGATTACTTTTAAGAGGGGGTGAAAATATCATTTACTACATCAGGAATTGGGCAATAAGCCAATGTTTTGTTCTGGGACTCCCTGTGCTTTTGAGAATTTGTGCCCCATACAATGGGTTTAATGTCAGTGAATCAGCAAACCTGCCTGCATGAATTCACTGTGGTCAGAGTGAACCCTCCAGAGCTTTGGGATCCTATGTACCCAAGCATGTACTGCACTGGTGTTCTGGCAAGCACATTGGAGCAGGCAGGCCTGTCTTTTGGAGAGCTGGAGCCACCTTAGTAACTAGGAGCCAGTGCTTGCAGAGCTTAGATGTAGGCTGGAAACTGGTTTTTTCAATGCAGCAGGGTCCTTAGACCAGGTTTTCGTCAACAATAAAGAACCACCAGTCCTAATTATTTCAACTTTTTATTTTGAAGGAACAACATGTACCTCACTGTTATGAGGTTTAATCTACCTGCAACTTTGCTTGCTTTGAGAGGAAAATGCAACAAAGGAATGTTATATTCCATACATATGGAATCCTAATGTATTAACGTGGAGCTTTATTTCTCTGTAGCTCTGGCAATATGACATAAAGAGCTGAGGCTAAAAAGGAGCTGAGACCCCTGTCTCTCTTGGGTCAAAAGCAGTATGTTCTAATTAATGAAGGTACCTAAGAACAGTCACACTTTAATGTTAGGAATGAAAGAGGCTAAAGAAACTCTGCTGGAAAGTGCACTGGATTTTCCCCAGGCACTGTAGAGCATAAGTGTTCCATTTTGTTCCCAGATTTAATTCATGACATTACTTTTGGTTTTCACTCTGAATCTGTGAAAAACCCAGTATCTGCTCGTCTCTGACAGTCATAAATATTCCATACAGCAAACACTCCAAGACAATGTATTTGTCTTTCTGATTGACATATTCATGAGTTTTTCATGCATCTTGATGTATTTTTCCTGGGTTTTCTTTAATTCTCCCTCAAACTGGCCTTAGAAACTCAATCATAAAAATCATATAAGATTTTTAATGATGCCTGAAGAAAGGCTGAGGACTGCCACAAAGCACAGACAAAGGGGCAGTGTCCTTTCAGAACGAACATAGGCAGCTCAAGTGCTTCAGTAGTAACTTTCAGAACTAGTTGGGAGTTTTTAAAGTATTCTACATTTTAAATGCACTTTATAGAAATGTAGTAAGTACCTCTAACAAATAAACCCATAAAAAGGCTCCATATTAAGGAGAGGAGATACTGAAGTTGTGTAGTCACCACAGTTAACTGTTTTATACTCATTCTAGTAGACAGACTTTTCACTCGAACTCCCCACTGGAAAGGTGACATTGAGAATTGCTGAATGAACTTGGAATTTTTCCTGTGCAGCCCAATTATGGAACACCTGTGTTAAATCACTCAGTGCTGATTCACTCTGATCATTCATAAAGCTCAAGAGCCCTCAATATGTCTCTTCCCTCATTGGTAGTGAGGTGGTGATGGTGGGCAAGTGGCTTCACTATGAAACATGAAAGATTACTCGTTCAGATCCTCCTGAAAGAGCTTTTATTAATTTTCATGGCAGCATTTGCTAAGAACACCTGGGATACTCCACTTGTCTCTCATATGGAATTTGTTTTTGCGTCAATTTTTAACACTCTTGAAAGAAGACAAGAGCTGCTACTGGCATAATCATATGTCATAGTTTCAAGTCAGTCTGAATGTCAAGGATGGTCCCACACCAGAATAAATGCATCCTTTTTCCAGTGCTGCTTCCTAACATAACTTCCTCTGGATTTGCACTCATACTATGGAGCTCTGAGCTGCCATGTATGAGGCCTAATGTCTTATTTCAACTAGTTAATCTGTAAAGGTCTATTTTCAAATTGAGAATGTGAACTTTTTTTTGGAGTTCACTTACGCCTCACAACACACTTGTACCACATCCACGCTAAAACAAATACATTTATAGTATATAACTCATGATGGAAGGACATGGCCTCTACTTCTATAGAATAGTGGTTTTCAATCTTTCTTTCCCCTGCTTTAAGAAACCCTCAGAATTTTGCAAATAGCAAAATCGTGCTGTCTGACAATTTTCTTGAGTAATTTTTTCATATCTCCATTGCAATTACTCTAAACCTTGTGCAAATCAGAAATTGAAAACCACCATTTCATTGTACTCCAAAATAGGGGGTGTTTGTCTCTCCAGAAGGAATTTTAGGTTTCTTGCAGGAAATATCCCCTGTAAAACAGGATTCAGCTTTGAAGGGTACCACAATCCCGGCTTGTTTTAGCAATTCATAGGGATTAAAAAGTAAAATAGGATGCTGAGAGAACCTCCTTGTTGTTTGCTGCATATTACTTGATCAAATAATACTATATCTTCAACAACAGATATTGCCACTCAAGAAAGAAAATCCCATGTCCCAGGTCAAGGAGTACAGAATAAGCATGTTCGTGTCACTCGATAACAAAAAACCAGTTCAAGTGAACACTGCCAGTGGTTTTCAGATTAAGGTTTTCAGAACAATAGGTAAGACAGGGAAGTTCTTAGGTCATCTAAAGAGAAAATCAGAAGGTGAAAGCTCAACTTGAACTCAACCCCTTAGCTGGTAGTGACAGGGAAAAAAATAGACCCCTGCAATTCAGGAGGAAGTAGTTAGTGACCTCCTGAGCCACCTAGACACTCACAAGTCTATGGGACCGGATGAAATTCAACCAAGGGTTCTGAGGGAGCTGCTGGAAAAGTCCACCAGGACACTCTCCATCAGTCCTGGCTAACTGCGGAGCCCAAGATGACTGGTGGTTGACCAATGTAGCACCCATCCACAAGAAGGGCCCAAGGGAGGATCCAGAAAACTACAGGTCTGTCAGCCTGACCTCAGTGCCCATCAAGGTTATGGAACAGATCAAGATCATCTCGGGTACAATCACATGGCACCTATAGGACAACCAAGGGATCAGGCCCAGCCAAAATGGTTTTAGAAATGGTTGGTCCTGCCTGATCAACCTGGTCTCCTTTTATGATCAGATGACCCTCCTGGTTGATGAGGAGAAGGCTGTGGATGTGGTCGACCTGGACTTCAGCAAAGCATTTGATACTGTCGCTCATGACATACTCCTGTAAAAGCTGGCAACCCATGGCTTGGACAGGGGAACTCTGCTGGGTTAAGAACGGCTGGATGGCCAGGTCCAGAGATCGGTAGTGAATGGTGCCACATCCAGTCATTAGCCAGTCACAAATGGTGTTCCCCAGGTCTCAGTATTTGGGCCAGTACTGTTTACTATCTTTTTTGATGATATAGATGAGGGGATCGAGTCCACCCTCGGTAAATCTGGCAACAATACTAAGTTGTGTGAGCTGGTGATCTGCTGGAGGGTAGGAAGGTTCAGCAAAGGGATCTGGACAGGCTGGATTGGTGGGCCAAGGCCAATGGTATAAGGTTCAATGAGGCTAAGTGCTGAATCCTACACTTCAATCACAACAACCCCAGGCAGTACAATAGTCTGAGGGAAGAGTGGCTGGGAAGTGGCCCGGCAGAAAAGGATGTGGAGGTGTTGTTTGACAGTGGCTGAAAATGAGCCAACAGTGTGCACAGTGGCCAAGAAGACCAGTAGCATTCTGACCTGCATCAGCAATAGTGAGGCCAGCAGGAGCAGGGCAGTGATCATCCCCATGTACTCGGCACTGGTGAGGCCACACCTTCAAATTCTGTGTTCAGTTTTGGGCCCCTCCCCACAAGGAAGAGATTGAGGTGCTGGAGGGAGTCCACAAAAGGGCAGCAGAGTTAGTGCAGGGCCTAGAGGGTAGGTCCTATGAGGCATGGCTGAGGGAATTGGGATTGTTTAGTCTGGAGAAAAGGAGGCTCAGGGGTGACTTTCTTGCTTGCAACAATTACCTGACATTAGATTGCAAGCAGTTGGTGGTCAGTCTCTTCTTCCAGGCAACTAGAGAAGACATAACCCCAAGCTGCACCAGGGGAGATTCAGGTTGGATATCAGAAGTAATTTCTTCATGGAAAAAGTTATTAAACATTAGAATGGACTGCCAGGGAGGTGGTGGTAGAATCACCATCTGGAGGTGTTCAAGAAACAATTGGACATGGCACTTAGTGCCATGGTCTAGTTGACAAGGTGGTGATCAGGCAAAGACTGGACACTAGATCCTGGAAGTTTTTTCTAACCTAAATGGCTCTGTGATTCTGCAACAGGGAAAGAACAATGTCACAACCTCACTAATATATTTACAGCATGAAACCCAGGATGAGGATTACTTGTGCTGAAGAGACTGCCAAAGTGTTCAAGAATGCAAGGTGTGCTTTAGTAATATCAGAAGACACCACAGGGCACAGAACCAACACAAAACACAGTTCCAGCCATGTGGTTAGCAAGAGGGGTCCCTGAAGCAAACTATCCCACTGAGGAATAACAGAATTGTTTCGACTGAAAGAGACTCCCATCTAACCTTCTCTAGTCCAACTCTCCACCAAGAAGGGTCAACTACTGCATATGTCCCAGGACTTGATCAGCCAGATTTTGAACACCACCACAGGCAAAGACTCTACTGCTCCTCTGTGCAGATTGTTCTAGAATTAGACTATCCTCATAGTAAAATTGTCCTTTACTGTGTTCAGATTGAGTTTCCTATGTTTAAATTTGTGCCCACTGACTCTTGTCCTGTCAGAAGTCAGTGTGGAGAATAGTCTGGGTTCCTCTTTGTTCACTTCCATCTGGTATTTTACATATTCATAAGATTCCCCTGGGCTTTCTATCCTCCAAGTCTAGAAGGCTTTGGTTTCTTCACCACGAGAGTACCTTACAGCCTCGTGGTCATCTTGCTGTCCACTGGGATACCAAGGTCCTTCTCTGTAGAGCATCTTCCCAGCCAGTCAGCTCACTTTTCCAGCCTGTTCTGGTCCTTCTGAATGGCAGCACTCCCCTCTGATGTATTAGCTGGAAACAAACATTGGAGTTGCAGTTTTTGGCATTCAGACATGTCCATATTTTCCAGGAACAAGGGTGTCTACACATCTGATCAGTCTACAGGTGCAAATGACATAAATTCTGTAATCACACTGCAAGCCAAACCAATACTTTCTACTAGGTCTTTTCATTGACTTCCTCTTTTTTTATTTATTGATCTATCTATTTATTTGTTTGTTTGTTTATTACCCCCTTCCTTTATTTATTTATTTTTTTTATGAGATCTGAGACTTTGCCTGTGATAAGGACATCTAGGAATGGAAATCCTGGTCCCATTGAAAGCTATGTCAAGATTCAAAATAAATTCTGCAGTTCAGTGTTAGGCCATCCCACTGTATTAAAGGAATTACCTTTTTTCTGCTCTATTTAAATTGCTGTACTGCACCCAACACTGTGGAATCTCAAATCCCTGACCTGACTATGGATAAATTAATTCTGAAGCTGTTTTTCAGAGCGATGAACTGAAAACAAAAGACCCAAGAGTTTTTGGAGGCAGACAGTGGAAACAGAAATTCTGTCTTGTGCCCTCAGGAAAACAAGAATCAGAATTCCATGGCATGCTTTGAAAAGACAATATTTAGAGTAAGATATGTATTGTTTGACTTTAGCCAGAAACAATTCAGTGATGATAACCCAAGTTAGTAATTGATGATCAGGTTACTGTTAATGGAAAATGACGCCACAGGAATCACACCCTGTGCCTGAGAGCATTCTGCAAGTGCATCTTGAACTCTGTCAGGCTTGGTACCACGACCTGGGCAGCCTGTTACAGTGCCCAGCTACCCTTAGGTACTGTGCTATGGATACAGGCTGCTACATTTCAAGGTTAGGCTTCTTCACCACATATGCCCTGCAGTAAAATCTGTGACAGTCTACAGTTTACTGAGAAGACAATAAACTGTAGACTCAAAAAATGTTTCTTTTTGATATTACTAGAAGAAGAAATACGGAGTGGTTTCCTTGGGAAACCATCTCTCAGATCCACTGGTATCTGGAGTCCGTATCACTGAAGGCTTTGACTAATCACATTTGTAAGATATTTGTTTAATTCCAAGCTCCTCCAGAAGCAGAGCTGCTGTTGGACACATGCCCATCATAGGCCCAAGTGACATCTGCCTCAATTAGTAATGTTTTTACAAGTATTACCTCCAGCATGATCTTTGAAATTTTAGAAATCTGTTGTGCCTACAGGGTAATAAAACACCAACCTTCTCCTTCATATTGTCTGTTCAGCTCCTCCATCACAATACCATTGCCTCTTGTCTCAGACAGGAAAAAGTACCAGGGAAGTGAGATGAATATCATGAAGACAAAGAAAACCTTTGTACTTGAATTTCTCTTTTCTCCCTTCCACAGTTGGTTAACAGTGAGGAGTGGATTTTGAAAGATTTTTTTCCAGGTTCTATGGTTCAAAGAAACCCACCCAGATATGTCTATCTGTCATTAATGCTTGAAATTCCCTCTTGTCTGAAATTGTGTAAAATTAATATAGGCTTTATCCCTTTCCAAAATGTGTTCATTCAATATTTAAACTTCCAAAGTGATTTTAAGATTGGATGGTTTGTTCTTCGGCTTCTGGCTCTGGAAATCAGAAATGCCACTGTATAATTTGAGAAAGAAAATCAGACGTTCTGATATATAAACCCCAGGCACATGTCTGTCTTTGAATAATATATCCAGGATCTCAGAATAAAATCTCTTAATAATTTAACCGTCAACCCAGAGTCTTTCATTGTGGATATCTACCAAAAAGAAGATAAGGCCAAGATGGATGTTCAGATACACCTTTGTACCCACTGATGTTAAAGCCACATAAATAAACCATGTTTAGTGAGATCTCTGTATCAGATTTTGACTAATGGCAGTTTAACATCTGGTTATTGGGAGGAAAAAACAGCACAAGTCAGTGAGCAAATCACTGATCTGGAAATTGGAAAACCTGGGTTTTCCAGTCTTATCACCAGCCTATTGTTCAACCATCATCAATTAATATTATCCTTCTTTCCCCTTACATACTTTTTCTATTTAGGTGGTAAAACAGAATCAAAGAGAGAACTTGTGTGCTTATGGGCAAAGACTGCTTCCTCAGCCCATTCTATCCTTTCTAATGTAAAATGAACATGTGGTCCAGGAGAAATGGAACAGGCAATTGCACTTGCATGGATCAATGGAGTTCAGGATCCTTCTTCAGCTTCATCTCCTGCACTGGGCCTATCACTGACTACATGGTCATTCAGCTTCAGCAGAAGAGTGAAGAAAAAGATTGCTTCCTATCCTACCCTGCTACCAAATCCACTTCAGGCATAGTTACCTCACTGAATGGTTATTGGGAAGAAACTGAAAGGCTCTACGTAGTAGCAATCTACCAGCCACTCAGCAGTTACAGAAGTCACAATTTTAGCTACCTGTTACCAAATCCATGACTTCCATTTCTAAGTCAAGAAGCCATTTTCAGGCTCTGAAACTCAATTATACATAAAAACATGTAAAACATTTTATGTTTTTCTTAAAAATAAAATAAAATAAAATAAATAAATAATAAAAAAAGACTTGGCTTAGAAATCTAACTCCGTGTATTTTCTTTTGGGCATTTCCTATTGGATCATAGAGTGAAATTATCCAATATGCTGTCTTTGGTGTTCCCCTTCTACTGTCCTTCACCACTGTAAGCCCGTTGAAGAAACAGACAGTAAATAAATCAAATGTATGGTACAATCACACCAACTGTTTTAACAGCACCATTAAGATAGCAGTGAACGGGATTATGATTTAAGAACAAAGAGTGACATGAAGTCATACAGGTAACGTGAGCACAGCTTTAGGAAATATCAGCACCAGGAAACCAGAGAAGGCAAAGGAATCAGGTGACCCACGTGCCTTCATAGAAGAGAAGAATTTCTTTCCATAAAGAATTTCATTGTTCTGCTCTATGCAAATGATTGACTGTTGCCAAATTTATATTTGTTTATGTTTATGTATTCTTACATTTATAGTTATATTAACAGTATATGTATATTCTTATCTGTCTAAATTTCCCTCTTTTTAAAACTCAGGAGCGCATCCAATCCTGAAGTGAAATATTTCATTTCAGATTCAAGCTTCTTTTGGAATGCAAGTGGAAGTCTGAAGCAGAACACTGCATCTTGAATCAAAGTGATTTAGCATTCTGTGAATGGCTTTTGCTGCATTTTACATCTGAAGCTGCTAAAACAGACAACTGAGAAAAATATTTTAGTGTTGACAAAGCTTCATCTTTTTTTTCATGAAAAATGTATTCAATTAATAGATACTGTCTAGTTTTGTTAGGATTTCACACAGTTGTCAAGGTCTATCCAAAGCTACCTGAGAAAAATTGATTCCTGTTGCTCAACTGTATAACTAGAATTTGTATTTATTGAGGGCACAGGAAAAAATCACTGAAGAATTCCCCCTCAGCATGCACAGAGGCCTTTCTGTATCTTCAGATATTGTTAACTTCCTTCTCATGGGATGCGTAACAACAATTAAACAATTTCCAAAATAAGCCTTCTTAGTTCAGAGGGCACTCTATCTTGCCACACTGACAGGATCTCAGTTTCATCCTTCAAGAATAAAGTAAAAAAAAAAAGCAGCATGTCCTTAAAACCACCTTGTTCCAACACAGAGACCACTGACTGTTTAGGTCCCAGCTCTGTTCTCTGGAAGACTCCAAGGTCAGTAAGCTCTGAGAGGAGTGCTGTTATCTGGTAGTAAACAGCAAACAACAAACATTTTATAGGTGTGAGGAATCTCAAAATATGCAAAGAGTTACAGGATTCCTTCTAACAGTAGTGAGCAATATCATCTATTTTTCTCATCTCAAATGGCAGTTTGCTTCCTTTGTAATAGCCTGGTTTTCTTGTTTTCCAGTATTTATTAAAATCAGTGGTTACAGGTATGTTTTGGAAAGGGAATAACTGATCAGTTTATGAAATAAAGACTGAAATCCCAAGGTCCCTCAAGCAATGACTCCATTATAAGAAATTTTCCAGTGCTGAAACTCTTTAGAGATGCCCCCATCATTTATATTTGAATGTCTATCCAGAAGTGACAGGAAATGTGCAAATAATGCTTGATGGGGAACAAATGTGTTAGACAAACTCTCCCACAAGTACACATATTGGTACCTTTGGAGACCAGAGGGATTAATCACAGATGGTAAATCGTCTGATGTATATAGAAGCTGACAACGTTTTTCAACCTTCAATTACTATACTAAATAATTTTCTATTTAATGTGAGATTTCTCCCCCTGAACTTTGCTTTACATCATTATTTGCTAGAGGACTGTTGTCAGCTTCAGGGCTAAGGTACTTTTGAGAGTGAAAAATGCCATTTACAGCTACTGGTTGAAGGAGAGAAGATAAAATTAGAATCTGAGATGACTTCGCTTGTTCAGGTGAAGTCCCAAATCGGCCCTTGAGGCAGTTACTCTGGAACAAAATCGACCAACAGAAAATGTTACTGAGCTGCTCTTCGATCACAATTTTGCCTCAGTTAGTACTGTAAACACCAAGCACACAGATGGCAAATCATCAGCGTCAGCTGCAAACTGCCTGTAAGCTATTGGAAACACTCATTTTCTCATTCCTCCTTTCACCCTGGTGTAACTCTGCTGCCTCAAAGCTGGCACAGGCTTGCAGGAGGGGAAACAAGTTCATGACAGAAAGCCTAGGGAGCTTTAGTTTCTAAACACAGGGTGAGAGAAGGCTTGCTGCATCCTAAAGTACAGGTCAAAACAGGGTATTATTTCATTTTTTCACTTGTGAAGAAGCTAGCTCTTGGGGGAAAGGCAGATGGCACAAATACTTTGTAAGACACAGCTGTAGTGAACCATCAGGCAGTGAGTTCCCAGGGGCACTAATTTCACAGTGTCATGAGACAGTGCCATGAGATGGATTCACATGAGAACCTCAGAGGACTAAAGGCAGACTTGGTAGACCAGAGCTCCTAAAAGCTGCTGTAAATGTGACCAAAAACTTTATATCTCTTATTATGAGGGTCTTCTGGTATTCACATAGTAGGTGAGATGTCTTGCTGCTGTGTATGTTCTTCGCCTTAGGAATGAGAAGAATTGTTCCCTATCTATTTTCAGTTTTAAGTCATTTTGACATCAAGGCTGTCAAAGCACTCTTCAAAAGCCAAGTTTTTCACTTGCTGTCTGCAATATTCTTTCCTCTCATCCTTCGTGGAAAAATCAGCATGGAATTCTTGTCCTGAAGTTTTACAAAAATAAACAATTCTGGCACCACGAATGCATTTTCTTGGTTAGCTAAAGGACTTCACAGCACAGCATACAAGCAGTAACAGGTCTTAATCTTACTCAGTATAGAACGTGTGAATAATGTCAGCCAAACATTTATGAATCCAATCAAAATTAGCCTAGAGAAAGCAGTCTGTTATCTGCTTGCCAGTAAATCTATTCTTTGAACAAAAAATAAATCACTGTGGTAATGGTACCATATTTTTTGCCGTTTTTTCTTAAATCTTTCATTTCCACAAAGGAATAGGTTGACTGTTGAAGATAAAACGAGTTTGCAGCAGGTACTGCAAAATATATGGTGTGAGCTGACAGCCAAAGCTGTCTTTGTGGACAGATAAATGCATCTTAGCACAAGCAGCAATACTAAAGTTCATTTAAGGACCCAGCAAAATAACTGACCAGAAACAGGGACCAAAATTCTAGAGAAGTAGACACCCATGAAATGTCCTTTCTCACCACCATACAAGCTGTTCAGAGGAAAATAAATGGAACATCAGGGTATTTTCCCCACAGTTTTCTTTTCTTGGGAATGTGTGGAAATGGCACTGAAGTGATGACACCTATAACCAAGCTGGTGGCCTATTGCTTGGCTGCCACTGACTGTCTTGAACTAATTAATGACTCAACCCTAAGAATAAATGTGTCCTTGGCTTCTGCACAGAAAAAAAAAAAAAAAAAAATTCTCATATGCTCCCATGTCATGATGAAGTAAAAAAGAAAAAGATTAATATTGAATCAACCATACCCAGTCTTCCCTGCTGTCACATCTTGTTATTCTTGTTTAGCTACATTTTATCCAGCATCTTCCCAAAGTGTCTATGTTTCGGGCATTTTGCTTTAATGAAGTCTTTTCAGACATGAAGGGAAGGAGACAAAGCAAAGGGAGTTCCTCACCTCTACTAAAGAGAACCTATTATCTTTGCCTCAGTTTGGATTTGGGGGGGGTGGTGGTGGTGTTTGTTTTAGTGATATTAGTCTTCTCAACCATACAGCCACAAATGAAATAGTCATACAAAGAGAAAAACACATTGCACTTCTGAGACCAAAATAGGCAGCAGAAAGGGGATTTATCTCAGCCTGGAGAGGCTTTGTTGCTGGCGGGGAAAGTCACACATTTCGGTATCTAGCTGTTATGTGGGGATTTTTTGCAAAATGCTCTTCCACATACTATAGCTCGATTCATCTTTACTGCAGTGTGCTAGCAAAAAAGCTTACTGCTTTCAGCAAGACTGAAACTTATGCTGATGCAAACTTTTCAGATGCACTCATTAATCTAGCATCTGGAAGCCTGTTAATCAGAGCTACAAGGTTACTTTAACACTCCCAATGGCTTACAGTCCTCAGCAAGACTTTCCGTTTTGTGAAACGATTAGTTACTGTGTTACACAGAGAAAAAAAAGCTGAAATTTGTTCCTGATTGTGCTCTCAGCAGTCATCCAGTTATAAAGCAATGCACCTGGAAATCACTTCTCTGAAGTGCAACACAATGAAGGTACTAAGTTACCTATTACAGCTCTCTTCGGTCCCAACTTATGCTTAATTTTCAAGGATATTGAACAGGTCATTTGAGACACTGTTAGCAGTAATTTTAAAAATCTTTAGAGTTTTCTTCTTGAATGCCAGCAGGCTTATTTGAGCCTGAAAAAGCACTGAGATCACTTAAAATCTCCTGAGAATGGACAAAACCCCATGCATTTATGTTCATTCTTCCAAAGCTGCCTTTTGTATCAACCTTTGTTATGATTTAACTACAAGGATAATCAAACCGAAAAGAAAGAAGACTAAAGGCTCTTTCTGGATATTATTATAGTATGATATATATGACTGTTAAAAGAAACAATGATGAAATGTAGGCTGATTTTCTGGAGCCAAACTGAAATTAGGATTTGTGGACTAATCTAAACAAGGCAGAGAAACAGTGCTAAGGAAAGGAAATTTCCCCTGAAGACAGTTGCCAGATGCACTTGAGCTTTGTTATTTTTTGCTCTTTTGACTTAGAACCCATTCATTCATGCCCTGACTCAGTGATTTCAGGGGTATCTCCAGACACCTTGTTGCCCTAGAACACAAGTCATCTCAAAAACCACCAGAATTTCTTCACATTTCCATTCATGATTATAGGCATATATATTTAGGTAATGGACAAAGCATACTCCTAACTTTAAAGAGAATTGTTTATTCTGAGAAAATCCCAGCACCATCAAGGAAAACCAAAAGCAGTAATAATGAAACACATTCTTGTAAATCTCTCCTAATCAAAAAATTATCTTAGGCCCAACCCACAAACGTTCTAAAGCAATGAAAGTATCTCCAGAGAAAAAATAGTTAACTGTTCATGTTTTTCCCAAAGAAATTGTAACCAGTTTTGCACTGAGTCTTTTTATCTTCTGGCAATTCAGGCACTTAAAGCAAGGAACATTATTCAGAAAATGACTTTAAAAAGGTTCTGATCACATTCCTCTGCATCGTCAGTGTGCATTCCCTTTCTCTGCCTGCTTGTGCCTGGCCCTGAGAGAAAATCCTTCATCATACAGCATTGCAGCTTGGCAAATATTTTGGATAGACAAACAAGGACAATTGTAGTGTTCTTAAGAAATAGAAATAAACATTGCTTTGAACATATTTTTATAAAAAATTAAGGTATTTTAGATGTAAATATGGCTTTTTTATTAGATGACCCAATGTTGTCTTTACTCTGGTACTTTTCTGTTCGAGGAGAAAAATCCCCCAAAACCTCTTCCTCATCAGAAATCATGAGAATTCCTTATCTTCTTGTGAATTTATATCTAAGTAGCAGAATTTTCTCTGTGGTTTAACAGTTTTTGGAGAATGCACCAGAATAATTTTTAAAAATGCATTGTAGTATGGTTAAAAGTGTACTGCTCTCTACTATGTCAAATTCACTTTTAACTGTGGAATTAAGCTGGCAAAGAAGTATGGAGCAAGCATTCAGACAAAATTGAAACGGGAAAGTGCATCTAGGAGACCTCCACATGGGGGAAGTGGCAGGGGGAGGGGATCTCTGGAGATAATCTAGTCCAACTCCCCTGGTGAGGCAGGGTCACCTAGAGCAAGTTACACAGGAATGTGTTCAGGTGTGTTTGGAACATCTTCAGAAAGGGAGACTCCACAACCTCCCTGGGCAGCCTGTCTCAGTGCTCTGCCACCGCCAATGTAAAGAAGTTCTTCCTCATGTTGAGGTGGAACTTCTTGTATTTTAGTTTATGGCCATTGCTCCTTGTCCTATCACTGGAGGATAGGAAGAATTAGTTAGTTAGTTAGTTAGTTAGTTAGTTAGAAGAGTCTGGCACCATCCTCCTGGCACCTGCCTTTGAGATATTTATATGTATTAAGAGGTGCTTCTCTTCTCTAGACTAAATATCATAAGCAAATATTATTTAGCTATTTATCTTTCTTTTAGAAAATTAAATATGGCCATTTACCCTGCTAAGGAGGATCATGTATAAATCACCAATACTAAGTCTTCCAGGGGACATTTCAACTCCAGCTGTACTAAATATGAGTTGAAGGATTTTTTTAAGGAAATTGATACTAGAGACCTCATAGTGATTGGCAGAAAAAGTGTAGTCTTTTCACCTATCCTCAGTCATGACCATGTGAGCCTACCGCCTCAAACTGTCTCCTGTTAAAGTCACAGGGAAGAAGCAGAGCCAGTAAGATACATGTGACTGAGTTTAGGACAAAATTAGTCACACCCTATAATTTGTAGTTAGTCTGCACTGAGTGCAAAGCAAGCCAATGCAACTATCTCCAGTGTGTATGTCTACATCTGATCAAATGAACCCCTATGAAATTGTTCAGTGAGATCAGCAGATTCCTTCAAAATCTGTACTGAGATTAATGAAGACTTGTAATATTTTTACTACTGTATAAGGAGTGCATAAGGGAGTATTACATTATACGGTCAAAAATTAAAGGAAGGTTATTGGGGTTTATTAAAATCTAGGGGACAATAATCCATTTTGCAGTCACCAGTCTCTTCCTCCATTTGCTTTATATACATTGTGACCCAAACCCATTTAATGTAATCCCTGGCACTTTAATCACAGGTCCTTTCTGCATATTGTGGTGTTGTTCTTTCTTTGTTATAATGTATTATGGACAAGTGGTGGCTAGAGAGATCTTCATAGGTAACCAGAAACACATACAGAGATTGGAGTGTGCCCTGGGAAAGTTGTCTTGCAAATAATTAACAACAGACCAGGACTACCATCCTCTGTGTCTGACAGTTTAGACTGAGGAATTCAGGTCTTGATCTGAACACTATCCAAAGGCAAGGGATTTGACAAGTCCCACACAGGATATAGGGAAAAATACAAAGAAGGGACACTTCCCTGCCTTTTCAGATGTCTTCTTGCTAGGCAATTAGGTTGAGAACTGGTACCTCATTTGAAGGAAGCACACGTGCTTTTGGGTGGCAGAATCAGTTTATTTAAACTGCTGACTCATAGAAAAATAGCATGATCTTCTTATGGCCCAACAAATTGCCTCTAATTGCTTACTCAGTGCAGACTGGAGTAAGATAGTGGATGTAATCCTTGCCTCTTCATGAGAGTATTTGGATGTTGAAACCTAGGTAGTCCCAGGTCATGTAGTTTCATATCCCATAGTTTGTTGTTTACAACCCCATCCTGCAACACCTTTAAAGAATTGTAATCAAAAGTAATTCTCTACACGTATGTAGAACTAAAACACGGGGTCAATTCTGTGCCCCACTTCAGCTTTTCCCACAGATCTTTAGAGGGAAAACAACACCGAGCCTAGTTCTATTGCAGTGAATAAATCTTATTTTGTTCACATGTGTTTGGTTTTGTATAGATTCTAAGATGTATTTTTGAGTGTACTAAGCTATTAATGTATTCAACTTCTGGGTTTAGTACTTTACAATCATAGCAGATGTTTAGAAAATTGTGTTCATAGGGTTGGATCTATTGCATCTGCTTCTTTTGATACATGCTGCTTTTCTAGTTCATTGCACTATCTTCAAATTAAAAATAAGCCTAAAAATCTGAATTCGTGCTTGACTCTAATCAGGAAAAAAAAAAAAAGTCATAATTACATGTACTTTCAGGAACTCATTTGTAAACCGGAGTATGAACCGGAGAGAAAAAGTTGCTCAGGTTCTCTGCATGACCATTGTTCATCTCTGTCAGTTGACTAAAACTACCATCTAAATAAGCAGAAAACATATTATTAAATTATGTTTGGGATTAACATAATCAAAAACCAATTATGATAGGAGGTAGGGTAGCCAAGTCAGCAACAGCAGCCAGCTCACTGCAGGCTGTCTTGTCCTCAGCCTCTTCTATGATTTGAACTCTGGGCCTGACTTAGCCACCTATAGAAAGGAGAACAGGACAAATTTTCTTACTCCTGGACTTAATTTGATATCACTTGACAATAGTGATTTATAAAAGAGCTAGCTGTTATTCCTGCTTCCTATTCTGCTCTCAAATTCTTCATACAGATGTCTCCCAGCTCTCCAATTTTCCATTTTCAAACAAGTTTGCACTGAAGACAAGGGACACCAAGGATCTTGCTATCTTGACTTGTGTTTGGTTCGTTCAAATTTGCTATACTATAGGCTTTTCCTGTGCAGCTAAAAGCATACCAGTAGTCAGCCACAATTCTCTGATCATACGGAAATCATGTCCTGGAGAAGCTTTCACCTCTCCCTGTCCTGGATTTACCCAGAATTTGGCTGGGCCAGGAAATATAACTTGATAAGCCATTTCCAAACTCCTCACCCTGAGTCTACGGCCTTTTGGCTTTAATTTGTTACATGTGATGTGGGCCACCTAAGATGCTGACATTCCAACTTCCCCTTTGAAGGTACCCATCTCTCATCATTGGCTGTGCTCCAAGGCACTTTTTAAGTAGCTTTGTGTTCTTATATTGGGAAAGAAAATCACTTGGAAGCATACAGTCAGTAAGTTTAAGCAAACAAAATGGAGTTTAAACTGGAAATATCAAGCATGACAGCCAAAATATATACAACAGGAGTGTATCAAGAAATATTTAATGGATGACTTTTCGTTCCAGAGATATAAGGCTGTTTCAGATTCATTCCATCTAGATTATAAAAGTTAGGTACCTATTATAAAGCATTTGTGTGTACTTTGTCTATATTATTTGAGAATCAGAGGCAGCTTTATGGAACAATTCTTTCTATCATCAGAGAAACCTTCCTTAAAATGAGACGGATAGCTCTCTGAGCTCACTTTATCTTTTTTTCTCTCTCTCTTTTCTACAAAGGACACCTATGAAAGATATTTAGTTGCCCACACAAGTATTTCCTCTCATTTTAGAAACCCTAAAGTATCTGAGATGTCCATAAGGAACTGGCAGGTATAGCACAGTATCTACAGGTTCTTCCCGTGTAGTAGAGAGCAACAACGTGGAATATCTTAAATCATCTTTAATCACAGAAAACACTTTGTATGTGGGCAGATGAGCCCACCATAGATGAATTATTAGCTTGGACTAGACTTCCACCTTTAGATGACTAAATTTGGGTGAGGTTAATACTGCCTCCAGTTCTCAGTTTAGATGTCTTGGACTGGACTTGATTGCTCACACAATGTAGTGTCTTTTGAGATGTTTCAGAGTATCCTGTGTGGACACCAGCTGCCATTACAGCAGTGAGATCTTACATAGGTCCTGCATCATATCTGCCAACCAACATATCCAATTACATTAGACACTTCTGTGCTGGCCACTAACTGAAGTCAACGTCTGCATTGTCTCAGTTCAAGAAATTCAGTCACCTGTTACCCAGGCCTGAAAAATTTGACTCTGTTTCAAAGAGAAGCGGCCATGCATAAAATCTAGACACTTATTCTGCCTGCAACCAGACATGTCTTATAGTATTCCCTCTTTTCAACACTGGAAGTATCTGTCTAGCCTATAATTTCTCTATTTATGCCTACCTTTGCTTGCTGAAATTCAAAATGATTTTGTGATGTATTGTGCTTCCCAAGTTGTGATTCAGTATCAAGCGTGAGCATGTAAGTATACTCAAATCAAAATGGCTGGAAGTGGTTCCAAGTACCTCTGCAAATACAACCTCCATTACACTTAATTTACGGATAAAGGTCAGTGGACTGAGACAAAAAGCCAGATATCCCAACAAGAAATAATAAGAGAAAAGGAATGCTGGTCACAAGAGTATTCTGTGGTGAGAAAACAGAAAAGGAGAACTTAGCAGGGAACAAAAAAGCAAAATGTTAACCTACAGAAAAACTTTAAAGGTTTATAAATAACTAGGTGATAGGAAGTAGAAACATAACTGTCGCCTGTAGCAAAGAAGACATACGAGCTACTAGGGAGAGGCGGAACTGCACACAGTAAATTATGTAAAAGACAGGAAGAACTATTGCCATCAATCTGGCACGTCACCGTTAAGTTTGGTTGAGATTTAAGTGAATAACAGGTATGGAGTTTTTTTGTTTTATCAGTACTTTGTAAATACCACTGGAACACGTATATGACTATTGGAAGTCAAATACAACTAAAGTGTTAGCTCAGAAAGTGATGTATAAAATGTCTAACGTGCTTACTATTGATAATCACTTAATCTTCATAACTACTTTCATAGCTAAGAGTAACTTCCTCAGTGCCTGGTCCTCAGATGTTGTAGTTTGTAAGCACTAGAAATTTACAGAAGGCATTAAGAAAGTTTATCCCCAGAAGTAATTCACTAATCTGTCTCTAAGAGGTTAGTCCACAGGCTGAAATAAGGTTATTTAAAAGTGCAAAGACAAAAAAATATAAAGGAATTATTCCAAATAAATTCTCATTTGGAAACTCATTAAGCTTAACATTGCTTCCTTCAATAAAATTTCCCAATATGTCTTTTCTGATGACTAGGCACAAGTTACACAGATCCAATTCAACCCATGATCAGTCTGTCCTAGTCTTGTGAACTCAGATTTCTACAATAACTTCAAAATCGTGGTTGCAAATGTTGTGGTTCTCAGAGAACCTAAAATCTAAGGACAGATCTTTGAAAGTCACTTAGAAGCTTCTATATCCAAGCATACCAGTATGCTAACATCTATGGTATGCTACTGGACTTGAACAGGAAAATAATTTCTTATCCTGTCAATGCTTTTAGAATTTCAGCAATTTTTTTTTCCTCCGTGCTTCCAACAGGTATGTCAACAAAGTTTTTTTCAAGTGTTAATGAGGCAAAAAAAGGGAGACAGAGAAAATGCTATTAATCCTGTTGATCAGCTGCTACTGATCTTACTGCTACTGATCTTGAATGCTGTGCCCTCTGAATTTGCCTTGAGGGTGCCATAGCCTGAGCTGATTTATAACAATAAGTCTACTTTCCTCAGTCCACTGAACATTCTCAAGCCCTTCTGACCTCTTGCAAAGCCCCATTTCAGAAATGGAGGCAGGATCACAGGTGTGAGAGCTGACTACTTATTTTCCAGATGGAAATTTAGTAGAGAAGGAGGAACTTGAAAAGTTAGTACGTTAACATTTTGCTTTTGGTAATAAGAGGAAAGGAATATGTGACTGTCAGGAGAAAAAGATGAGGAGTGTCTTTAAAGTGGGAATTATTAGGGAAAAGAGCAATGAACTATGGCACAAAGAGTCAGTCTCCATAATTATCAACTTGCTACTTTGTTTCCCTTGTTTACCAGGGTTCAAGTAGCGTTTTTTCTCTGAATTTTCTTTACAGCATTAGAGACATCTAGCGGCCGAAAAGTGTTAAAGAAGGACATATCCTTCTTTTAGTAGGAGTAGGACAGGTCCTACTCCTCCCTGAAATACATGTGAAAAAGATAAGCCAATCACTCAGTCGAATAAAGTTGAGGTAAACGAAACCACTTGTCCTCCTGCTTTTGCAGGTCCCAAAATATGGAGATGGGAGAAGAGAATAGGGATGGGTGAATGATGGTGCAAGGTGTATGTGGACATGGGAATAAGAACATACTGAGTGATACAGGTATCTTAGCTTGAAGTATAAAGCAACTCAACAGAACCCTGTGAAATGTTAGCTTAAATCTCACTCGGTTCCTGCCCTGAATCTCATAAAAAGTTGTTTGGGTTTTTTTATAGTTCTTGCAATTGCCAACACAGAAAATGACTGGAAGTATAACTGAGGTCATCAGCTGTTACATGGAAATCAAAGAGATTTCTGGAAAAGCCAAGTAAATAATCGCTTGCCTCCTGTTGAGAAAATCACCCTGTTGCAAATTTAAAAAATCATAACAATCTGGAATTCAACTTGGCCAGACAAAATAGGACAGTTCTCTCCCTACTGCAATTCTGTTGAAATCAGGGAGTTATGCAGCAGATCAATTTGGCCCACTGCATTTCAATAATAACACAAAGGTTCCCACCTAAAAAAAAAAAAAAAAAGTTGATTTCTATTATAAGTAGTTTAGTAGTTTAACGTTGCTCCCAAAAATTGACTTCTGTTGCAGTGCACTTGCATACATGATTCCTCAGGGAAACCAGGGTTCAAAGAGATGTGGTGCACACCTACATCACCTATATCACATCCCTGAGAGGAACGAGGAACATTGAGGTATACACAGTATAAATGAAATCTACAGACTTCACAGGCAGTTTTGCTATTTTAAGCACCAGTACGTATGGAGAGTGTAAAGACAATGAGATAGGTTGTAAATATAAGCACACATCTCTGTACACTTTCCTTTAGGCAGTTACACAGAGTCCATTTGGGATGAGAGAGAATATCTTTTCTCTTATGTTGTATATAAATTGCCCAAATATGTATATATGGATCACAATAGAAGGTGGATGCCTTTTACTGACTTGCAACATTTTGTTGTTTGGTGTAGACTAGGTGCTCATTTTCCTTGCTACTTCACCCCAAGGCACACGCCACCCTTTGGGGAGAAAGGACGAAGGCACCTTCCCAAAAACTATCTGAGGACACTGAGCCAGAATAAGCCTCTGTGATTCTCCATAAGGCAGAGAAAACAGAGAAAAGGAAAGACTGAGTCACAAGGAAGACTGCAGCACCCACAGAAAATGGGAAACTAGTGAAAAACTTGGGAGGAAATAGCCCTATCAAGGCTTGAAGGAGATGTAAAGCTAGAGATTTTTTATGGGTCATCGTCATAGTTTGTTCCAAAATAAACCCTACCTTTAAGGATTCAAAGCCAAGCCCTCCGTGGTGTGTCCTTGGTGTGTTCTACTTCAGGGTACAGTGAGGGTGGATGCGCTTTCTGAGTATTCATAGAATCATAGAATGGTTTGCTTTGGAAGGGACCTTAAAGATCTATATACCCTCTCTGCCATGGTAGGGATGGCACGCGTTAAATCAGGCTGTTTGTTAGGTATTGTACACGAGAGAACCTGCTTCTGCCCAGCATACTATGAATGAGGCCATGGTGGAATAAATTGTCACACAATACTTTCAGCAGCATAACCAGACAGTTCTGCAAGGGAAGAAGACTGAAACGTGATCTCTTTCAGACTCTCTGATTAAACTTTAGGCATGTGCATTATCTGTGCTTTCCAGAGAAGAGAGGATAAAATTTCCTTTGGCAGTTTTCCCTTCTTCCTCATGCACACAGGGTGCATGATAAGCCAATAAGTCCATGTACAAACTGCAGAATGATTTGATATATTAAATCTACAGATTAATAAGAGTTTTAAGTTTTTTAATTAATGAGAAATACAACATGCTTTTTCCTAGCCCAAGTGCTTGGTTTATTATTTTTGTGCTTCTGTATTTTGTTTCATTACCTAAATTACCCTCAAATTGTCACAGCCTGGTTACATACAAGCATTTGTTCCAGACTATCAAATGTACCTTATCAGGTATCTATCAGCTCTACAGACCAGCCTTCCAGTGACACAAATACAATGACTCTCATTCAGAAAGTGATAAAAAATCACAGCTTCTGGCATCACCATGGATGTCTCAATCTGCTAATTCCTTTTTTTTTTTTTCAAATGCCTCCATGTTCCTGTCAATGCTATAACTTCCTCTCCACAAAAACCATTATGTTCTGTCATGTCAGTTATTCAGAGCACCTGTTAAGCTGACCCATCATACAGTAACTATGAGTCACTTCCATCCTATTTTTTGGCAGGTGACCAAGATGCTCCAATTGATTTTATTTTTTTTCACTAATTCCCGTCAAGATCAATGCACAACTGAAATTCAGTACCACATGTCTCTCTTCATCACAGTAATCAGAGAGCTGGCTGCAGCATCAGGAGACACAAGGACAGCAAACAAAGAATAGGTAGAATTGGAGATAAGGTACATATTAATCTTGAAAATGTATCCGTCAGCCAAATGGCTTTGAATTTACTGCATACTCCTGTCTCCTCCAAACCAGTGCTCTCACTTTCCACAGGGTACAGCACTGCTCATGTACCAAGTAGTTTAATTTCTGTGCTGGTCTGTACCTATGAAAGGGCTCATCTTGGTTATCTATATCTGGGGACACAATTTGACTATATATAACTAGAAACTTGCAGATACACGTTGCAACATAACAAGGTACCTTACTCCTTATCCTGATCTCTTGGTAATAGCTCCCTGTTTGTCATCTTTCCAGTGGCTTCACTTTATCTGTTGTGCATTGAATCTGTCCGATGTACAGCAGGGAAGAGATTCAACACTTTACTACCTGATTTAAGTAAGTGACAAAATTTCAATAGGATGATGACCCTGATTACTTCTATGTTTAAACAATAGTAAACAGGATGAGCATACAGCTTCAAGCACTGGTTAATAATCACTCATCCCAGCTAACTGCTGGCAAGCTCATTGGCACAGCTATGGACAGTGTCCACACTCCCAGACCATCCCTTGTAATAGTGATGGATAGCATAATGACAGTTTCCACTCACTTGAATACATGGAATGAGTCATGTACCTAAGAGAAAGATTTTAAGTCAGATAGATATGAGTTGCCCTGTACTGCTGAACCAGCCTGGCTTATTTCACCTGTTAAGCACAATGCAGATGACTACTGTCAGTCCTGCTCATCAGTCCCTCATTAGCCTGCCAGAACTCTCAAACAAGCTAATTATAACCCTTAAGGATGTTTTTCTTTTAACTTCATGGCCCAAAGACCCTTTATCATTCATAACATTGTATACACCTTCCACTTACCCATTCAACATTTCAAAGAGCAGAAGCAGTCATATAAATAGATTGATCAGTTTTGACAATATTGGCATTTCTACAATGTCTTTGGGCTATTTTCAAAATCCACCAAAAACTCCAGGTTTAGGGCTTGAAGAAGGACTGCATAATATCTCCTGCTGTTTTTTGCAACAAAGAAGAAGACGAAGTATGCTAAGAATATTCTATAGCTTTTCGTTTGCTCCGGTTTTCTTTTAAAATTATAAGGCATTAATCATAAAATTCACCATGTCCTCTAACTGAATGGTTGGCTCCAGGAAACGTATTCATCTGCAGTCCATTGACTATCACATGGCTACTAGTTTCGCCCTCAGCAAAATTAGCTGCAAGATCAAGGCTTATTTCAAACAATCAATAATTGAAGCAGGCTTGTATAAAACAATTTTCCATCTCCTCTGGAATGACAAGCATTTTCGGGGTTTTTTTTTGGCAAGATTTCAGTACTCCATGTATCTGCCTAAACAATCTATACTGTAATATTTGCCATAACATTTCCCACCCTTTGGAACTGTGTTGTTCTGAATCATAGAATCACTTGGGTTGGAAAAGACATCTAAGATCATTGAGTCCAACCAGTAACCGAGCAACTGCCAAGTTACCAATAAACCCTATCGCTAAGTGCCACATCTACACGTCTTTTAAATACCTCAGCTACTTTCCTGGGCATCTTGTCCCAGGACACGGTAACTTTTTTGGTGAATAAATTTTTCCTGATATCCAACCTAAACCTTGCCTGGCACAACTTGAGATCACTTCCTACTTGCTACTTGGGAGAAGAGATTTGACTTCACCACAACCTCCCTTCAGGTAGTTTCAGCAGAGAGAAAGAAGGTGACCTCTCAGCCTCCTTTTCTCCAGAGTAAATCTCCCAGCTACCTCAACTGCTCCTCGTCAGACCTGAGTTCCAGACTCCTCCACCAGCTTCATTCCCCTTCTCTTGGCCTGCTCCAGCACCTCAATGTCCCTCCTGCAGTGAGGGGCCCAAAACTGAATTCAGGATTCGAGGTGTGGCCTCACCAGTGCTGAGTGCAGAGGAACAATCACTGCCCTGGTCCTGCTGGCCACACTATTGCTGATACAGGCCAGGATGCCACTGGCCTTCTTGGCCACCTGGGCACACTGCTGGCTCATGTTCAGCTGCTGTTGACAAGCAACCCCAGGTTTCCTGGACTCCTTTAGTCTTAGGACTCTCTCAACCAGAGTCATAAAAAGGTCAAAGTCTCCCCTCTGGAAGTCCTAGGTGGCAGTTCTGCTGATTCCCCTCCTTACTTCTCCAAGAATCACTAACTCCATCATTCCATGAGCACTGAATCCAAGACGAGTCCAGTCATGACATCATCCACCAGTCCTTCTCTGTCCACAAACAACAGGTCCAGATGGTTTCTTCCAACTGTGTAAAGAAAACATTATATATCAGTAAAACACTGTCAGGAATTTCCACATTTGTTTTACTGAAATTTCCATGTAGATTATAACACAGTCATTCTTATGAGCTTATCTGTTGGTGTTACTAGGAAAATAAATCAGATCAGATCTATCTCAAAAGTAAATCAAATTCACATCTAACACTTACAGACCTCACTGCTTTCATTAAACATCAACAGGCTTTTCATTTCTTTTGCTTTTTTTTATTTAATTTTAAATTTTCTCATAAATGCTCCACTCTTCATGTCTTCCAAATCTATTACTCTCTCAGGTCTTTGATACATAGTATATCTCCTCTGCAAAACCAGATGTGAAACCCTCAGGTAATATATTTTTCAGTCTATATCACAATATTCTAATTCCTGTCTAATGACGCTTCCTAGAAAAAAAAAAGAAAACATAAAAAACTGTAATTAAGCAAAGCATATTAAGGCCATGCTGATCCTAGGGGTAAACACTAGGATATTTATGTATATAGTGAATTCAAGTTTCTCTCTTTAAATTGTCATCCTATGAAAATTAAAATGTAGCTTTTCAGAGAACCGGAGGTCATTAATCTTTGGTCACATATTGGTTCCTGTCACAAAAAAAAAAAAAAAAAAGAATATAAGTAATCATTCCATGGTTTCTACTAAATTGCATATTGTGTCAATATAACTGAGATTCTTCTTTTCAAATGAAATGATAAATATGCTTATAAGTTTTTCTCTTTAGCACACCTCAGCATACAATACATGCACACTTCTCACAGAAACAATTTCCTGACAGATTATATGGAGTGAAAAATATTATCTCCAAGATATATTAAAATGTGCCATTAATAGCTGCAAAGCTTTTTCAGTAATCTAATGATTCCAACATTTTAAAATTCAGTTTTCCAAAACCCTATGTTTGCACATTTGTATTGCCTACTTACATAATTTATTATTTTAAAATTATGTTTGTACACATCAAATTGTCCATTCATCAGGAGAAAAATGGTGCATGTAGCACTTGGTGCTAGAGTTGAGATTTTTTTTTTTAAAAAATAAGTATGTTTCTCTTGTATATGGAAAGTAGTACTAAGAGCACTAAATCATCTTGTCTCTAGGAACACATATGAACTGTAAATGAATGAGGTAGGCAATTTTGCTTAATTAGAATCAATAGTATCACCCTTTAATTAAAGAATATTGATTGCTTTATGCAGAGGCCAGGCTTGCAGAGGGTATGTTTTAATGTGATTTCTGTTTGACCTGCAAAATTACGTCAAGGGTCAAATTGAACTTGTATGTGGAATATCCCATTCAAGAAGAACAATCACTCTGAATTCATCTAGTTCCTTTCCAAAAAGCATACTTGAGTGGAAATCCAATGTTAAATCTTTACAAAGAAAACAGAAGGTTTTAACTGAGAAAGATGTGAGCTTTTTTATATTTCTCTTCCAGAGGAACTTCAGAGAGTTACAGTATCCTATTTTTTCCCTTCTTCCTGTGTCAGGAAGATCAGTAGAAGAGTGCATGGATCAGGAACCTCACTGCTTTTGCAGCATCCTCCATACACATACAACACATGATTTCATGACAGTTCAAGGCATGGTATGATGAGAAAACAAAGTCACTTCATGTGTCATCATTTTGTTTCAAGACCTTAGTGCTGTAGCTTCCAGCTATTATTGATATAAGAATGACATGCAGTCACCAATGTTCCCATTTTCCTCTTTGCAGACAAAGTGAAAGCAATCTCAGAATTGCAGAGTGCTGAACACTGAAAACGTATTAAGTCACCAATTAAGTGCTGAAATACACACCATTTCATGTCAATAACAGTGACAAGAGGCATATTCTTGAAAAAAAAAGCCAGCCTGTGCAACTCCCAGACGTTCCTTTACATTAACCAGCTAAGCCATACAGAATAAAAAACCTGTAAAAAGCTAAATGAGTGCCTATCTATGAAGTGTCTGAAGACTGAATTTTAGGCGATCTGTCCAGGAGTTGTGGGGGGGGAGGGGGGAAGTATAAGTATATATGAGTAAATTGCAGGAAATATTCAAACACCAAGGAAAATTTCATGTTTGAACCTATGCAGTCACAATTCAGTAGCAGCAGGTCTTTTCAGCAGCTGCTTGTTTGCACATTGTAATCCTCATCACTATTAATCATTACAAGAATTTCAAGTCCGTGAAATTCTACTCAAGATCAGACCAACATTATATATATAAAAAAAAATAGTTACAAGCATATATGAAGAGGTAACCCTAATTCCTAGAGTTCCTCTGGAAAAGAACAGGAGGAGGAAGGGGAAAAGTGGTGCAGAGAGATGAAAAGATTTGCAGTGGATCACAGAAGAAAAATCTTACGGTTTTAAGATCCCAGGTTAGTACACTCAGACCTGCTTCCCTCCTTTCTTCATTTCAGCAGGGACTAAAACCTTAGATTTTGCTCTGAAGACACAGTAAGCTACATCATAAGTTAAATGCAAATGTGTACTACCTTCTGTCATTACAGAGCTCACATCCTGCAATGGCCGCACACACACACTTACAGACCTTCACTACTGGAGCGCATCAAGAATGGGAATCAGGGACATGCGAAGTATGGAGGTGAATAGATCCTTGCACACATGGATCATGTCTAAAAGATTTGCATGTGTCACTGTGCACTGCATTACACAGTAGTCTGTCTGTGCAACCCCCTGATGCCTTTGTCAGACCATCAATAGAAATGGTAATGTACGTGCTCCTGCTTGGCTGGAACATGGCTGTGCATTGTGAACTGCAAGAATGACTACCTGCTGATGGAAAACATAAAGGTCAGTAGTTACTCCTGTCAATAATTGGGATAGCAGTGTAATATCTTCTCCATCAGCAAAAGAAAAAGGTAGTACGAGCATGATCATCACTCCATCAGCAAAAGAGCAAGGGCAGCAGTAATCAAAGATACCTCCATTCATTTCCATATGTTATATTGGATGGGAATAATATTCAGGTCAATTTTTCTTCCAGTCTTTTATATGAAACTATATATTTATTTGAATTATCATATAGTAAGTAGTCTCCATTTCAAAACTTCATTTTCTGGGTTATTTTCCCCTAGCTATCATTAATACAATGCCAAGGCTAATGAAGCACTCAATAGAATGTAAATACTAATGAGGTGTGCTGGAGTCCTAGTTAGTGGGCCTGTAGGGGAAAGAGAACTGAACAGGTGAATGAAATTATATAAGTGTATAGATGTTTCAGATAAGACTGTTTGGAGGGCGTTTAGATTTATATTTTTAATCCTTTAGTCCTTCATATTCCTTGTTCTTCAGCATTAGTTTGTGTAAATGAGCCTTTGGGGTGATACAAACCCAGAAGATTTCTAGGTAGAAGAGATGTTGCTGAGTTAGTTGCACAGGAAAGCAGATCTTGCTCTTTTTCCAGTGTTGCTAAGTCTTTCCCTGCAATGATATTAGCTGTTTAAGCAGAGCTCTCTTTCACTGCTGAAAGCTAAAAGTGTATGGAAAGTTTGGTGACAGAATTATGCCCATTAAAGACAGTATTTTCATACTGCTTCCTGTCAAATGGGCAAAGCCTTGCAGAGTACAGCTGATATTTGTGGGAAGCCATCCCTCGTGTACTCATGAGGAATCTGAGCTTGTATTTCTTCTGCAAGGAATGACCTTGAGTCTCTGCAGAACGCAAACACAAAGAAGTGCCCTGGCAGGAGTTCAAAGTGGCTTTTAGTTCCCTGTGTTGCAGTAGTCAGAAAAAATATGAGTCCCTGCATGCACACCTGCCTGGTTACAGAAAAGAGAAACCAACATCCAAAAGCAGCCTTAAAGTCCAGTTAGGCAAATGAAGTTGCATTATGTCTCTGTAATGAACATGGGTTAATTTAAACTATTGCCCTTTGGTTCTTGCCTTGCTAGTGTCCTACAAACCACCACGAATCTCCTCTTAGCAGGAGAGGTGTTAAAAAACGAGTAGCAGCACTTTGTGAAGACAGGGTCACATGTAAGATAATCATGATTGAACGATGATACTTCAGATATACTGATTTGCCAATGCATCTATATTGTCTAATGATGAGAATCAAATCTTGGGGATCAGACTCCACTATGACTTTTTTTTTTTTTCTTTTCTTTGGTACAGATTTAGGCCAGGGTCCAAGAGAATTATTTCTCTGTACCACAGTTTCTTAACTGTTACTGTAATAAACCTGCCTTCTTCTCACTAAGTTTTGGGATAGATTAGCACACTAGGTGTAACTGTACAAAATCTGGCAGTTGAGGTTTCAACCTAGAACTGACTTCTAAATGGCCATGGGAGAACATGCAAGTAAATCTATGGATTGGATAATAATCCCATTTCCTGTGCTGGTCCAGTTCTACTCATGGAAAAGAGATTACAAAGGTGTGCAGAGTTCTCATGAACAGTTTCCCAGAAGAGGAAACTCTCAAGCAAAGCACAAATAAGGTATTCTCTATGCTTTCAGGCAGCACTGATGTAATGACCCTATCATGTAACACAAATCAGTGAATTAATTCCCTCCTTTGCCTGTTAAAAACATTTGTTCTCTCTTAGGTTCTTTGGCAAGAACCACGAACTAGTCCCCGCAAAAAATCCTAATTCTCCCTCCAGTAAAAAAACAAGGCACCAAAGCACAGAATTTTCCAGCCTTAGTCACCGTACCATCTCCTTTTATTAATAGAGCCTTGACACGGAAGAGTTTTCTGGCCAGGAATTTTTTCACACCCCAATAGACTCAAATAAAAAATTATTGCCAACACAATGATTTAAATGTAAGATGTAACACTACAGCACTTTCCTAGTTTGATTTTTTTAATGTCAGCTCCAATGTGTCTGACACATGCAAGACATAAATGAATATCCATATTTCCTTGGAAGTAAAGGTTCCCTGACAGCTCACGGTACAGAGCATACGGCACTCCCGATGGGTCGTTACTGTGGACTGGCATTATTTTCACCTCCTTCATTCTTCCCCAGCCAGCATTACTAGTGGGAGCCAAGACTCTCCACACTAACCTTAAGGGCAATTGTCTCAAAATATTTGACATAAAGCAGTCTATACTATATTTGCTAATTACATTTGTCAACCTCCGCTGCCAAAATTTTCTCAAGTAACAAAGCCATTGGCAATAAACATGGAGATCTATGTATTTGGGTAGAAGGAATGTTTTTTACTTTGTAATGAGCTAAGGGTTATAAAAGAGAAATGATTCCTTGTTTCGTAGAGTTGGTCCATAGAGCTTCCTCAGGCCACACGGTGCCAAAACTGGGACCTTTCTCCCTTTTAAAATAACTTTTTCTGATGTATTTCTACTCAGCTTCTTTCTCCGCCTCCTAATCTCTTTGTTCAGTATTTCCTTGCAGCACAGAGTCATCACACCATTCATCTGCATCAATCTGTCTGCCGCTCACAGACTTTGCTGGGTCTGCCTCATCAAGTGCAGTCACTAAATTCATATCTTTTTTCAAGTCAGTAATTGCCTTCAGCTTCACACTGTCATTTTTGCTTTTGTTGATGTCTATTAGATTTTTGTCTACTGTTTCAGAAGTCTGTGTCGGGTTCCTTGAGTGACAAACTCCAGCTCTGCAAGTGATTTACTGGTCATCTTGTTTGAAGTTGTAGAAATTATGTTTATGAATATACACTTCTTTGTTCATCATAAGAAAGGTTGGCATATCTAATACCAGTAACCATGTGCCTGCATGTCAAGCACAGGATTTATCTTCTTCACTTTCATGGTGTGTTTCTGTTTGAGATAAAACAATTACTAATTTAATATGTCTACATGTAGATGTCTGCATGTGAAGCAGTGTCCAAACTCCTATTATAACAGCACAGACTAATTCCATTAATTTGTGCTCACACAAGCCTCCAGAGCTATTTGAGATGCCCTTAAGCCTTCTGTCTCGCTTTTAGCCCCAGGCTTTGCATCCCTTGTCAATATACGAAGTAGAGTCTAGAGCAATTCAATTTACCCTAAGTCTGGCCAAAGCCAGAGGGTCAGCAGAGTTGCTTTTCAGGCTCCAGTGTAGTGATTAAATTTTCATTGAGTAAAGCAGGACCTTAGGCACTTAATTCACAGGTAAACACCTACATGCAGGCATCTGAGTTTAAATGTCTTAATCTGGAGCTGACTTCCACCCTACAGGCTCTGTTCAGTTGCCAAACATATTGTGCAATTTGCAATGCTATCAAGTGTCCAAATCATCCACAAAATGCTGACAGAATGACACAAGCTACAGGAGCACTACTCAGAGCCACGTGGAATACCCTGGGGCACCTCAGATGGCACTAGAAATCTGCATCTGGGCTACTGAATGACTACATGATGGCAGTATAGATGCCTAAACAGAGTTAATTGGGTTCAGCTCTGCATCTGATAAGAAAGGTGGGTTGAGTTTCATGCCCATGACAATTCAGTGTGAAGAAGGCATATTCAGAAAAATTTAAAGAAGCCTTGGCCAGAAACACTTGGATATATTTGTCATCTAAAAATAACTACCAAGACTAAGCTAATTACCTAGATCCATTCCATGGTTAATACAAATATAGGTATACATATGACAATATATATGACAGTAAGAGAGATGCCTAAATTACACAGGCCAAATTGCCCAGTAGAGTTGTCTATCACTCTCTACAGATTATGGAAGGAAGCAAAAAAAAAAAAAAGTGCCTTAAATGCCTAATGTTTAACTGGCTAATGCTGAACGAGATTACATTCTCCTTTTCCCCTTATTATTCAATAACAAATACCCAACTCCCTAAGGGTTAAATATGTGAAGATTCTTTTCAGTTAGGTGCACAATTTAAGTATTTGTGTAAAGGAAAAGTTTCTGTCAACGGCTTGTAAAACACCCATTGTGGTAAGATAGGCTGGACAGCATCATGACTTCCCTTTATAAATCCACTCTGAGTATCTGTATCTGGAATCAATATTGCTGGGTTTGCAAACATTAGGGCTACTCATACACTAAAGATTTGCTTCCATAAGATTCAGCCATGAGGATTTGTGTCCACTTAGATGGCTAAAAAGCCACCGACTTATATATAGGATAAAGTGTATAGGCTAGCATCCCGACAAAAAGAAAATCTTTACACCAAAATGATGGGTCTTTCTCTTTTCTTGTAAATCACAGTCCAAACTGCCCACCTTTCTTTAAAGAGAAAAAGTAAAAATTAAAGACTTGGCTCACTAGTAAAGCCAGTGTGAGTAGCCTGTCATTGATCAGATATCCTGAATGTGTTACCAGTCCTGACAGTAAATCTACTGTCTTCATAAAGATAACAAAGCACACCCACTGAAGTGCAAGCTCTGAAGAAATGAAGTAGAATTCAGTCTCTTTGTGTGTGATGACAATTGCCTTCATCTTTTTTTTCTTATTATTTTTTTTCAATTATACTATACGCATGTGTCGGCATATGCATAAACAATGCCTTAAATAATTTTCTTAAAGTAAACAGTACAGAATTAATAGATTTTTCAGGTTAAAATAGTGTTATTCAAAAGCAGTTAATGTGTATGATTTATCCATCACCTCTGTGTGAAGTCTTTGAAAAGGTTCTTTTGTTCTAAAGTTAGGGGGTGGAATAAGAACAACCACAGTAATGCATAGCAGCGAGATTTAAGGAGGAGACATTCAAATGGCATTCATCTAGTCATACTCTGCTAAGACAAACAAAGGGAGTTCATCACTTGTATATTCTGAATTGTGTTTCAAAGGGCTAAGCCTAGAACAAATGCTCAGGCCCAGATAATTTTTACCTAACCATAAAAACCAAATAAAAGTCAGACATCTAAAGCAGGATTTTTCATACCTAAAATAGTTGTTCAGATCAAGATAATCATGTACATACTCTTTGCACAAAGTGAGAGATTTCCAGTGGGCAGTTCACCTCAGCCTAAATTGAACATTTGGGATCAGAAAAGCAGAATAGAGCTCTGTTTTATACCTCTTTTTGTCACTTCCACAAGGACTACATGACTACTTTAAACTTGCTGTCTAACATTCAGATGAGCAAAGCTAAGAGAGAACTACACTTAGATTAAGTACTTTACCGTCTTGTGGGAACTTTCATTCTTTCCCCATAAATATTTATACTTATAGATCATAGAGGAAAGAATCTATGTCCTCCTTAAATTTTTCCAAGGAAAACTAACTTAAAGTAATTCAAATAGTGACAAACTCATAATTTGATTTGATTACTTGCACTGTTAGTTTGAAAGCTTAATAATTTGAACATTTGAAGTCATTGATTCATTCTTGGTTGTGACCTCAAGTTGATTATTGCTTTGTGCCACTTTTGATTAGCTTAGTGAAATTGCAATACACTTGGCTCAGCAATATGTGTACATGTATATTTTTTTGTTCATAATGTTTTAAAAAAAATTTTTAAAATATTCACAATAGTCTTGCCCATCTAAAATGCCACATGGAACAAATGCTTAGAAAATGCATTGCCCTGTTTAAGAAATTTGCGGGTCACTTTGCCCTGATCCTAATTTGATGAATTATTTGTTCAAAAACTTAGAAATGTATGGATTACAGCAGATATGTGTCAAAGAATAGCAGTGGTTTATAGTCATTTTCACATCCAAGACTTCTGGCAAATAGTTAGCGGAGAGAAGGATTAGAACTGGACAAAAAGAAAACAAAAAAAATCCAATACCCCCGAAAAAAAAAAAATCCTACAAAGCAAAAAAGACAGACTAGATTACAAAAAAACTCAATTCTCATCAATTTTAAAGTGAACTCGAGAAATAAGCTGATTTTAAAAAACTTTTCAACAAGTAGTTTAATTATAATAGATTTTATCTAGGTTCTTGTTCTGTTCTTGAGTTGTCATTCTCTTTGTATGAACCAATTGCAACTCTAGTACACATTGCAGATATTTTCATGACAGTAATATGTGATATGAGAGTCTATGCCATGCTGGCCAGAGGCATCTGTAAGAAAAGAAATCTATTTAATCCCTGTCTCCCACCAATGCCGGTAAAGAATAAGCTCCATTTATGGCAAATTGCCAAATTTCTTTGGAAACGAGAGTGCTCTTCAGCATGCTAAGGCAGAGCAAGCAAGTTAGGTATAGCAAAGCACAACTTTTCTGAAGCTCACTGAGCTGTGAAATGGAGCAGTAAAGAAACAAGCTGTCACTCTCTGATGTGAGTTCTCCTTTCACCTCCGGAAAGCTAAAGGGGCATTGCTGTAGTAACAAATATCTAAAGAGCTGATGGAAAAAAGGAGTTAGTGCTTTTGATTTGACCAGTTCTGGATAAAACAAACCAGTTCAGGGGGACACAGTAAATAAAATACTCAATATTCCTGTTCTAAATAAATAGAAGCCATGACAAAGCAGTGAGGATTTAGGTCAGAGGATGCTTGAGATTGTGCCTCTTTGGGACGGATCAGATATTTACTTTTCCATCTTTCCTTCTAGCTTCCTTAAATATTTTTTCTCTTTTTCTTTATTTTTTTTTCCCTCTGGCAGTACTGCCTACTGCTATCTTATCCAGTGAGGATGGAATTTGCTCTTTTATATATTAGTTCAGTCCTTGTCTAACTAAAAAGTGTGATAGGCATCCCACACAGGTCTCTTCCTCTTTTCTCTTGCCCCTCTGCAATCACATGCTCAGCCTATTCCCTCAACTATAACTTTCCCTTTACCTGCCATCAAGCATGTCTGTTCCCTAGCAGTCTTTGTTCTCTCACTTTTTCACTAGCCCATAGGAAAAAAACAGTGACACCCTACAACTGGGAGATCTATAACTACTGCACTCACAGCATTTTTCTCAGCTCTGTCAAGTGACTCCATTATGTCACCTGAAATCAGTGATCTCTAGGCCTGATAGTCTATGCTTTTCAATCCTTTGGTCTTAAAAGGAAGATTTCTGTTACTAATGCACATTTATTTGCGGAATGAGGAAGAGCAAGAATCACTGGGACTCTGTTAATGGCATGTCACATTTTGTTATTGCGCTGCACTTGCTTCTTCTGCCTTGCGTTAAGAACATTCAATTCCAGCTCCTGAGGATATTGGTTCCATACCAATGAAGCTAAAAATATTTTCAGAATGCCCAGGGGGTGAATATTTCTATGTCCTTTCACTTAGATGAGGCTGTTTCAGGATGATGCTGTCTCACACACAATATCTCTTGCATACTAATCAACGCAACAATAATTTAGGTCATTTGATTTCAAAGCATGTTCCCTTATGCGTTAACCTTTCACTGTTAACCTGCAGTATCCTCCTTCATGTGGCACAAAGGGATTGAACCAAGCAACTGGATGATGGGTAAAGACAACCATAAATGGAAACTAAAGAATGAGGCTTAGATTTTTTGTATCACAATACATTTAGATGAAGGAATTGAACTCTGATATCCTGAGTCACAGTCCATTAGTTTAATCACTAGGTTATACTTCTGCTCCTCTTCTGCAGACGGGGAAAACTTGACGACAGTATCTACAACAGTTAGAATATTTACATTGCAGTCAACCCAATTAAGTTTTGTCCTGTTGATGTGTTTCATAGAACCATATAAAGAGGAGAAATACCCACACATCACTTTGATAACTAACAACATTTGTTGAAAAAACACATTTAAAATCAGAAGCACACACACACAAAAAAAAAAAGTAGTTTGAGATTAAACCAACCAAAAGCCATCCGTGTAAAATGTTTGGGGAATCACTTCAGACATATATATATTCCCAGCTGTAATCACAGATCAGTTGTACTAAAAAAAAAGGGGAAAGTAGTTTAATGAGTTCTACATTAAAGCTAGACTGCTCTGCTCTACTTGCATGTGTTTATGTTTGCTGCCTTTAAAGCTTTTAAAAGTAAATACAAATGCTCTTACTGTTCATAATAAGGATCTGGATGGTGGTTTTTGTTTGTTTTTGCATGGGTCAAATACATTCATTGCAAAACCAGATGAGAGTGAAAAATATTTAATTCTCAAAGCAAAAAAAATTAAAACTCAGTGTAGACAAGTTGACATCCTGTAAAATTCATGTTGTATTTTTGTCTCAGCTGTGTTAAGCAAAGGAGCTGAAGTTATAGGATGGGGTTTCTATCAAGACTGACTTTACTATGATGAACTGAATAGTCCATTTTTTTAAGTGAAATTCAGTGTACTCTTCCCATAGTACTATTCAACATATAGGGCTCATAAAATCATACAATGATTTGGATTGGAAGGGACCTTAAAAATCATCATAGTTCCAATCCCTGCCATGGGCAGGAACATATTGCACTAGACTAGGTTGCTCAAAGCCCCATCCATCCTGTCCTTGAACACTTTCAGGGATGGAGCATCCATACCTTCTCGGGGCAACGTGTTCAAGAGCCTCACCACACTTGTAGTAAAGAATTTCTTCCTAATATTTAATATAAATCTACCTTCTTTCAGTTTAAGCCCATTCCCACTACTTAGCTCTCTTATAGCCCCTTTAGGTACTGAAATACTGCTGTAAAATCTCCACAGTCTTCTCTTCTCCGGGCTGAACAGCCACAACTCTGTCATCCTAATCTCATGGGAGAGGTGCTTCAGCCCTCCGATCATCTTTGTGGCCTCTTCTGGACTCAGTCCAACAGGTCATTGATACCTTTCTTGTGCTGAGGACCACAGAACTGGATGCAGCACTCCAGATAGGGTCTCACAAGAGTAGAGTGAAGGGGGGAATCACCTCCCTTGATCTGATGGTCATGCAGCTTTTGATGGTGCCCAGGAGAGGGTTGGCTTTCTGGGTTGCAAGCGCACATTGCTGATTTATATTCAGCTTTTCATCCACAAGAACACATAAGTCCTTCTCCTCAGAGCGAATCTAAATTCATTCATTCCCCAGCCTGTATTTGTGCTTGAGATTGCCTGGATCCATGTGCAGGACCTTGCACTTGGCCTTGTTGAACTCCATGAAGTTCACATGGGCCCACCTTTCCATTATGTCCAGGTCCCTCTGGACAGCATCCCTTCCCTCCAGCATGTCAAGTGCACTACACACCTCGGTGTAATCAGCAAACTTGCTGAGGATACACTCAATCGTACTGTTCATGTCACCAACAAAGACGTTGAACAATGTCAGTCCCACTACCCACACCTTAGGAATGCCACTTATCTCTGATCTCCATCTGACTGTAGAGCTGTCGACCACTATTCTCTGGGTGCGACCAGTCAAACCAATTATCCACTGAACAGTCCATCCATCAAATCCATGTCTCTCTAGGAAGATATAAGGATGTTGTGTGGGACAGTGTCAATTGCTTTCATACTGTTAGGGAAACTTCCTTATCCAATCACACAAAAGCCACTCTGGCAGTCACTGTCACACCACCTGAGCTGGGACTGAAGCTCCTTTGCAGCTACACCCCCTACACACACTCACACTGTCAGACTATGTTTCCTTTCCAGCTCAACCCCAAGTTCCACAGAACAGAGTCTTAGAGGTCCAGATCTTTAGAATAATTTAATCATGGTGCAATAACTAAATAACAAAATTACAGCTCAAGCTGGGTGCCTCCAAGGAGGGACCTTGAACAAAGGAACCCCTGGTCTTTTATACACTTACAGTCTAAATGCAGGAAAGTCTGGGGATCACTGGCTCCTGTTGTGTCCAGTCACCCCGGGGACCCTTTGTTATGCAGCGTCTTGGTAGTTCATGGCCCCTTGCCTCAAGATCAGGCTCCTCCAGAGCTCAACCTACAGCCTGTACTGTTAGCTTGTACACCAAGCATTAAATGTATTCCTCAACATTTTACATGTGACTCAGCATACTTTCCAGAAGGACCTGTTCCATGATCTTACTGGACACAGAGGTGAGACTGACCAGCATGTAGTTCCGTGGGCCTTTCTTTTTTCCCTCTTTATAAGTAGAGGGTTTTGTTTCCTCTTTTCCAGTCAGTGGGAACTTCACTGGCCCGCCAAGACTTCTCAAATGTGATGGATAATGGTTTAGCCACTTCATCTGTCAGTTCCCATGCATCTCATCAAGTCCCATGGACTTGTAGACCTTCAGAGCTTGAATCTGATCTTCTACAGTGGGCAGTTCTTCATTCTCCTAGTCACTGATTTTGCTTGTTGTAACTTGGGTGGTGTGACTGAAGCATTTGCCTGTGAAGACTGAGCCAAAAAAGTCAATGAGTACTTCAATCTTCTCCGTATAACAGGTAACCAAAACTTCTGATTCCTGTGGAAAGGCCCCACAGTTTTCCTAATCTTCCTTTTATCACCAACATACCTATAAAGCTTTTCTTATTGCCCTTGATGCCCCTGGCCAGATTTAATTCTATCGCGGTTTAGCTTTCCTAACCTTGTCCAAGTAGCCAAACCCAGGCACCAGTCCTGTAACTATTTGTTGTTTTTTCCAGATTTGACTGGCTCTTTCAAACCCCTTCCCTTTTATCAGGAGGATTGATGAAAACACTACCTGCTCTCCAGAGTCCATTACCAGCACTCCCAGGACTCTGTAATCCTTCTTTATACTCCTCGAACAGCTCCTGGCTGTGTCACTGGTTCCCACATGAAGCAACAGCAGCGGATAACTGTCAGTGAACTGTACAGGACTTGGTAGTCTCTCAGTGACAGCCCTAATAGGAGCCTCCAATAAGCAGCACACCTCTCTAGATGTCATGTCAAGTTGGCAAAGGGAATCCTCTGTACCTATCAGAAGAGAGTCACCTACTACTCTCACCTGTCACCTTTCCTTAATTGTGATAGTTGTTACACAGGGAGCAGTTTGGGCTGCCTTACTCAGCTCCAGCAACTCAGAAAAGTCTTTTCTTTGTTAAACATCCAACGAATGAACCTAACTCAGTTTTTTTATACCTTGAGGAGCAGATGGGGCCACTGAGCCAATTTTTTACATATGATTTTAATTTAGTACTTTCTGTGGAATTTATTTAGAACATATCTAGAGATTACTCAAATCTACAGTGTATAAATATGTTTCCTTTCTTTTTTTTTTTTTTTTTTTAGAAACTGATACGTCCTTGGTTTTGATTAGACAACTTTCCCTAAATGAAGGAAACGCTTAAGCTTTTAGGGAGAGTTCTATGTAGTGTTAAAAATGTATATGTTAAATGAGATAACTGCTCACTATCAATTGTTTTGTTAAGAAAAAAATCACTTATTCTACAGCCATGGAGGTGGTGAGAGTCTGGGTCTTACCTTCTCAAGTAACATTCTTTGTGTTACAAAAGGGAAGCTTTTCATAAAACTTCCCACAAAATTAAATGCAAATGAGTTTACTCCAAGGTGATGTATATATTGCTTGAGAATAGAAATCAAAGTTTCCATTTCAACTCTACCTCCTACATTATCCTTATATATGATATAGACAGATGGACACGTCATTTTGTGTACATACATCTAAAATGACATTTTAAAAAAGAAACAAAGCCATTTGGAAACAGACAATTAAAATGTCTTTTATTGAGCTAAATTTTTTCCTGTGTTCAAAAATAAATGAAATCAAAATGTAGTTGTTCCTATGAAGTATTTGTCATATGTGCCAAATTCTGACAAGAAAAAAAAGTGTTTCCACTCTGAAGATATTTTATAGAACAGATTTGACTTATCCATGGTCTTTCCTAAATTCACATTTATGACTGTCTCACAACGAGCTTAGTATTGCTTAAAGCACACAGAACCACTTGTCAGGATATGAGATTCACTGTGCTAGACTCTGCGTAACATGTAAAACAGTGTAAGGCTGTCTGGGCAGGATTCAGCTGCCTTTTTACAAGTTCCTAGCGCATGGTGGGACACTCAAGAGTGTCCTGAAAGCACATGAAGTGGGACGGGTCTGGAAGACCTGCAGCCTTCAGGAGCAGCAACTCAAAGCCTGAAAGAATGCCCTTCTGTGCTTACAATGATGCTAACTTCCTGTATTTAGGCCACAAAATCTTACCCTCCCTGTTGTGAAACAAGAGTCTGAACAAAACATGGACTGAGGGGTTACAGACTATGTATTTACAAGAGGACAATGATAATAAAACAAGTATGGGAACTCTGGGAAAATAAAAGAAGCAGAACCGCATCAAACCTAAGAACCAATTAGCCCATTAACCTCCCTCTGGCAGCGGTCAACAGTGAATGTTATAGAGAAACACAACAAAAGCAGGCTGTATCTACAAAGACACTTCCCTGCAATATAAGACAGTAAATTAAGAACTTCTTAATAGAAGGAGATTAAATTGCAAATCAAAACCTGACAAACTTTTACCTGGTGTTTTATGAATAGGAACTTTGGGCAGATTAACTGCTAGTAGCTTATCTTGAAAAAGAAACAGAAGTTTGGCTTGGCTAACTAGTCCCAAGTACAAAATCCATTGTTAACCTGACATCTCTGTGCTCTGTAGCAGCACCTTGTGCTCACATTGACAGCTATTAAAACCTCAGTTGAGAAGGATGCAACTAAGACCTTGACTTTAGCATGTAACACTAAGTCAACTTAAAAAGTGCCACCCAGACCAACTCGCATATCAGTGTTAGGAAATACTGTCTTTCAAAGGCATGTGATGCTTTCATTAACAGAAAATTTTATTATTCACACAAATATATACATTTAGCTTCTTTACTTAGATTAAATATTTCACTTCGACCTTAGTTTGTCCTTTGAAAGATCTGCATTATTTTCAAAAATCTCTATATTGAAAGTGTTTCAGAGTCTGGTGATCAGAATTTGTGAAGAATTTGGTTTTCTGTCCTTAGTTGCTGATAACTAAGTTTTTTGAGGTACCAGTGTTCTTAATCTCAAAAAACTCTCTCTGACCAAAAGCCCTTTAGGGCTCTAGTTATAATTCTATAGTTTAAAATAAATAATTTCTGTGACTTCTTAGTTGGTAAGCTCAGGATTGCAAATTTCAAAATAATTCTATTTTTCAAGATTTATGAGGTATGATGATGATGACATATCATATTCTAAAGCTGTTACTCTGCTCATACATTTCAAGATAAAAATATTGATCTTGCAACAAAACAGCGATTTTTAGAGGAAAGATGATAAAGCGTTCCAGCTTTCAAATGTTGTGAAAAAAAAATTATCTTGCTAACCTGATGTCATTGCTGCTAAATGCCAGCCCATCAATCCTTTTCTTGCTGCTCTGATTCATCGGCACAACACTTCCAGCATTGATAATGTTCTGGCTGAACCGGCTTCCCAGGGTCACCAAAATTTTCATTCTTGCTCTATATAATATGCACTTCATTTGCGGCTGGTAAGTCCTCCGTACACCTGGATGTCTTGGAAAATGACAGCACTGAGGACTAGAAGGGTACTAATTGACTTCTACAATTAAATCCATTGATGTTCTCAGTGAGCAAACAGCTCCTCACCGGTGAGCAGTGTGCAGCTAAGGAACGCCCAGGCTGTCTCTGGCTCAGAGAGATGACAAGTTGGTAAACACAATATCAAGGACAGCTTTTGTCCACATGGTGGGAACAGCAGCCCAGGTCCTCCCTTGGAAAGAGGTTAAATATTGATAGACAGGGTTCCTCTGAAGTGTGTCGTCATTAATATTCATTCAAGGACATTGTACAAGGTTGTGTACTTACAGAACAGCTCAGAACAGCAAAGTTTTTGACTTCTGGTCATTTGCAATTTGTTGTATTAGCAAGTATGTGTGGCTACTCAGTATAATTGCATCACTGTTTCTAAAGTGGTTTTCTGGGTCTACATGTCATATTTTTACTAGCAGACCTACCACAGTGGTGCCTGGGGACAAACGACACATGGAGATCTGATGTTGCTGGGCATTGCATGGTCTCTGCCTTGTCAACAGAACAAGCTTACCTCAGAGAACAAAGAAATTCAGCACAGACAAAGAAATTACTAATTAAGGAAAGAAAGAGTTATACAAGAAGGGAGTAGTGAGAGAAAAGAAGGAAAGCTGGCAGAAGAGGTAAATGGAGATGCAGCTTGAGATACAGAGGCTGAGGTAGGTACAAAAAGTCCATTGGCACCACTGTACTGACAGCTCCACAATGACACCATTTGCTCTCCTGCCTGCTGGTTCAACTGGTTCTGTAGCTGATTTCCAGGATTGAGCCTCCAGCTGACACTTTCATGAAGTTTCTTTCTCCAAAGTCACGAATTTCTTGGGGCTATGGGGCTAATATCAGTAGGTTTGCTTCTGTGACAGCAATGTAACAGGAGCAAATGTATGTAAAATAGAGGAGAAAGGTTGACAGACCTGTCTCTGAAAGCAGTAAGCATTAATTGAAGGTAAATGGTATTAATTGAAAGAGCTGAACTTCACATCAGCAGAGCTTGTAACAACCATGTATTCTTATGTACTACGTTTACTTACAATTGTTACCCCTTACAAGAATCTGAATAGAAAATATCAAATAAAGTTTTCCCCTGGTTGACCAGCAAAGAAAAAAAAAAAAAGCAAATAAGAGTTGAAGGGAGGGACAGAGACTAATCCCTGGAAAATTAGTAGGGTCACTACTAGAGAGTGTTTCCAAAATTCTCCCTTTGCTTCTAACACTTGAACGTAATCCTGCTGCTGAAACACCAGCCTTCTTTACAGGTAACCTACAGGTTATGTGCATGTAATTGCACATATTATAAATTATCATGGCCAGAAGCTCTGAGTCTTTGGACACTGGAATAGAAGAAGAATTAACAGTACAGAGTGTTTTAATAGATTAACTTATTTTGTAAGCTTATAAAGCTTGAAGCTTTTCCCTGAGAAAGACAGCTATAGAGTGACATCTGTTTCGGAATTGGATGGGATATACATCATGGAGCAATTCTCACCCTCTGAGCAGCAAAGATCATAAAGGATTACCATGGAAGGCAAAGTTTGCACACATGAATGGTTGCAATATCTGTAAAGTCACCAACTCACCTTTCATTTCTCAGTAGAGAGAGGAGTGCATGGAAGCTGTTAGTAGACCCAGAAATACTTTGTGGAAACACTTTTAAATTATATTGACACCTCTGGAAAAAAAAATCATGGAAAAGAGAAAAAAAAGAAGTTTCAAAGTATTTGCAGGCTTTTTTCCTACAAATTTACTGTTAAAAAAATATAATTCTGCAGGTGAGATCAGCTGCATTCTGTTAAATATAATAAATTTTATTATATGGCTTTTCCTCAAGACAATCAGTATATTATCTTTGTTCTGCTTCTTGTACACGCAAGAACATGTTTCTGTCTTTTTCCCACTGACTCCTTTTTGGGAGTCAGAGCCCTGGCAGTTCTTCAAGACAGGGTACCTGCCCCAAATCCTGACCTAGTTTGCCTGAAAGTAGTTTGGAGAAAAGAGTGTGGATTTCACTGAAGTTAAAAAAGAAGCTTACCTTCCCATTAACTAGAATAAATTAGGTTTCTTCTTTTTAGAAGGCTATTCAGTGAAAGCTGTGTGGAAAATTTGAATAGGAAGCAAGATTTCAGCAAGCATGGAGTACTGTGCCAATGAGTTGGCATGCTGGGAACAGTCTCCAGTTGAGAAGTGCTCTGAGAAGGACTATGGGAAACTGACAAGAGGAATTAACTCCAGGTTTGGGACTGCTGTTTGAGTGAGGGATCCAAGAAGCTCATAAAATATGGAACAGGATCAGCACGTAAGCTGCTTTGTATATGTGCAACAGTGGAAATTTAGTCATTTAACCCTCTTGAGTTAATCAGCAGCTGAGCAGTGGGTTTTGAAGGCTTTAGTAGCTTAAGATACATATATGTGTCTCGGTTCATCAATCTTAAAAAAAAAAAAAAAAAATCCTAGCCTGTAGTAAGGGAAATAAAACCCCATGTACTTCTTATGTCCAGGCTGCCTCAATGGCTTGAAGTTTTTATTCAAATTCTTCTGGTAGGACTTAACAAAACAACAGATCACTTTAGCTAATTAGCCAATATTAGAGAACTGTGATTTCTGCATTCTTGAAATAAGGTTAGTTGTGTCTACCTGCTAAAGAAAATGGTATTACTCTGAAAGGCTGAAATTCTTGTATGTGCCAAAAATCAACAATCATATATGTTTCTTTGATTTTTAGAAGGACAAGACGCTGCGCTGCAAGCAGTGACTCCATATGGCTAGACTGGCCAAACTTCCTGTGAGCCATGACACACATCACAGGTTCCTCACAATGAGGAATGGGGGCCATCTGAGGTGGATGTGGCAGGATAGTGCAAGACAGTGTGGAAGCTGTTTCAGGAGCAGGCCTGCATATACCTGCTGGCCCACACGTACTAGCTCCTCCAGAAGACAGCATCACCCTGAAGTCCCCATGGTAGTATGGTCCTGTCACCAGACCTGTGACAGAAACCTTTCATAATGCAGGCACTTGATTCACTCTCAGGAGCTACAAGATGGTTCCCATAAAACTTACTGTTCATGTATCTGAAAAGCCCATAGCAGTCAGTTAAGGATTTCAATAGTATTTCCTTTCAGTTGTGGCTACATGGATATATAATTCCACCTATTTCATCCTAGAAAAAATTAAAAAAAAAAAAAAAAAAAAAAATAAAAAAAAAGCTGTCAGAGAAAAGGAAGTTTACACAGTAACACAAGATCCAGAACTACAATAATTACCCCAATATAAGTCTCCAATGACTAAAAATGAGACATCACAGAGGAACAGATTATGCCATGTCTGCATATGCTGGGGTTCATGTGTCTTCCTCTGAGGCAGTCTGTCCTGGTTGTTGTTAGAGGCAGGATGCTGGGTGGACAGACCTGGAGCATGATCCAGTCTGACAATTTCAGTGCTCCTAAGACTACCAGATAGAAAAAACATACCTTATTTATTTTAAACTACCTTAATTTTTCCCTTTCTTCCATGCAGATTTAATTTCCTTCTGGAAAGCAGTAACCCAGCTGCGGCTATGAAACTGGTAA
>JAWWES010000001.1:35182894-35200213 GCA_035583135.1 Lophotriccus pileatus
TTTTCAAAACAGACATAGGAAGTATGTTCTTTCTGCTAAAAGACAGGGGAAAGGAAAAGAATCTAAGTAGCTATACGCAAAATCATTTCAAAGCTAATTTCACTCCCTCCAGTGTAGCACTTTCACTTTTCTTAATAACAGCAGAATGGATACACATAAAACTTTATGTTTTTAAGATTATCACTCTTGCCTTTGAAACACAGGTTCAGGTCTTCTGTTAAGGAAAATTGAAATGGATACATTGATTAAATGCCATTAATCCAGCATGCGCTGCCTTAAATTCTGGCACTGGTTCACTTTTTTACAAAAGAAAATGCATATGGAAAACCTGAAAAAGCTCCATGGCTGAAAACATTCTGCTTGCAAGTCTTGCCATTGAATTTAGAAGAGCGGGAATCTCCTGTTTATTGGCTGCCCTTTTATTCCTTCTCCAAAACAAGTTTAAGAAAAACAAAGAATATATTTAACATCTGGCAGGAAAAAAAAAAAAAAAAAAGGCCAAGCATTAAAATATTTCAGGTTTTGGAATACATTTCCTCCTTATTTTCTATCCTCAGTAAACTCTCTTGCAACTACAACAAGAAATCAGAACTTCATGATGGGTACAAGGGGGCAGAGATAATGAACCCAGGCTGGTTACTAGAGGAATAAGAGAGTCCAGGACAACTCCTCTAAAAAGCCTATAGAGTCTGGGTGTATACTGAGAGATCTGTTTTTGTGTGTGTATGTGAGAGAGAGAAATGTTCTGAATATCAGTAGCTGGAGTCAGACTGAAACCTCAAAGAGTCATGTGTTCAGGCACCAGCAACTGGGGAGACTGGGATCCAGGCACAGTTACTGGGCTGACAAATAAACATGGCATAGCAGAGCATAGAATATTTCAGTTGGAAGAGACCTATAATGATCATCTCATCCAACTGCCTGACCAATGCAGGGCCGACTAAATGTTAAAGCATGTTCCTGAGGGCATTGTCCTCTTAAACACTGAGAGTCTTGGGGCATTGAGCACCTCTCTAGGAGGCCTGTTCCAGTGTCTGATCACCCTCTGGGTGAAGAAATCCTTTGTAATGTGCAGTCTGAAACTCCCCTCATGCAGCTTTGAACCTTTCTCATGCATTTTATCACTGGATACCAGGAAGAAGAGATCAGCACCTCCCTCTCTACTTCCCCTCCTTAGGAATCTGCAAAGAACAGTGAAGTCACCTTCGGCCTCTTTCTTTTCAAACTAGACAATCCAGCATCCTCAGAACTCCACATAAGTTGTTCCTTCTAGCCCTTTCCCCAGATTTGTTGCCCTCCTCCAGATACATTCAAGGACCTTCATGTTATTCTTAAATTATGGGCTCCAGCACTGCACACACTGACTCAAACTGACTTGCACCAGTGCTGAATACAGTGAGACAATCACCTCTTCTGACTGGCTGGTGATGCTGTGTTTGATGCACCTCAGGGTATCATTTGCCTTTTTTGGGTGTCAGGTCACACTGTTGGCTCATACTGAGCTGCTGCTGACCAGCACACCCAGATCCCTGTCTGCAGGGCTGCTCCTCAGCCAATTCTCTCCTAATTTATACTTGTGCCTGGAGTTACTTCATTCTAGGTGCATAATCTATCATTTTGAATTGTTAAATTTCATCAATAAATTATTGCCCAGTGGTCCAATCAAACCAGATCCCTCTGCAAGGCCTCCTTTCCCTCAAGAGAGTCACCACGATCACCCCAGTTTTGTATTGTCAGCAAACTTGCTATTAATGCATTCAATTTCAAGATCACTGACAAATACATTGAATAGGACTGGCCCTAGAGTTGTATCCCAGTTCAATTCCCCATCAGCCAGATTTAGCCCCATTCACTACAACCCTTTGTGTTCTACCCTTTAGACAGTTCTTCTTCCAGAGTGCCCTGAACCAGAAGGATTCTGTGAGAAACAGTATCAAAAGCCTTACTGAAATACAGAAAAACTACATGTCTGAGTGCAGCTGCTGGAGGGATTCACATTGTACAAATTGCATGCATATATATGTATAAATACAAATATATGCACATATATATAGAATGCATTTGTTCATAAGTATATGCATTTATATATATGTCCTCACTATCAGCCACAGAAGGAAACAGAATAAGGCATCTGTGTTTGTATTTATGTGACCACTATGTTTGCTGTCCATGTTGCCCTTTGTGACTAACTCTGTGTGCTTATGTGTGTTGTGTACATATGCTCTATGCTGGGAACCAAGGCTCAGCATCACTGCTGGTTGGTTCTGGGGTCAAAAGGCTGCAGCAGCCTTGTTTATTGGATTCAGCAACCACGCCTCTTGAGAGAAAGGTGCTGCTCTGTGACAACAAATAGTCCCAGGAAGGTTCCTATGCAGATGTGGGGCTGATGACAGGTTCTTTCACATACCTGCACAGTCTCTGGGCTTTGCAGCCTACAAAGCTTACAGTCCCTTCCCTTTAACACTTCCATCCAGAAAAAACACTTTTGCCTATGCCATTTTATGGTTTTCTGTCCTTGTTGAGATTTCATCAACTTGGACCAGTTCACATGGCTGTTTTTCTTCAGAACACAAGACCAAGCTACGTGTTTGTACAAGTCATTATGATATTTTTCTTTAAAGAGTCAAGACAGATTACTTTTGGAAATAGATAGACTCTATGAATGACAGAAAAAATACGTGGGTTTTCTTTTTCCCACTCAACTAATTTCCCTTAATAATGACAAACTCTAAGTTTTTTTTAGGACATTTTAAAATCCTCATTTTCATTCTTAGTGAAAACAACAGCTGCACAGAATAGAAAGGAGATATAGCCTATATGGAATTATTGATTACCCTATTCCAAACAGAGTCAGGGACACTCAGCTAGCGTAAAAGCATAAAACTTCACATGTTAGCTAGCCTGCTCCCAGACAACATGTAGCCACAATTCAAGGACAGCACAAATGAGGAACTGTTCCCAAAAATCATTAGGATCAAGGACAATCTGCTCTATAAACAATCATTTAGATATAAGCCATGACATGCTACCTACCCCAATGGCAAAGAGCAGCTTTGAAGGTAAACCTAGTATCTTGAAAAATAAAAGAGAAAATAAGATGGCAGTTATCAGTTTTCTGTAATACTGACACATTTCCTGGGCATTTAGGATTAATGCATGGTACACAGAACTACTGGTTCTATCACTATGCATAAAAACATGCACAGAATAACAGAGACGAAGTTCCACTTTACTTAGACTTTGCATGTTATGAATATTACCTTTCTCATCTATGAGGAGTTTAGCAGTTTGAATTACTAGTGTATTACTAGGTCAATCAATTATAAGCATTTATGTAATGTCAGAGATTCACATGAGTCTAGGTAACTCTGCCTCACAAATATGCTTGAGAACATCTCTACTGCAACTGCTAGATAGATACAAATCAAAATGGAATGCACTTCTTGAAGGGTTTAGACTCAAATTGTCTTCTAATCAAGCAAAATTTCCATTGAAAGTGCTCCATACTTCAAAATACCTCATTTCTGCTACTCTGCAGCTTCCACCAACCCTATTCCACAAGGCAGCAGCTAAGAATTATATATCTGATTTTGTCCGATTAAGTGTGACTAAGGAATCATTGAGAAGGAATCCATTTTCTGCTCAGCGCTCCACAAGATTTATCAGTGAATGCATCATGTCCCAAAGCACAGTGCTACTGGGCTATAAAATATTCCAATGTCTTATTAATAAGTTAATTGAATCCATTGTAATTTTCATAGTATTCATGCAGCTCACTTTGTCATTGATTGACAGAGATGAATTTGAAGATACTTAAGAGTTTCACAAGCAGATGAACAGCTATATCTGAATTATCATAAACGAGGAATAGTTAAGAAGGGACTGTAATAATCTTTCATTAGAATATTTGATGTAGTAACCACTGGAAACCTAATCCTGTTCCCACTGACAGCAAAAGGAATTCTGTCTACAGATTCAATGCCATTTTCCGTTAAAAATGACTGCATTTTTTCCCAGAAGTCAAGAAATCCGCAATGAAATGAGATAAATACCAGAGGAAAGTCTGTCAAAGCCAGATGTAACTAAATCATGTGGTTGCTGAGTGACTTATATATTTAATTTCAAAATAGATTATTTATAATCCAGAATTTTAGTTTTTCAAAGCTTGAGTAGTATTACAGAATCATCAGAGCTTCTAAACTTGTTTAAGAATCAGTCCTACTCATCATCTCCCAAGTTAACATCAGCATCAGAACGCAACCACATCACTGAGTTATACCTTCTCTACTGTCCTGGGGAAGAAAGGACCCATTGCAACCTGCAAGACATGACCAAAGTCCTATCTGAATGCACTAAAAAGTTTCTTTTTACTCAAAACAATACAACCACTCTGTATCAGAATAAGGACTGTTTTGTTCTTAAAGGGAATTCCCCATTTGGCCATCTGAACCTGGTTTCCAAAACTTTGTTAATTTTTTGAGGCAGTTTTATTGGTAAGAGGGATGTGGCACCAAGAAGTTGCCAGATGCATTCAGGATAGCTCACTAACAGAAAATGCTGAATATACGGTGCATAACTGCCCTTGAATGTCTTGAAGATTCAAATCTCCTAAAGGTCCAAGACGTACCCTGAATTCAGAGGCCCCTAGCCTAGAAAACATGTTGGGTTAAGCTGAAACACAGTCACTATGTCAGTGTCATGATCTCCATACAGGAGTTGAGGATGTTTTATACCTGTACATAAAACAGGCATAGATGTCTAACCATCTCCATTTATCTTTTTAGCAGTGCTAGAGAGCAGTGAAGGCACCAACTTTTTCCCATGTTGTGCCTTCTTCCTGCAACATCTCTAGGGATCCACTGTGAGTACAGCCCTTAAAAGCAATTGGCCATACCTCTGAGCTGTCACCGTTCGTGAAAGGACAGTGTATCCCCAAGAAATGTTCCTTGGGTTGCAGAGCAGTCAGCTCAGAATCCAGGCAAGATCAAAGAGGAAATGCCTCAAAAGCCAAAATATTCTGAAATGTAGAAATTGTTGAGACACCAGGTTACAGACAGACCAAAGTCTAAGTCATGGCCTGAGGTTAAGCTAATTCAACAACACATAGAAAACTACTGAACATAATGAGAAATTTTCATGTGACAAAATAACAGGCAGAAGAAAATGATGTCACTGGTGGGTAAGGGAGACAGGAGACTTATGTGAGGAGGGACAGCAAACCACACCAACACTGGAGGGGAGTCCTAAGGACCTTAAGGGAGTGGAGCTAGCAAGGCAGGGGGAACCGTTTCAGCAACACCAGGCTACACAGAGATGACCACAACAACAGTGCTAGAAATACTTGATTAAAGTACAGAGGTATAAAAACTGGGACCAGTGGAGAAGAGTGACTGGAGTTTTGAGATGTTTATTTTGGAAGAGGGCTGGAGGGCAACAAAAAAGAGTGTCAAGAATCAATAAGTGATATAACAAGAAGCGCAAACTGTAGAGGTACCTATCTGGAAGCTCTGCATTTAGCCACCACAGCCTGAATTAGGGAAATAATATAAATGTATTGTTCTGGCCATACCATGCTTGTGAAACCCACCGCTACCATCAGGAGGACTGGTGAGAACAGGGTACTTCCACTACTTTGTTGATATATATTGAGCTTAGTCTCTGCCTTACACTCATACAGAAGAGAATCACTTAAACCACTTCTCTATCTCAACATTCCTAAAACTAAAGTTTGCCTTTTGCCATCAAGACATGACAGAGGTGACATAAACCTCACTAGGTGCCACCACATCATTCCTCATATGTTGCAGAAATAGTGTGAGGGACTGAGCGAAATGAGAAGAACACTGTGGAGATGGTCTCAAACAGCCAGTTCTGACCATCAGAAAGGCTGGAAGGAAAGAGATGAGCAGCAGAGCAGGAGGGCAGTAAGATGCTCAGGGCATCCTTAGTGAGATCTTTTCCTGGGGTGTAGGGCATGGATTCGGAGCTTTCACCTGGAGGAACATGAGTTCAAAATGTACTGTGTGGTATTTCAAGCAAAAAGAAAAGATTATTCCCCAAATACACACACACAACACTCTGAGGTGCATTGCTTATTTCAGCAGTACTGATTTAACCAGTTACAATAGGTTAAGTGTCTGGCTTCTGCATGTAATCCAGCCTGTTTTGCAAACAGCACAAAAGTGCAGCCAACAAAACAGTGCTGATTCCCCACTTTCCCTCAGACTCCTCTTTAGACTCTTAATAAAGGTAGTGAGAGTGATTCAGCTTTCTTCCTAAGCAAATGCTATCTAATCAACACTGAATTTACTATAAAATTTAATTAAATCTGCCTTTATTTCAGTTTGTGTAAGGATAAGGGAGGGTTGGTGCATTTCTAATGTAACGATCTCCTATCTATAGTCTGGGACTTCAACAAAGTCCTCAAGCCTCACCTGCAGTGAAGAAAATGTTTATAAATTAAAACTGATGTCTGTAAAGACTGATTCAACTCGAGAGAGTTACTTATTTAGCCTGGAGAAAAGGAGGCTCGGGGGGACCTTCTCACTCTTTACAACTACCTGAAAGGAGGTTGCGGTGAGATGAGGATTCGTCTCTCCTCCAAAGTAACAAGCAATAGGACCAGAGGAAATGGCCTCAAGTTATGCCAGTGGAGGTTAAGATTAGATATTAGGAAAGGGTTATATCAGAAGGGTTTTTGAGCATTGGAAAGGCCTGCCCAGAGAAGTGGTAAAGTCACCATGCCTGGAGGTGTTTAAAAGACATGAAGACATGGCACTCAGGGACGTGGTTTAGTGGTGAAATTAGCATTGCTCATTATTGTTTGGATATGATGATCTTAGAGGTCTTTTCCAAACTAAATGATTCTGTGATTTTTTAAATGTCTGTAGAGGCTGGCAATCATTATATTAGAGAATACAAAAAGACCAAACTACTTACCCTATTAACATCATCAGAATGTCCATTTTCTGCTTACAATATATTACACTGTAGATCATTAATTTCAAATTATAGAAAACAAGCTGCCAGTCCCCTGCTGTGTAGTTAATGAACTAAGTAAAATACCCTACAGTTCTCATCAGAAAATATAAATAACCTAAACAGCTAAGTTGTGATTGAATACGATTTATTTATCTTTTGGGAGCAGTTCACTAGAAGTTATGTTATAAGTTTAAGCCATTAGAACTATTACAAAGTTTCAAACTGCTAGTTCTATAAAATTGAGGAGATGCTTCTCCATTTTCATAAGTAGCTGTAAGTAATTTAGACAGAAATTAAGGTCTGTAAGTCTAGAACAACTGCTTGCAAACTCTGGATACACAAACAGTAATAACCTAGTTTGGTAAGAAGCACCAGTTGGGTGTTTCTCTTCTCAAATGCTTAGAAATGTTGTTCTGTATTAATTTAACCTCTCCCCAAGAAATATCAGTTTCATAAAAGAGGAAACATTTGCGAATGACTATACAGTACCAGATCTGCCCAGGCAGATTTTCTGTTATTTTCACTACATTTTCCCTTCAACTTGTTTCTCACGTTCACCCCTGGGACTTAACTTCTCTAACCTCAAAGACCAGTGGTCAAATATGAATTATGTTAGTGGAAACTGTAAGTGATTTATGTCCTTGCACAACAATACTCTAGGCAAGTTCCCTGTATGATGCAAAGTAATGCTGATTTAATTCCTGAGAACAACTCCTCTCATGAGTAAATCTTATGAAGAAACTTGCATTCTGCTCTGCCCTCAGAAGAGTTAGATTATTTTTTGTAAAGAGAAACAACTTACTTCTTTCTGACATCAAAATTATCATCTCATAAGGAATTAAAATTTAATTAGAATTACGGTAGCATTCTATTTAAGTGCATATTTTAAGGTGCATAACAGGCATACCTGTACAAAAAGCTATTATCTACTTAAATTAACTCAGGTGTGCATACTCTTCCCTGCTGATTTAGAGGAAGGGTAAAGAGCTCTTTGTATTCTTTTCAAGGATGGAGTTTCTTTCCTTTAGAATTTGAATTCTTGATCCTAACTTCTAGTTTCTGAACTGTATATTTCTCCACGATTAAAGCAGGTCACAACACTTCTATTAAGAAGGTAGACAGAACTGGTAGATGCTATGTTGAGAAATGGCTCTAAGGACTGAGGCACACACTTCTTTCAGGAGCTACATATATACAGTAAATGAAACAAGTCCAGGGGAAATATCCTGCTATGTCTCATGGCAGCCCATTTTCTCACCTTTAGAATGCTCCTGAAACAGTTTTATCCACCTTGCAATCTTCCAGCCAATGCCCAGGCATGGCTCACGACATCACCAAGGCATGAAGTCTTTCCAAGAGGCTCCACAGATGAGACCAACTTATTTTTGGGGCTAAGAGTGTGTTCAGCTGTCTGGGTGCAAGCTGTGTCTTGCCACTTGCTCTCCACACTAGACAAGGGGACTGATCCAATTTATCTGACTGACTTCAGTTCAGGTAGGACCAGTGACACCCCATGCTGAGACAGAGTTCAGATGATTTAAGACTATTACAGGTAACTCAGTGCTCTCATAAAACCCTAGAGAGTAGTAGGTGTCTCCAAAGGATAATTCAGAAAACTTCCATTAAATGATTGAGGGCAGAAGACATGAGTGTTGTGTCACCTCATGTATGTGAAGGGATCTGAGTTTTGATTGCACTGGAAACCTTGGCAAAGCAAGAACTATGGCAACAGCCATTTGTAATGGATTAAGAGGCATTTTTTTGTGCATGGTCATGAAGTTACTGACAAGGAGAAGCATTCTGCTCACTGTCTACATACTCCAGAAGATTTATTGGAGTGCAGATCATATCCCGAAACACAGCGCTTAACGAGCTCTAAAACATCCTGATGTCTTATTAATAAATTAATTGAATTCCACTGTAGCTCTCTCAGTATTAATGCATTTATGTTTGTCATTGACTGATAGAGATGAATATGGAGATATTTTAACCGCTTCTTACACAAACAGATTAACATCTATATATATGTTATCATAAAAGAGGAAAAAATATTCAGGGAGTGCAAGTCAAATTAAGAGGAATTGATATGGTAACCACTGCAATCAAAGTTTGTTTTTCTTGTTGTCAAGGGAAAAATGTTGGTTGACTTCAGGAGGACTGGAATTATAAGCTACAATTTATGGCAGCAATTAGCCTTAAAATAATGTTACTAGGAGACTGTGCCTTTGGCAGCTGAATATCTCAAAAAATAGAAAGGTATTCTGACTGGTAAATAAATGGACTAACTTGGTGACAGTAGGCTTTCTCCATTCTACTATTTTTGTGGTGAGTTTGTAGATCCTTATAGTAATTTTAAGCATCTAGTTGAATGTCCTCCAGTACACAAGCTGTCAAATATTGCTCTGGGATTTCTGCTTTGAGTCCATAAAATTGTGTCTGAGCCAAGCCCAAATTTTGATTGCTCCAGGAATGCAATCTGAAACACCAGAGCAAAACCAGGATGGCACAACAGACCATCAGAAAGCTCTCTCTTTCTTGCACTGGTGAGTGATGGACTAAGAGCCCCAGAGTGCTGGACCACAGATAAAGCATGGGCACTGACTAGTGTCCACCAGCCAAATAATAACCAATTACTTTTATTCTATGCAAATATTGTACCAAGATACCAAAATAGCTTTCCCCAGGCAGTGTCCCAGGTGGCTGCAGAGAATATCAACACCAAGTTACAAATAACTTCATTGTCCCAGTGATTCATGACACTTGAGAAACTCTTTACCAGCACAAAGTATGTCTAAACAGCCTAACGCAGGAAATAGTTCAAGCTCCTGAGCCAGAAGCAATATAGCCATGAGAAAACAAGGCACAGAAGGATTCACTTAGCAGCAGGTGATTTCCTTCAGAGGTTTGTTAAAACTGCACATTACCTCAAGATGACCTGTCTCCCTCCTGACTTCCTCATGTGATGGATGCAGGAGTATAACATGAGAAATAAAGCCTGAGTTTGTAAAACACTTTCATAGAGACCTTACAATCCATGCACAAAGGTTACAGGTCCCTGGAACTGAACACTTCACTCACTTTCTTCCTCATTCTCCATGACTCTCTACAGAGATGATGAACAAACTGTGAGCCCTCCGGTGGCCAAAATAATGTAATTCCAATTGTGTGTATGATTCTGGTCCACGCTTCAGATGTTCAAACGGGTTTTTCCCTGTGCACTGTAGCAAAGGTTATGATCAGAGCTAGCAGCTTGATATCCAGAGGATGCTAGAAAAATGTTGGAAGGACATTATTACTCAGAAAGCACATGGAGAGGTCAACACTACTGGAGAGTGAGGCAAAAATTCCCTTTGTATTTTCAAAGTATATAAGGAGCAGCCTCTGGGGCTGTGTTCCAGGATGAGAAAAATGGACCCTCATCATAACACCAGCAGAACAACAGAGAAGATCCTGGATGAAAGGCTCTATCTCAGTAAAGCCTTTCCGTGCTTTCCCATCAAAGGCATTGATTATTCAGCATCTAAAATGTGCTCAGTAGCTCACAGGACATTGAATAGGCTTCGACTTTATCCAGAAGCATCAGCACTGAAATAGGACATTCACAGAGAAAGGCTAGAGAATAAGAGTGATGATAAATTAACAAGCAACCAGGCTTTATAAGCCTGTTTCTCTGTTTGTTTCTCCCTTTACAAAACCCCTTCCCCAGACTTACTCCTCATACCCTCTCTCTAAGAGCAAGGGAGAGTAAGAAAAAGGGTTTCTAGCACCTTCTTTCCTCCTGCCCCTCATAGCTCTGGGTTTCTGTTCGCTGTGAAAAAGCACAGACAATAACAGGGACTGAGTGATAAAGATGAGGTTTCACAAGTTAGATGTCATACCTCATTGCTGTGGGGGAGGCATTTCAGTCAGTACGTGCCTGTGTCATTTGGACCGAAGGGAGCTTAGCAATGAATGCATCTACCAACCACAACACACAGAAGAAGTCACAGCCTCTGGTGAGGAAGCTGCAGGGTTCATTTACTGCTGCACCTCTGCCATGGACTCAGAAGAATTTAGGCCTAGGTACATTAGAATAAAAACATAGGGTAATTACTGTTATTAACACTGCTTCTCAGGGTTAATGGCTGTAAAGTAAAGAAAAGACTGTGGAGGCTACAGGTTGAAAGACCCTCTTTTGATTCAGAGGTATTAACTTCCAATCCTTTTAAGGTTGTACTTTAATTACAGTTTCCACAGTCTTAACTAGTGGGTTTTTTTTTCCATCAGTGCAATTGTGCAGTAATTCAGACTACTCTTCTAAAGCAAAACCCAATTATTTTTGATTTGAAAAATCTCTGTGTGTGGAGGTTTTGGGGTTTTTAAGTGAAAAAATTAAAAAAAGTCACTGTATCTGAAGACATAATAGCTATTTTTTTTAAGCCTCATGAGGAATTGAGCTAGCCATTTAATATGGCACCCCACACTCAGACATAATTAAAGCTGACAGCATCTCTAGCACTACATCAGAGTAGCTATGGACTTACAAATATAACTTCGGGTTACACAGGGTGAGAACAGTGTCAAAGTTGTCTCTGCCATTTTTTCTGTTGAAAATCTTGCACCTTAAAATGCCTCTCCATAGTCAAGGAAAGAAACCAGAAGTTAGTGTTTGAGGTTCCATGTCTCCATTAATGATTTACAGTGTCAGATAAGACCACAGCCAGACCCTGACCCAGGCACTTCATTACCTTGCCTTTCCATGAAAAGGGCCAAGCATGGCAGTTTCAGCTACATTCCAATGAGCTCCAAAGATGAGGTCCACCAAGTTCAGCAAGGTACTGGCATTCCTCTGAAAAAGGAAAAGAAAGATGTGAATATTCAGAAAGACAATTCCATTGCCTCTTCCTTCTATAACCATCCTAGAAATGGGAACATACAGCTTTTGTGGCAACAAGCATTTGCTTCCTCCTAAGCCAAGGCCCCTACCAGCACATTCGTAGGAGTGTGTACACATCAAGTACATCTGTGCTGCAGACTCAGCCCACAGCTGTCAAGCCTCCACACCTAAGACACTACATTCAGGAGGCCTAGACAACTACAACAGATTTGTCAACCTCAGGTAATGCTTGCCAAGCCTGTGCTGCTGTAAATATGCCCTGAGTCATAAACCAGGAGTCATCATGCCCAATTCTGTGTGCAGAAACAGATTGCAGCACAGACTCTGTCTGAGGGAGCGTACAGACAAAACAGAAAACAGGGAACAAATGGACCCAGATGTTCTCAACTGCTGTGAAGTGTGCAAAGAAATGAACCTTAGCAAAATATTTAGTAAGGGAGTGTCATACGATATTCCATTTTTCAGATATAGCCTTCACTTAAAAATCTTGATGGTGTTTGATGATTTTTCAATGTATGCTGTTAGCAGGTATAATAGAGACCTAAAATACCAGTATAATACTAGTAGCATTTTAAATTTAATTTCTTTCCATTGAACTACTACATCTACTCTGAACAATTTTGACTGAGCTCTGCATGCATCTCTATAAAAGAATGATATCAGAGCACAGATATTTCATTTTTGTGAAGCACTTGACAAACTCTAAAAGGAAAATTACAGTATCTCTGGCATTATATTTTGCAACTCTGGAAATGCTTTGTCCAGATCAAAGCATTTTAATTTTTTTTACCTTTTTAGAATACATCATATGTACAAGTTGTTTACATATATAATATAGAATATTATTCATCTAATATGCCAACATAGGAGATATATAGTTAAACACAGAAGTAAAAACTAAATTGACCTCCTAAACAAAAATACAGGAGAATTTTCTCAGAGTGAAAGGGGATTCTTTCCCCTTGAAATTTACTTTGGATTTTTTTTTTAACTTTTCCCCAAAATAATATACCTCTGAAATCAACACGGTGTTACAAAGCATGTTCACTCTGATTAAACTGAAGAAAAATGGATCAGTCCGTTTCTCTTTCCAATTAGTTCTACTTTCTAGCCCTATGCTCAAAGCTGTTCCATATAAGCTTGAATTTCAAGAGACATAATAATAGTAATAAAACAGTGAGAATTTGTGGTTTCCATGGGGTCTTAAGACATGCACACATACAATCCAGTGAGCAGTCACACCATAGGCACAGGTGAAGAAAAATATTTGCCACGAGCAGGCATTTTTCAAGCAGAGAGAAGGATGTAGGACACGTACATGGAAGGGAAGACAATCTTGCACCTTTCTCATTTTAGTCTTTCCCATGAAAGGCACTGGCTCACAAAGTTTGGGAGTACACATACTTGGTTTGGGGGGGTTTTTTAATTTATTTTTCCCTGAAGTCTTCTTAGTGTGAATAAAATCTATTATTTAAGTTATACTATTACAAGACATGGTCCCAAAGAGTGCTAATGAGTCTGTGGCATCTGAGGACGGACAGAAAGGCAGAGCTGTGTTATTCTTCTAAAAGAACAAAAATATTTAAGTCTAAAAATGTTTAATTTTAATTTATAGACTGTTTAAATTAAGAAATGAAACTTTAGAAGGCACTGTTCCACTGTAACTTACATGTCCTTTAGATCTGGTGACCAAGCTGTCCAAAATGCAGGCTGTCTGAAGGCTCTGTAACCTTCTCCAGGTGCCTACAATAAGCAAGAGCTACTGTAGCCCACAGCAGAGAGTGGACAACATCTTTATTTTGGGCAATGGCCCAGACTACACCATCCCATTACAGGACAAGCTGGTGATGTTCGGCTGCCATGATAACTCAGGTCAGCAAAGGCACTGAGTACGTGACTTTGAGGTCCTGTCCCCTAAAAATATTGTAAAAAAGAAGCAAAAAAATGTAGGGGGAAAAGTCTTTGAAGGGGAAATTAAAAACCAAGTAAACAAAAAACTAACTAGGCAAACTCCACGAAAGGAAGTGATTCACAGTTCTAGAGATATTCTTCTCTGCCTTGAGCCAATCATGGTAATGTTTAGAGACATCTCTGCCAGTTCAGTGAATCCAAAAGAAATATTTCTGAACAACCCTGATCTTTGCAAACTTCATCATCCTTTCTAAGAAATTATTATTTTATCCCTGTGTTCCAACCAAATTCTACCATGGACAATTTTGTTCTGTTGATATAAATTTTGAAAGAATCTACTTCTGGCTTAGTCTTCCGCACATTATTATTGTTTCATTTTCAAAGTAATGTCACTCCAACAGTCTCAGATTGATCTCAGAATTGTTGCGCGGCACTGTCAGAGCCAAATACCCTCTGATCAAGTTCTTTTAGGTTTTCCCAAGGTGGAGAGGCTAGGGTGTAACATCAAGTTACTAGTTTAAAGACAGGATTCCTGATTTAACAGTGACAAATATATGTTGCACAATGCCATACAGATATAAGGTATACTTTGCAAAATGTATAGCAATTGCGTTATACAGTTCAGTCACAATACCAATGTGATTCACATTACTCATCCCTGTAACGTGCTCACTGTAATGACATTTCCCAATTGCCAGGAAGGAATAATTGTGTTGAAGTCAGCTCAAGCCCATTGCTTCTTTTGTTAGTTGTTCAGTTTTTATATTCTGTGTTGGGCTGAGCCACATATCTACCCTCCTCATTCTAGTCTGGCTAACTCAGGGAGATGTCTCTAATGAACACAGAGAGAAATATTTACACCACCAGTTGATCCACTCTGCTGTTGAGAAATGTTTATTTATACCAAAAGCCACCTTCCCCACCCCTTTTTGTGTTTAGAAAAATCTCACATTCTTTGCAGCAGCTGTGATCAGTCACACCCTGTGGTATTCTGAGCTTCACAGGCTCATCACCCTTATCCATCTCCTCTGAGCCCTCTTCTGTTTTATAAGTTTATTGGTCAGTCATGAGTGTCAGCAGAGACATTTTTAAAAATACAACCCATTTTTGGGAACCCTTTATGCAACAATGTTCTTTGCACCCTGAGGACACTGAAAAGATTTTACTTTCATGAGTTGTGCTGGTGAATGGCACCAAAAAAGGGAAGAGAAAAATATCAAAGGAGGAAAGAGGTTATGGAAGAACCCTTAATATATTTAATATGGAATTATATTAAATCCAAACAGAATTATTTCATTATTACCAGCTTTTATTGGAATATTCTCTTGGTAACAGACTAATTTTAATGCAACTGCATATTAGATTTCAGACTAGAAAGAAAATGCAGATTAGCTTGAATATATATATTCACCAATAATTGCTACCTAGTGAAGAAAAGGGGAAAAAGTGGATATAATTAAAATAGAATGTAATGAGTTTTGTAACTTCAGTGACTTCTTAAAGAATATGAAACATTTAATGTGCCTATAGGGACTGAATGAGAAATGACTTTGTGTTACACTATCTCACAGCCCTTGAAGATTTAAGCCAAAAAAGTACTGTCAATCATTTTCCATACAGTGCTCAGAAAGGTCAGCTGCAAGTACTGTGCTTTCTTTGTGACCTGTCTTGATTCTTGGAGCTGGGAGCAGTACTATGTTTATAAAACCTACAGTCTGCATTGTTACTTAAAGCAGCACTTGGGCTGATGGAAGAGGGACAGGAAGAAAGAGTGATTGGGACAACTGTTCTGACTGGATTAGAATAAGCATGTGTTCCTCTCCCTTGTATCTGCCCCACTTCCTTCTGATTAGATGTTTTCTGTCTTTCTGGCTGTTCCTCATAAGAGCCCTATACCCTGATATGCTTTTGTTTCACTCTACTAACTCCAAGTTTAATTTTTATAGGGTGTTTAAATGATTTTTTTGGTTTACTTTTCCCAGATAAAAGGAGAATGGTACAATAAAACTTATCCAGAAAGACAGAAGGGGATGAATTTCCAACAAGGTTTCTCCTCCAGTTGCTATATAGTATCCTTTTCCCAGCTACTCATCTAGGACACAGGACTTTCATATGGCATATTCCACTGCAGGTATGGTGGATGTTACCATCCAGAGGTATCTTGTATTTCACAGCAGGTTATCACCAATTTAAAGGTGGTTAGTGGGTTATCCTCCAGAGGATACTTGCAGCATCATAGATCCAGAAGACAAACCCCACAGAGTGACAGACAGTCCCCTGACCTGCAAATGTGCAGGGCTTTGATGGATCTGGGAGCACCTTTGTTATGTCCCAGCTGGAATATGTAATGGCAGCAGCTGCCCTTAGAGTTAATGCTTCAGTGAGAAGTCTACAGTGTCATTTTATTCTCTGTGAGGCCAGTCTGACCGATATTTTTGATTTTAGATAGAACTAGTTGGATACAAAGGAAACATCACCATTTGAAAAAAGCCCTAAACCTAACAGCATTGAATCATAAATTTCCTAAGTATACTGACATGGTTTTAAGAGAAAGAAAACAAATTTAAAATTCCAGTTATCATCTCCTTCCCTCTCCTCTCCCTCAAAATAGAATTTTAGAAAGAAAAAAAAAAATTTTTTTGAATGATCTGTTTAGGTGCCTTGTCTCTGAACTGTTTTACACAGAGGAATGAAAAAAGAGAGGTTGAAATTATTAAGAAGAGAGAAAAGAAAAACACTCAAGGCTCTTTCCCCCAACCTCACCAAACACAGGGAAAAGGGAGACAGGTGTCTATCTACTCCATTAGTAGACATTTCAACATGACTAAGTACAGGAGTGCTGCTTTCAAAATGGTACTAGGCAAATTGCCCAACAGATGGTACAACCTACTAGTGAAGAACTTTCTAAAAGATAACAAGCTACAGCAGGAAACTTAGACCTTTTTATATTGCAAGGCAGGCAGTCTGCAGGGAGGTAGAACTTTCTGAAATACATGAATCTGATTTTACTTCTCAAATGTACCTCAGATTATAAGAAATACCATCCTCTGTGCCCCAAAAGTGCAAAGGACTCTCCAAGACATGGTGCCTAGGTTTTCAGGAATTTCTGAGGTGAAATAGATAAAGACAACACATCTCTGATCTAGACGATTAGGTGAAAGAATGATAAGGATTTTTTGTTCTTGTGGTTTTGTTGTTTTCTTCAGAAGGGACAAAAAGGGACAAATGTGCTTTCCTTTCTCATGAAAAAAAAAAAACCAAAAACACAAAAAAAACCAATAGAGATTTAAATTCTGGATACGATTTTCAGCTGCAAGCCCTGTTAGCCAGAAAAATCCCACTGAGATTAATAAAACTGTGTTGATTTCTGCCAGCTGAAACCCTGTTCTACTCAAAATTTAATAAAAAGAGATTGAGAGAGAAAGAGAGAGAGAAAGAGAGAAAGAGAGAGAGAAAGAGAGAGAGGAAGAGAGGAAGAGAAGAAAGAAAGAAAGAAAGAAAGAAAGAAAGAAAGAAAGAAAGAAAGAAAGAAAGAAAGAAAGAAAGAAAGA
>JAWWES010000001.1:35200313-35215640 GCA_035583135.1 Lophotriccus pileatus
AAAGAAAGAAAGAAAGAAAGAAAGAAAGAAAGAAAGAAAGAAAGAAAGAAAGAAAGAAAAGAAAGAAAGAAAGAAAAGAAAGAAAGAAAGAATTTTGCTTATTCAGTGTTGGTTTTCTTTTCAAAAAAATATCTGGCTTATACTTACAACAAACATCAGAATGTTGGTCTCTAATTAGCTTCATTCATTTCATACAGTAACTATAGGTACAAAAAATCTTAGCAGGACTCTCCTCCCTCTTTTCTCTCTTCTAAGCATTGTGTAAAAGACACAGCTGAGATTTTGAATTCATTATGTCCAAAAAAGCATTACTTCTTTGTGAAAATGAATATTTACACTGCAAAGTGAATGAAAGAATCTGCCAGCCCTGAGTACACTAGTACTGTAGCCAACCGAACCTAACAATGCACAAACAAAAAGTAACAAATACAATAAATACAGCTCCAGTCACAATGTAATATTATAATATAAACAATAGCAGTCTGGCAAAAAGTCTTTTATTGCTATTGGCAAAGAGTTCTTTTAGTACTTGTGCTTGTTCATCCAAATGAAAAACAAAAATGTAATGCATGAGAAATCACAGTTGCTTCATTTTTTCCTCTGGTTATATACTCAGAGAGCTAAAGATTGCTCTCGTATTGATTCAAAGTCTATTCTCAAATCTTTTCCTTAGGAACGCAATCATTAATCACCTAACTATTCTCACTGAAACAAATTCTATTCCAAGCAACATCCAAGTAGGATAAAGCAGAAATAAGTTTTAAAAGTCTCTATATCCCAGTTTTCTTCCACTGCCTTCAATGTTGCCTCTTATGGGCTTGACCTATGATTTGTACGTGTTTAATTTAAAGTGTGATCTATATATATTAAAATCATGCAAACTCTGATTTTATATGTGTTTATGTAATATGTGTGCAATGAATGTCTGCCAGCAACTTGTATTAACCATCATGAATAGCTCTGACTCTCCTATCACTCACTGAGGTTTTCAGAAGTTGTTCCATCAGGCTTGATGCTCACCTAAGGTACCTCATCTGAGAGCTGTTAAAGTATCACCAGATGAAACTTCAGCCCTTTAATTTCAGTGAGCATGAGCCCAATTTCCACCAGCAGAGGTGAGGACATGAAGGACAAAAGCTCCAAATTGCTACACATGGACTGAATGAAATCTTCCTCCAGTTCCTTTGCCATCTTAGGCAATAGTGGTATTTAGTCTTTGTCTAAGGTACACCTGGATTTCTGTCAGGAGCAAAACATATTTTGTCCTGCAGGTAAATTCCAGCAGCAGTTTGTATACTCATATATGTTCTGCCTTAACTGTCAGGGTGTCGGAAAGAGGCTGAGAAACATAGCAATTTACTTTGGGTTTCCATTACCATTTAACTGTGAATAATTTCTTCTAAAACATCAGAATATTATGTTGTATCAGCCAGCAAATATCATATGCTTAATCCAGGACCCATAGAAACCTATGAAGAAACTTCCTCTAAACTCACAAGCTGTGGATCTGTCATTCTATCCAACTAAAAAGAAACAACTTGTCAATCATACCCAGATATGATTTGCTGTAAAATTTGAGTCCCCGGCCTTTTGGTGTATAGATTTAAGGATACAATTATCACCTCATTAGACTGAATTGATAGCTTGAAGTTATCATTAGAAAATCTAAACCAAGCCTTTTTTAACCCTACAAGTTGGTCATTCTGGCAGCATTTAACTTGTGGGAACTTCTGTCTGCCATGCTATCTCTATCCTATGGATCACATCACCTTTCCCTACCTGCTCCCATATCTAGATTTCCATTTTCCAAGCCCCAGCTACAGATGGAACAGAAGGGGGGGCTGCATACCAGGTCTCGTCCCAAGAAGAGGTGAAATTTCATTGGCCACAAGCTGATGAACCACATTTAGGCATAACTTGTTTTAAGAGCAAGATTAGCAGATGAAATATGATTTGCTGTCTCTGGTCACATTCGGTGATTTTTTTGGTTCAGTTAAACCATTCAAGGAACCATATCCCATGCAGGTTGCACCACCTGATGCCAGTTTTCATAATGGCTCATCTGTAGGATGTCAGGATTAAGAAGCATCCCTGCCCTTATCTGAATGCAGTAAAAGTAATGTATGAGACCATCAGTGAAGAGTTCACTGTAAATTCAGACAGTAAAGAAGGATGGCATTCATGATTGCTTGAGCAAAGTACAGATTCTGTTTCCATCCCTTCCGTCTTCTCACAGCTTCTCAGCATTGGCTCCCTGAGATTTACCAATTGAATGCCACAGCTCTTCTCTTGCCATTCTGCAAGGCTCAAAGAGTAATTTACACACGCCATGCAGACCAGACACTATTTTAGAGAAAACAACAATTAACAATACTATAAATAAAGAACAAATTCAATAACAAAAACACCCAAGCAACCCCGGAACAAAACAAAACGAAAATCAAGAAGTAAGCTTGTGGAAATCAGAAAGAGACTGCTCTCACTGCTTGTGAAAGCAATTTGAGAGACAACCAAAGAGAAGTTAATTCAGGATTGTGGCTGATGTTTCATGTCAGTTCTGACAGTAACAATTGTTCCTGTACATGTTGACAGCAGAAGACGTGTGGCTATAAAGGAGACATTTTCTATGCTCAGTTCAGAAAGCAGTTACTTAAGTCAGTTGAAATAAGTGACTAGAAATTAATTCAATAATTTTGAATGTGAGCTATGTTAAGCATTCAACAAATTGATTCCCTTTTTTTTCTTCTTATACCTACTATTCAAAGACGATCTTTGCAAACCATCTGACTAGGTCATAACCCCCTTTTGTGAGATTTGTCATATTGATGGGTGAACATTACAGAACAAGAGGCATACAGACTAATGGACATGTTCAAAGGTATGTTTTTAATTCACCTGGAAAAAAACCACAGAAATTTAAAAAGCAATTTGCTCTCATAGACTTCTATATGTATAAATTGATAAACACCTTTATTATTATCCCTGACTAGTTTTACACTAGCCTTCAAACATATGAAAGACAAATCCAGATACTCACAGGAAGATGGAACCTCTGCTCCCAAATCTTAGTCAGATCCATTCTTTCACCTGTGCTCTTCAGATATTTTCTGACAATTATTCTCCCACTTCTAGATGGCTTCTGTGGCCAAAGTACTATTTATAAAATACATTAATCATGTATAGAGAATGGACATCAGCTTTTAGACACAAAACCAAAGTTCTGCTATTTATGATCCTTAACCCACATGGCAGCCTCTTTAAGATTTGACATAAACCCAAGGCCTTGCTCTTTGCTGTCAGTAAAGAACAGCTTGGTGATGAAGGAACAACTGTGGCTAGTAACTCATTAATTTTGAGCTGAAAAATTGCATTCTGTTTCTGTACAGTATACTGTCCTTCTACTTACATTCCCCTTCATACGTTGTTCTCTCCTGTAACAATGCTGCCAATTATTATAGGAGCAGGTTGCCTGATTGCACTGTCTTTAGCTGTGTTAGACTTTCTGGGCTCAATTTTGATCAGGCTTTTTGGGGGAGAGGCAGGAAAGAAAGATATTTTTCTGCTCATTAGATCACATGGATAAGCAGGCAGAGCAAGAAATGTAAGCAGTGCTGACACTACACGTAGTCTTCTAAGTTCATCCCTGAAAACAATTGTAATGCCTCCAAGGACACACCAGTTCTTAATGATTTTCTCTTACATCAAGTGGCTGTGCTGCTTAAATATGTGACCATGCATTTTTGGTTCACTGCGTAAGGCCCACCTCAGCTTAATGCATAGGATGATTTAAATGATCCGCCTTGCCCTCATGTGTCTAAATTTACGTGTTTGACACACTGTAACTCACCTCTGGACACAAATCTAGCATTTTTATGTGGAAATAGGTGAGTGAGATGATGGTTACGATAGCTTTGAGCTACCTTAGACTTAACTGAGATGGTTAAGATAGGTCTCAGTTTCAAACTCATAGAAGTCAGGAAAGAAATGATGGATGTGTTCTGACCCAGGGAGTGGCAAGTTCTCTGTGCTCTGCTGGCAAAGGTATTGCCCAGACACAGAGGCGACAATGGTTTCTTTCATCTCTTACTCTCAGGGACTGTGGTAGGGGATTCATATCCACTGAATCACCTGTGTTTGCTAAAATATCACGGAGGCTACCAGGAGGGGAGCAAAAAGTTTTGGGATGCTTCATCCTCTGTTTGCAGCAGATGGCCTGCATCTCAGTCTCTACACTGTTTAACAGGCAATGTGGTTTTTTCTTGGGTTTGGACGCAATGTGGTTCTAGGTAACAAGGAATCATTGAAAGTTTAATACAGGTGAAGTCATTGCAATATGGGTTAAAGGAAGCAACCCAAGAGATCAGTGAGTAGCACTGCAGAGAGGAGCTGGACAACCTTTAGGAAGGAGATGTGTGGGTGATCTAGTCCAATTGCTCCCAGAATCCTGAAAATATTTTCTGCTTTTTTTATTTTAATATTTTAAAGTGAAATAACCCAAACATGGAGTAAAAATAGCTCATTTCTGGTAGTGACATTTCCAAGAAGTTTATTTGTAGTTGAGCTTGTTATGGCAGGTATCTATTTTCTGCTTTTACTTAGAAGAAAAAGGGATGAATGAATTTTTAGAAATGCAGAAATGAATAAATATGTCAAATACAGGAATTATTTGTTACGTTCTGTCAAAAATATTTCTTCCCTCACTGTTGAAGAGCCATTGCCTCATGCCAACGAGGTGGCAGAATTCAAGTGGCTCTAGGAGTTTAATAAAGTTTGTAATACATGCATGATGGGAGATATATATGTATGTGCAAACACAAGACTAGTTTAGTATTGAAGGATCGTTGAAACAAAGGTGTCCACACAGACCTGTGCTGGCACAGATACATATACAAACTCAAATACTCTCAAACTTGTTCCACTAAGCAAATCCAGTCCTTCCTGTGCAAAATTTGAGAGAAGTTTTGGGTGTTTCAGCCTGGAGGGATTCCAGCGGAAAGGGATTTATGAAGAAAACTGCAGTAAAAATAAAAGGATTATTTAACAATGCAAACAGTTTGAAACAATTTTTTAATATTAACTTCGGAACTGCTACCAAGATATATGTTTTAATGCAAAGGTGAGACACAAAATATGATTGTTACAAAGCATGTGAGTTTTAAATAAATTGGATAATTAACAGCTCATTTAGTGTATAATAATACTAAAAGAAATGGTTGCTCATCTCCTCTGAGAGTGTATCAGTGACCTAAGTTTTTGCCTTGCACAGACAATGCAAATTAATATAAAAGATCTGTCCTCTCTACCTGGTGTTTTATGGTTGGAGAAGAGCCTTGAAGGGAATTACAACAGAGAATGGCTTGACTTGGGCACACAGAAAGATGTTTCTTTAAAAACGCTGAAAAGAAGGGGCAGATAAACTGCCTCTGTTATCATTGCACCCACTGTTCAGAATTATTAACCCCCCTATAACCTGGGTATCTAAAGGTCTACAGGAGAGTTAAATGCTATAATACAAAGAGTGGGTTGAGCCTTGTAGGAAATAAATGCAAACTTATAAAATTACGTTTAAACAATATTAGCTATTCTTCAGTGCGTGAATAAATAAATGCTCCTGGGTTACATCTAGTCAGGAAATCACATCACCATGTTATTCACAGGACCCTGAAAACATGAATAACTTGTCAGTGATCCTAATTATTCCTACAGGAGCTAAAGGTCAGTTACTAAGTAGAAAGTGTTGATGAAAGAAGAATTATTTTCTGGAAGAACACACTTTAGCATCCAACAGATAAGGGACAACTACTTACACTGCACTGTAATGTTTTGGTATAAATTAAATCTTTTTCTTAAGATTAATAATGGGAATCTTTCATTTCTATGATGGCTTTAACCCTGAAGTTTACCAAAGTGTTTTACATATTCTTCTCCTGGATTTAGAAATTAGAGATCTGGCCCAATGACCTCTCAGGAACTGCTTTTGTTGTGGTCACCAAATTAATCCTCATTGCAGGAGTTAGTAAATAAACCACTGGCACATCTGTATCTCTTTAAAGGAAGCCAAACTTCTCAGAAAGTGTCTTACAGAAACACTATCTGTTAGCAAAGGACAAGAATTTTTAAAAGTTGTCTTGAAAGGAAGTTATAAGTGGTATATGTTTAAAGCTGGAATGTCTTTATATGGAATAGGTCGAAAGACTTTTCCAGTCACAAGGAGCTGTTAACCCACCACTATCCTTATGAGGAAACTTCACATCTTCTTAGTACAATGTCTGAACTTCAGCTTTCTATTAACTTGGGTTCTGGGATCAGTTCTTATCTCAGTTAAGTAAGCAAATATTATTTATTCCTTGGCTATTTCTCATGAGAGGATTTAGTGGTGGAAGCACTGAAATAAATAGCTATTCTGCAATGCTGGTTTTTGAAATCAAGCCTGAGGTGATTTCATTATTGAGGACTGTGCCACACACAAATGATGTAAACTGACTGTTGAACGTTTAGAACAGAAATTATTGCTGTAATACATTACATGGACCTCCCTGATTGATTTTTTTTTTTTTTTTTAATATAGATGCTCCTTCTAGAATCTTCTGCACACTGAACATCTCGTGGAAAGATCCTAAAGAGTATGTAGGAGCCTTTGGCAAAATTTAGACACTTTCAGGAAAAAATGAAGGAAGGCTCCAATTGCACTGCTGAGGCACCTCAAAAGTGAAAACTTTCTGTAGGCTCATAAAATCACATCCTTAAGTGCCCGTAAAAGTTTGCTATGTTTCATGAAGTGACCACGCAGTCCCTTCAGGCCACTTGGAACCCAAAACCCAGAAATCTTTGTTTTGAAGTCCTTTTGACAATGCAATGTATTGGGCATGATCAGAGCATATCCAATCTTTTGGACTGTTTTCAAGTTTAAAATGCAGGTGAAACCACTGGTTTCTCAGAAATGAGACTAGCAGATTCTAAGACCTGTCAGCATGAAACAGTTTGGAAATACCGACCTCATCAGCAAGGAGAAAACTCCAGTCACAGTGGTACTTTTGAGTAAATATCTCTGTCTTGTTAGGGTCCCTCCTGCAGGCAGCAATGAAAGATTTTGGAATCCATCAAGCTAGACAAAAGAGATACCTGATCTCTAATCTAGTTGTTGAGTTACTCAGCTCAGAAAGAGGTCATCCTGCTCCTTTGCCTAACTTTGACTTCTACATTTTCCAGTTGTTGTCACACTCGCCTTGCATACAGTACTGATGTAAAACAAAATCTTGTAAGGGAAAACAGCTGGATTAGGCAAAATATGAGAAGAGTACACAAGAGCATTAGGTTCTTTGTAAGCATGATTCCTATCTCTTCACAAAGATTTTTCCTGCTCTTTTTAAAAAAGAAATTAACATTGCTCTTTAAATGTAGGATCTGTTCTGAGTCAGCTGGCTATTTCTCTCACAGGGACTTCCAATTAAAACAGTCAGCTGGAGTACAGCTGACTTCAGGTTTTGTCACAACTGCCAAGACAAGTACTCTGAAACAGTAATGCTGTTCAGTTCAGCTCAACAGAATATTTTCATATGATTGCTAGGTACCCATCATATTAAAACCGAGTATTTTCATTAAAATGGATATATGAGTCATTAAAAAATAATATATTTTTAAATCTCTGTCTTACACAAAGGAAACAGTCATCCTGTGCTACACTTAAATATCACAAAATTCACTTGTATTTCAGAAAACCATGTAATATTCATGGTCACATGCAAGTATATGAGTTTCCCAGAAAATATAATATCCAAAGAACATAGATGATGATTCCTCCAAAAGCAGGCATGACCTGGATCCCTTCAGGCAAAATTTTTATTCCCTGACTATGAGAAGAGAGGACCCACAGTGTGAAGATTTTTTATCTGAATCAGGAAAGAAAGAAGCAGATCCCAACAGGAATTTCTGGCAAATTCACTGAGGTGTTCTAACCTCAGTCCCCAAGTAATTTTACTCTCTCATTTAGTTTTAATTTTCATCTTTCTTCTGATAACCCTGTAAGCACTCTCCGTTTCAGACTCCATCTTTCCTTCTCATGCCTCTTAGTAATGTTTCCTTTCATGTATCACAGCATCATCCCATTTTTAACCCAGAGCAAAAAGTTTATAATCTTCTCCTATAATTTTTTATTTTTGCTCCTGGCTTTTATCTACACTAGGAAAACAGCAAATTCAGCTCTCTCTCTTCACAGATCCAGAATATTTGACAGATCTCGTACCTTTCTCTAACATAGTTTGTGGTTTCTTTCTTTCCTGATAATGCAATTTTTTTTCAAGCTGTGAGCTGTACCATCTCCCTCAGCAACCATTACAGCCTCTAGTTGGTCCCATAAAAATAAAACTGATTCTCCATTATTATCTTTGTGGGTCCCTTCCAACTCAACATATTCTGTGATTCTGTGATTCTGTGATCTGTTCCCGCAATTCCTTGTTGCAGGAAACTCCCTGGCTACACATTTTAGCACACAGTCTTTAATGTGGCAAAGGCCAGAACCGTATACAAATAAAATTAAATAAATCTCTCCCCTTAAGTATCCAGTCAGGGAAAAATTATTTGAGAACATTTACCATTAAAATAAGTATAAGCTTTAGGATAGTTTAGGGATTTTCTTCTAAGGGACATGTTGTTATGCCTCATTCAAAAACTTTAGAAGCTATATGAGGATCTATTGTTCATTGCTTTGGAAAGAAGAGGAAGTGCACTAGATATTGGAGAAAGTTTAAAACTAAATGAAAACTCTGGTTTCAGAAAGATCTTATCCAATTTACTGTAACCTTGTACAGCAACTACAAAAGAGATATTGACAGACTCAGTTCAGTTTTTGCTTTTTTCAAGCTGAGAAACATTACTGTGTATTTTTTATTTTTTTCCATGTCACCATACTGAAAGCAGTTTGCCAGAGACTGGTTCTGATGCTATGCAGCCCTGTGAATCCAAAGACATTTAATAGATATTTGAGCCTGAGATGGAGTGTCTATGCAAGTGCCTTCCAAACTACCACTTTCTGCATTGAACAGCTCCATGTCATTGCTCCTGCACAAAACTGCCATATTGCCAATGGCTGTGACAGCCCAGATGAGCTCCTGATGACAGAGTTTCTACTTGTTGTGGAAAGCAGACTAGCCCAGGAGACCTTATGAGAGCCAAGCTGCAAGCAACTGCTTGAATCACTGCTGGCATGGACAATACTAACGTTCCATGACAGATGACAGTCTGCATCTGCTTTCCCTGTAAAGCATCAGTTCTGATTGAGCTCAGAACTCAACAAGAAATGAAATTTCTGTCGAGGACATGCCTTTTGACATCCCCATGGAGGCATGCAGAGGTTCAGAACTTCTAATGAAACCGAATTCACACAGACTCACTTCTGAGGGGCTGAAGGAATTAGCAGTGAAGGACACTACCCTGACTAAGCATGTTCTATCTCCTCTAGGTCCTGTCACAGCTCTTATTTGGAACAGGATAACTAACATGCTCAAAACCACATTTAGGAGAGGAAAGCCATAATTGTCCTGGAAAGGGCATTTCATATAGGTCAGTATGGACCTTTGACCTCCAAGCAACTGTTTCTGCTGCTTCTCAGTGTCTTTGCAGAGAATCTGGATGACAAATCTGATTAAGAGGCAGAAGAATCAAGAGTGGTGGTCCAAGGGAAAAGAAATGCAAATAAAGACAATCTGCAAGGAATGAAAATAGCTTGCTGGTCATGAGGACTGCAGCTGGAAGCTGTAGGGAAAACTAGGGGTGGAGTTCTGTACAAGTTTTTAGAATAGCATTCCCAATAATGCTTATCATAATCTGCAACATAATCTCCTTTATTGCTTCAGTAAAAGGTTGGAATTTGTGTGTACATGCTGAACATACATGGAAATAGACAGGAAAAATAAACATAAATTAATAATTACATGATGCAATATACATGACAAAGTACTCAGAGGTTCATTAATAATGGAACATGTGCAAAAATAAACTATAGGAAAATCCAAATAAAATTAACCTGGAGTGGTCTTGCAATGTAATATTAACTGATGTGATTAAACAAACATGTGACAAAGTAATAGCAAACACATGCATTCAACTACTGTGGAATTCAGGACTGGCCTCTCAGGCTCAGAAATCACATAATTACCTTTTTAGGAGAAGCTAAAGTCACTGGTAAAATGTTTTCTCTAAGTAAGTATCTAAATATTGCCCTGGAATAGTTGGTGATTGCAAATCACTCTGAAAAAAAAATTTTTGTCAGTGATACAAATCAACATTTTTTTCCTATTAACTGTAAAAACATTTGTCACTGTCAGAAAAATGAGACCTCTAGATGCAAGTGCCTCTAAAATGTAAGTGATGCATATGCACTAACTGTAAGATTGAAAAGAACAAGACAGAACACATAACCTAGACCTTAAAAGAAAATATTTACTATTTTTACAACAAATGAGCAAACTTACTGGAATCTGCCCAAATATATTCTCTTCTGAAAATTCATACAGACACCCACTGGAATACGTCCATCGTAAATCCATGGCTTAGCCTGTGTCACATAGGATTCATCTTCCCATAACTGCTGCCAGAAGTTGCAGCTTCACACTGGGCAGATATGAACCTCCTGCAATTCCCACCTCTCACACCTCCTAACCATCAAAGGCCACCAAAGAGAAATATTTAGATTTTTGCAAGGTTTTATGCACTGAGGATGATATTTAGAAAATCCTCACAATCCCAAGCTGCCAGTGCTCCCCCCACAGATCTATTCCTCTGTTCCTTCAACCTAAATCTCTCATTCAATTTGTGTTAAGGGAAGTAACACACTTACTGGCATAGACTGATGTCATCATGCATCCTCCATTGCAGCTCACCCCAACCACACCAATCATGGGGTCAAATATGGGGTATATGTTTTCCATTTCGTGCTGCTGTTGTCTTTTATCAGAACCTGGAGAAGTCATAATATTCACATCAAAAATACAAAACCCTGTACTTCTCTCCACTGTTTCACTCATGAGATTCTGCGTCTATATGCACTCTGATGAGCTCCCAGGTGTGGCTACACACCTCAACCATATCTCTTTTTCATGTCATGATGAAATCAGGTTCATGCCGATACCTTCACCCACATGCCTGCTGTTGTGTCAACAAAGCCTTCTGTTATTTCAGGAATTTACAGCCTGTCAAAAACTTTTCAGGGTTAGAAGTTCAAAGGCCTGGGACAGGAGATGGCAGTTAAGAGCAGCATGGGTTTCTATTCACAAACATTGATGGATATAGTTTAATAAAACTGTTAGTGCATGGTACTGCTTCCACAATATCACTGTAAAACTATCAACAATTTCACTGTGATAAAATTCAGCTCCAGGTACAAACTGATATCTACATAAGTGTTTGGAAGTCTTTTTTTCTTGACTGCAAACATTTGCACAGGAAATACAAGCTGTATCTGGCTTACAACTCAAGGTGCATGCTATTGCTAAGCAATGCTGTTAAGCTGAATTTAGGATTATTGTGTTTTATTAAATCAAGAACATTTAGGTAAGCTATAAAGTTTACAAATTGGCTTCTAAAACTTCTAAGAATACAAAACTGTTTTTACAATTTTTTGCTTACTTTTAGCCATATCTTTTAAGAACTCTTCTCAGTGTTAAAACATCTCACTCACAAACATATATACAAGCACAAGGAAAGACTACTGGATGGAGAAAGTTTATTCTGTACCTGAGTTACTCCATTGGCTGATGCAGGGCCAAGGAGGCTGCTATGATTTGTTGGATACATATTGCCTTGTAAACCAAGCACATGCTGACTACTAAGAAGCATGAGAAATGATCAGTGGTGTGGCCCATGGCTTTCAGAATAAAATAATTAGGGGGATTTTAAGACCGGGGCAGTTTTGACCAAAAGTGCCCAAATTTCAGCCATCTACTGGCCATTTAATGGGGGAAAAATATTGTTCTCTTTGCTCTGATTTTAGAAACTGTTATTAGAAACTTTAAAAAAAAAAAAAAGCAAGCAAGCAAAAGATTTTATTATATAGATTATTTAAATAACTCCTAAGAGCCAGCTAATGTAAAAATCCATTATCTAAACAAGAAAGAAGTTCACCAAATGGAGATGGAATGTTTTGGCAAGAAAGGTCTGTAAAGCTATCGATTTTTCTTTTCTCTCAAAGAAACTAGAATGCATCTAATAAAATTGTTGATGCTTTTCAGTATACTATTAAACAAAAATGGTATACTTGAACCCTGTGGAAAAGAAACTGGTATAAAATCACCAGTGTAAAACCCAGCAGGGAAGAGTTGAATTTCAGATATAACAGTAGTAAAATATAGTATACATTTCTCAAAAGCTTATCAATCATTCACATAAAAAAATAAATTAAATGAGCACTGACTTATGTAGGCAAGAGCTGCAAAGAGTGACACTGGTTCCCTAGAGTCAAATGTCAGACCAGCACAATCATGGGAGGCCAATATTGGATGAGCAGGTACATATATTCACAATCGATCTGACCTGTGAACTAGACAAAGAAATGAGGTCACCTGTGGATCATCTCATAGACTATCTCATGAACAAGACAACTTTTTAAATGATCATCATATAAGATGAGTATTGACATTTTCATGATCAGATCCTTTATGATTCCGGTCTCATAGAATCATAGAATCATTTAGGTTGGAAGGCACCTACTTCCAACCTCCATGCCATGATGAGGGACACCTTCTAATAGACCAGGTTGCTCAAAGGCCCATCCAACCTGTCCTTGAATATTTCCAGGGATGGAGTGTCCACAACTTCTCTGGGCAACCTGATACACTATCTCACCATCCTCTCAGTGAAGAATTTCTTCCTATACCTAGTCTATAGCTACACTCTTTCAGTTTCAAGTCATTATCTCTTGTCCTGAGACTACATGCCCTTGTAAAAAGTCCTTGTCTGGCTTTCTTGTAGCTCCCTTTGGTTAGAAGTTGTTAGAAGGTCCCCTGGAGCCCTCTGTTCTTCAGGCTGAACAACTTCAACTCTCTCAGCCTCTCATCATAGAAAGAGCCTCTGACCATCTTTGTGGCCTTCTTTGGACCTTCTCCAACAGGTTCACATCTTTCTTGATCCAGAGCTGGATGCAGCACTCCAGGCAGGGTCTCGTGAAAGCAGAGTAGAGGGTCAGAATCACCTCCCTTGACCTGATGGCTATGCTACTTTTGATGCAGCCCAGGATACAGTTGGCTTTCTGGACTGCAAGTGCACATTGCCAGCTCATGCTGAGCTTCTCATCATTTTATTTGGAAACCCATAAAGAAGTCTGTCCTGTGCTAATTGTGAGTATTCACAGGTCCTTCCCTCCAGTGTGTCAACCACACCACACAGCTTGGTGTCACTGGCAAACTTGCTGAGGATGCCTTCAACCCCACTGTCCATGACACCAACAAAGATGTTAAATAGTTCAACTTTGGAGAGGAGATATTACCAATGAAGATAAAAGATAAACTCTGAGTGTATGATTGTATGAAGTAATAAGTACATCCACAATTCCTGCAATGCCTGTAGGACTGTGAATATTGTAGAACTTACTCAGGCAAAATGCGGAATTTAATGAACAGAACTTATCAGTATGGAAGTCTTACATATATAGGCATTACTAGCATTATGCTGCCAGAGGAGTGTTTGACATGAATGCTTAGAAACAAAATACTCAAGAAAAAAAACAATTTTTTTCTTTTGCTTCTAAATTGCCTGTCCTCATTCCTTCTCTCTTTGTAATAGGTCTTGTGAGATCACACTTTTGCAAGTGAATCCACAGAAATTCCTGGCAATTTTTAATACAGGAGAGCTACCATAATTTCATGCCTCTTCAAACACACAGTGAGAGCAATCAAGGGAAAAAGAAATTAAAAACTAATTCTGCTATTTATTCTCCTCATTTATTTTATCAGTCATCCCACTGTCACACTGAATAATAATCAACAAGACTTGATATACACACTTAGCACAGGGCAGACATCTTTGAGGCTTTCCAGAGAAAACCACAAGCCCAAGGCAAATACTGATGCTGAAGGAAAGATTGGATTAATCACAGCAAACGTGATGCCAGTGTTAACATTTCTGTTCACTCAGCTATTGAGGCAGGCTAAGCACAATGCAAGTTGACCTAACCAATTAGGTCAATACAGGGGGGAAAAAAGCTTCAGCGTAGATTACTACCACAGACAACTGCTGGTATGTGGAAGTGAAAGCACACAAAATGCCTACAAAGAGGTATAAAATTATAAGAGAAGTATTGTGATAGACTACAGATAGTTATTGCTTATAATGTTTAGTTGCATCTACACGATTCTGTACCATTTCACATTTAGTAGCTTAGTGCTGTAATTAAGAGGCTATGTGGACTGTTCAGGGGAATTTTTCAGTCACTTTGTGAGGTTGGTTCAGAATGCCTCAGACAAAACACAGGATCAAAGTAAAACCATTATTTAGTTTTCATTTGAGATCCATTCTTGCTGGGAAAACTGCTCAAGCAATTTTAGTCTTAAGGAATGAATCTTGAAAGCCTGAAGATTTTTTTCTTTTATTTTTTTTTCCTTGTTTTGGTTTGTTTACATGTTTGTTTGTTTTGCCTTTTTATTAAATCAGTTATGAAAAGGATTCATTCAGCAGGACTAGACATGACTGTACAGAAATTTGCGTCTTAAGTGGTGCCTGGATACACTTTTAAGCAGCAGTTGTAATTTGTTTGAAGCATATGTCAAAGAAAGACAATGGCACTCCTGCATCTCCTCGTGGAGCAGCATACAATTTGCTCCAGAAGGATTATTTTGTTCAGTGTAACAGTAGAATAACTTCAAGTGGGCAAAGCAGAATGTAGTGAAATGTCCTCAGCCTTGCAGGACTAGAATTAGATCCCTTAAGGCATCTGCTGAGACTTCCATAAGTGCCCAGGTTCTCTAACTCCTTTTAAAATTAAAATCACACAACTAGAAGCTCTTTACAACCTCTCCAGATATTCAGCTGTCTTTGCCTAGCTTTCTAACCACCTTCACAAACTTGGCACTTGAAAATTTTGTTCCCGCAAAGGGAAATTTTCTGTACCTGATTTTTTGTCATTTTCTGTACAAAGTTCTGAGACAGCATTTAGGAAATTGACCCAGACCAGAGACTGCCTGAAGCCAATTTGTGAAGGTGAAAGGAAGCAGGTTATCATTTACTGTGCCTCTGAGTGCAGTATAAAATAAAATGGCCAGTTTTCGCGAACGAAGAGCCGGGGAAGGTCCTTACCCGCATATGCAGATAAGGCCTTCGAGCCTGCACAGTGGATTTTTT
>JAWWES010000001.1:35215740-35229671 GCA_035583135.1 Lophotriccus pileatus
TGCCGGGGCCAAGCGAGCTTGGACGGTGGCAGCGAGGTCCTCAGGACGTAGGTTTGTTTTCAGAGTGACCTTCTCTTGGATGGATTGCCTTAAGGGCTAACGAGCACCATCTGCCCGGGGAGGTCCCTGACCAGGAATCGAACATGGGCCTCGGCGGTGACAGCGCCGCGTCCTTAACCACTAGACCACCGGGGGCTCCCATACCCTTAAACCATTGTACAAAAGCACACTTGTCTGTGCCATTTAGAAGCTGGATTTTCATCAGACACCAAGGCTCAATGAATATGAAAGACTGAGAAGAAACAGATGGATCTAGTGAGGCTCAAGACACCAGAGAGCTACCCTGCTTCCTGACAGCTCAATCACCAGCTTCTCGCATTCCTCTTGGAAAACTGACAAGAAACAAAGCCCACCAAGACCAGTAGCCCTTCCCTTGTCAGCATTTCTAAACACAGATCTCAAACCAGAGGGTTTCTGTGTTTTAGAGCATGCCTCATGTACCCCAGTACCAGCTGACTCTTCACAGAAATCCCTTTCCTAGAGCAAATTTTGGAGTAGTATATAAAATTTCCAATATGGTTGGTTTTTTTAACATTATCTCTCCCTGTCCTACTCTACTTCAGGAATATCCAAGAAGCAGCTGAAGTAGATCTACCTACCTCTGCACAAGTGCTGCACATTTCAGTGCACCAAAAGCACTTATAGGAACTGGCTGGAGCCAGTCCAAATACAATGAAATACAGAAAAATACAGAAAATACAAAAACTGGTTCAATTTCACTGCTCTTTGTCCTTCCCCTTTCCTCCTAAGAATCAGGCTCTGTATTCTCAGATTTTCTACTCTTTTTCACTCAGTTCTAGAAATCTCTTTCCCACATGCCTCCCCATGCTTTTTCTCCTCCAGCACAGCCCAGTCAAACAGGCTGTCTACATCCCTCATGAGATCCAACCCACAACACACTTTGAAGTAGTAGAGAAAAGATATAGGAAGTGCTCTAGAAGACATGTAGCTGTCTAACAACTCTGAGAAGCTGGTAGGGCTCATCCAAAAGCACAAAAGCACCCTGGTTCTTACTGATACTATTTTCAAAACATTCATTGCTTTTGTAAACCTCACTAGGCGCCTGTCTTACACAAGACATGTAAATACTTTTTCCAAATACAGCCCAAATATTCTTACACAAAATAAAAATATCCACTACAGACCAAGTCTCTATGCAGGTTTAGTGACAAACAAATATTATTATCACAATTAATATTGTCCTTAAATATACATGAAGCATTTAAGAACAACTTTAAAGGAAATTTGCTTTTCCCCTGGATATAGTTTTTTCCTAACAGAGGGAAAGAATTATGCTGTCCAAAGGGAGAGTTATAAATTTTTCTACTGGGCTAAATACAATGTGTGTGTAAATCTGGCAACTGTGAAGTGTTGTTAAATAGATAAATGTTTAGGGTTTTACCTCTGCCGTATATCAAAAGGACCTTCTCCTACACTCTTCATCCTGAAAGAAGCAAGCATTTTTAATGTTGGAAAAAGCTTTATTTTATTGGTTGAAAAATACCTGTAGAAAACGAGGCTCTCACAGCTATAAAAATACTGGCCTTCATAGTTTAATGTAAGCAAAGACTTACAGGGGTTCATGTCTGAATCTCCTCCAAAGCATTTATTTTGTTCTGAAATACAAAACTGAAGAAGAATGTAAAGTAAAAAGCATTTAGTTCTCTCCAAACTACTCTTAGGGAAATGTGCTTCCCACTCTCATCCTTCAGCTTCCACACCACGAATCTCCTCAATTACTGTATATACAGTCATCTTTTTGCATACATCCTTTTCATACAAGGACACATCCTGCTAGCTAATGGTCAGTATCTGTGGATTTCACAGTATTTGGCACTCTATGATCAGAGATGAAATGAAGTCCTATTCTGTGAGCTCACGGTCTATCTATAAGACATGTCATAATGTGCATTCATGACAAGTACCATGAGCTATAGCCTAGAGCCCATCTCAGAGACTTTCTTCTTATCAATGTCCAGCAATGAAGACTTTCCTGGGCATCAGTCCACACTCATATTTCCCATATTTTACTTAATATATACAAGAGTGAAGGAGGAGTCAACATGATCCATACGTTAGTGAATATACAGCATCGCCTCTTCACCACTGTAGCCATACAAATTTCTTTAGTTATAGTCTTTACTAAGTTGAATCAAGTTTAATATTACAGGAACATGTCACGTCACTTATCCAGAAAGCACCATTCACAATTTAGAACCCTATAAAAGTGATAATAAGAAGAGGAATTACAGTTCTCACTGACTGCCACAGTTGAAATGAAGCTTATTCCTTTTTATTAAGTACTTATATAGTCTCATACCCTCTTATCTATTGCCTAAGGCATTCATTCTCTCCAAGAAAAATCACTATTAATCCTTGTTTATGCCAAGTCCTCACAGTATAAGAGTGTGTCCAGACAAAGATGCCATCTAATAATAAAGTTTAAGGTTATTACAGTTAGAATAAGTGTGGGCAAGCATAGATCACTTGTGGCTTTTGCTTTAGAATGCCTGGAAAATTGCTCATAATAAAAAATTCCCAAATATTGTGATTATTATATCACAGATGATACAAAAGCAGAGAAATCTGGCCAAAAATTATATTACATAAATGCAATATAACTGTAATGTTTTTGGGATTCCTGTTATAGCTCTGTGAATCTTTACAGTTCATAGATTTGTACATATTAAATAGATCTTAAATTTATTTTATATTTTTAGTATTTTGTAAATTCAATCATGAGGGAAGGTATTTCTCTCGTGTGGGAAATGTTTTTGTGTTTTGTGTAGGGAATCACTCCTCTGTGTCAGGAATTTGCAATGTCCTGAAGCACTGAGTCCCATAATCCCAGCAAGCAGGGAGAAAGATTGCATATCCATGTTTAAAATCCTTCTTCCTCTGTATGGAAAGGTTTGTGTTGAACGAATACTCATTTATAGAAACAGAGTGAGAAAAGATATTCATGGAAATTACTGAGTCCAGACATATCACTGAGGGAAACTGTAGGCAGAGAGAAAATTGTAGGGCTATAAGACAGCAGCATCTCTGCAAGAATTTTCTTCCCCTCTCTCCCTCCTTTTCTCCCTTCCTTCCTTCCCTTCTTCCTCTCTTTCTCCCTTCCTTCCTTCCTCCTTTCCTCCCTCTCTTCCTCTTTCTCCTCTCCTTTATTTCTCTTTTCATCTCTTTCCTTTTCCTTCTTCCTTTCTTCTTTCTCTCCTATCCCTCCTTCTTTCATTACTTTTGTATGTGTTTGCATACTTATGTTCTTAGTAGAAAAAAAGCACAGAAAAATTTGAAACTTCATATTGAATTCCCCCAATGTTTCTGGCTTAAAAATGGAATAAAATGAAGTAAGTAGTGAGACTCTTACAGAACATCATCCCTGGAGTGTTTCTTAACACCATTTCCTCAGAATGGAATAAATAGTTCAGATTCCTCCTCTTCTCTGGCAATATGAACACACCAAAAGAGATTTAATCTACATAAACAGGAAATTCTGTGAGGGATGCTCACTTCTCTTGAAGCTGAATAATTCTATATAAAATATTTAGCTGTTGAGGGGAGATCGAGAGAAAGACTGATTGTAGGGAAGCTTGTTACTCTGGGAATGTATAAAGAATATCAAGCTTTCAATTCATATCTCACAGAGGAATTAGAGGTTTTCTAAAGGTGAAACAACCCATGACGTTCCTAGTCTTGAATGTCACTAAAGCTATCACTTTCTGAAAGACAGAAAATTGCACTTCAGGTTGGTGTTCTGAATCACAAAGTCAGTTTGTGCTTGGATTTTTCATATGCCACATAGTGAGTCGTGTCCCTTATTTCTTTTTATTTTTTTCATAATTTATACAAAGTATAACAGAAAAACTAAGAGCAGCTTCATCTTCAAATACCCTATGTTATAATCAGCTCACAAAAAGAAACATACCCTCAAAACAGCCAACATGCAAACTGTTCATGAGTGATGGACAAAAAATGAGCCAGATAAATAGGCATGAATGAAGTTTTGCCTTTTGCCTGAAGGATTCACACATCATGGAGGGAATTGCTGTGAAATAAAGAGGTATATGAAGGCTTGTACAACAGCTTTCATGATGCTCCTCAATATTGACATGGATCAATCAATCCTAAGTATCAGACTACGCAGCTTGTGATTTTCACAGGAGTTTTAACCTCTTTCATTTCCAGCCATTTTGTGTAATCTAGGGATGCATCCTTGAAACACAGCAAATGTGAATGTCTGTCACTCCTGCTCTGTGAAATGGAGCTTAAGCTCAAGTTGTAATTGTGTGAGTTAAAGGCATTTTACTAATGACCTCAGATACTGTCTGAAGACTGGACACAAGGGACAATCTTCCAGTGAAGCACAAGAACTACGTTTGTGACAGGAGAATACGACAAAATACTCAGAACTGCCTCAACTACAGCCTCAAAGGATAAATTTGTGTGCCCTGGGACAGGATGTGCAAACCACAAAGGTAGATTTGGACAGGGAGGGGGGAGATGTCACTATCTCTTTGTTTTCCTTTCTAGCCCCTCCGTCTCTTTTTGTGATGGAGGGAAGTTCACAGCTGCATTACCTAAATACAGGAATTTTCAGGGCAAAGGAGTGAAGCCAGCTCCAGTAAATTAGTTAATTCTTCCAGCTCATTATATCAGAAGTGTGTTCAGACAAGCTGAGACTGGCTGCTATTACAAATGTACAGCATGGGAGGAAAAAAATAGCAGTGTGAAAGTTTGGACCTTTTCTTCCTAAAGTTGCTTTAATTAGAAAACCAGACTCTAGGAGGCTTTGTACTGTGAAAGTGCAATTGTTAAAGAGGATTGGGGGTGGAATACTCACATTTGCCCATCAAGTTACTGAGCAGTCCATCCCATATATCTCAGTTTGTGTCCTTTGTCCAAAACTGGCTCTTATCGCCTGGGGCCACAAAGAGTAGAGAGAAGAGACATTTATTCCACAAGCACAAAGAACCACTTTGAAGATACAGCCCTTTGTTCACCTTCAAACACTCCTTCTGGTGTCAGTTAAGGAGTATTGAAATTTGTCTGCATTGGTCATTTAAGAAAAAATTGTACAGGTGTCTGAGATACAGAACAAGCCCTTGTCCCATACTTCTGCAGCACTTTATATTGCAAGAAATCAGTCATAAACAGTGGGAACAAGAGGAATAGAATGGGTGCCAAAATGGTCATGGTGCCAGCTGAGGCTGGAGGAGAGCTGTAGCTCCTTTTGTGGCTACTGATGCATGTGTTGTTGCACAAATTATTGATGCCCGAGCTCTACAATCCATGTCCCTTAACTCTTCAGTGATGAAACAGCCTTACTAGCATTTTTCAGATTTAATCAGTATAAACAAGTGAGGGACTTTCAGGCATTCAGGGGAAGATCTAAGAAAATATAGGGATGCTTGACACAGCATGGCATGTATTTTCACTAAATGCAGAAAAGCAAATCTCTGCACTTTCTCAACTACCTAAATGCCAGAGGTATCTAAACTTGTTCCATGACACCTGTGCTAAAGCTGATGCTTCCAGAAAATATCAAACCTCAGGCAGGTGGTCAGTGCATGTGCAGTCATTGTTAATGCTTTTGAAACCTCTTGGGCTCTACATGTGCATAGACCAGAGCACAGACAGACAGCTTGGTGCTTCACAAACTCATACAACAGCCAGAAAACAGACAAGCACTAGAAGCCTGATCAACTTAAGTTATGGGCAGAGGGACCACAGATGGGCATTTACTCATGCAATGTATCATTAATCTCCCTATGCACAATTTATTGGGCTCCACCACCACAGGTCATGCATGAAAAAAGCAATAATTGCATTTCCTCAGCTTGATAATGCTGTAGTGACTTATGCCCTCGGAAGCACTGATGAGAGATTTGCCTCTATTTCAAAACTCCAAGGATGTTAAAAAATTCATTGTTATTTTGAACAATCTCAGATAAGTAACCTATGTTGGAAAGGGCTAGCTGGGGAGAAAGAGGAAAGAATCCAGCTGAGAGAAAATTAAGATTAAATCAGGCAAAAGAAAAAGGAACATTGTCAACATAAACACATTTCCCTTGAAGTTCCAACAGAAGATGGAACTCCTAGTAGAAAAGGCAAGTTTAGCTAGTAAGTAGGAGAATATATATATACATATACATATATATTTGCGTGTGTCTGTGTGCATCTATATGTTTACATGGTTCTTATTTTGTTCAAAGCACCAAAGGACTGAGGCAGATGTGAGGGATGAGGAGTGCATGATGAAGGAGAAAACATCAAACCAGTTTGGCATCACTCCAAGGCTAGTAAGAGATATTCACAAATCCTCAGGGATCATAAAATTTCCCCTGTTTTAATGATAACAGTCACAGCACCTCATTACCCCTATTATAGCAAATTATTTCTCTGTCCTGGGATTTTGGTCATAAGCCACTGACTTTGAGTGTGCTAGGAAATAGGAGTGTTCCTCCAAACCATGTTTAAAACACTAGTGTCACCCAGAGGTGTTGTATCAGCAACCTATATTGCTATGAATATTTTTGCAAGGACTGCCCAAGAACAAAACTTCTCTCAGAAACTAACACAATTCATTCTGTGGATTTCATTGGGCTGAAAGAGGAGGAAAAAACAAAACAAAACCAAAAGATGAATGAAGGAATAATTTTGACTCTCTACAGAAGATAAACCAGGTTGAAGATAGGTGTTAAAAGCCATAGGCAAACCAAGCTGTACTCTAATCCTCAGGAATTTATTTAATCTAATTTATTGCTTGAGTGTAGCTCCACTGCTGTGTTTTGGAACACTTGCTAAGGCTCTTCTCAAGACTGTAGATGATGGTACGTTTCATGTTCAGGCAGGTTTGAAGACCTACATCTTTAACAAGTGGCTTTATATGTGAGCACGTGGGTACAGAGGGTATCTGTGTGATGTCTGATGTAGCAGTGCATAGGACTTGGGGGTAGATCAGAAGATGAGCATGAACACATGCACAGTGTCCATGAACATTTACATGGGTAACCTTTGAATCAAGGTTTTTCTTATAAGTGCCATGACAGTGTGCTTCAGGGCCCTCTTTTAAGCTGTATATTGATGGAAATCTTTAGAGTTCATTCCTATAATATATACTGTTTAAAATAAAAATTCATTTAGAAGCTAAACTACTCTATAACAATACAAGAGGTAGTTTTGGAGTGAACTGCCTCAGGAATATTCCATCCTATATCCATTTATTTTAGGGCATTCTTAAAAGTACTTGAAAATATTTTCAGAAGTCTTTAGTAACTCACTTCCAGTACAGATGTTTTACTAATATACTTTCATGCTTAATGCTCTGTATTTGGTGAAAAACTGTGTAATGAAAAGCTCTCAGTAACATCTAAAAAGTTCAATGACTTTTCCATCCTGACAGTCCTGGATCATGAATTTAGAGGCCGTCAGAAATGTTGCCACATCAAATTAGCGAAGCCTGACCAGGCTGAGCTCATCGACCCTTTAGCCTTCTTGTTCCCAGCCCAGAGGGTACCAGGTCACTGTCCTGGTTTTAACATAATGAAGCTAATCCTTAGGTGAATGATGATTCAAAGTTTTGTCTAACCTCCTAAGAGACATCCTGTAAGCTTTAGTGCCAAGCCCAGGAAGGGCAAGATGGGCTTTGATAGGTTTTGAAGAAGACTTGTCCTGAAAATTGAGTAACTGCTAGTGGACAATGAAAACCAAGGATTTATGGCATCCAGCTTGAGAGGACTTGAATGTGTTGGCAACACCTTGAGAGCTAGCCAGCCAGAGCTGCCCAAACTTTACAGGGGATCAACAGTTTTAGATCAGGATAAAAAAATGTACGTTATCTGAACTTCCAGATGATGAGATATCACATCTGAACAGACTCTATGTGGGGTCAGCTTAATTTCATATATTCACCTTCATTCAAAACTCCTCACAAAAATACAGAGAAGACTGAGACTTCTCCATAGATAAGTATTTGCTGTTTGCCTCCGTTTATCAACAGGAATGAAAGCTTGTGCTGCAGCTAGCTTTCGGTAGGTACAAAGGACAGATGTTTAAAAAGGGGAAGGTATAATCTTCCTTTCTTTACAGTATTCCTTTAGATTTTTATTTAGACTACGGAGCACTTAAAGTTCAAACAGAGGGATATGAGCTCAGTCTCTCAGTTCCAAGTCAGTTTGCAGCAGTGGCACTGACAATGACAATTAACAGGTAACCAGCAAAATTTGAACAGAAATGTGTGACACTGAGTAAACAGGGAGATCCAAATAATTTAGTTTAACATATTCAATTTTGCAATTGCAACCATGTTTAATGGAAAATATTAGCAGTCCTTTTCTGCCAATATCTATAATAAGAATCAGAAATATGATGATGTAGATTCAGCAGTTTGAGAACTTACTGATTCCTGAGTGTTCATAACAGCTTCCATTTCATAGATAGAGCAACTGCCTTTAAGATGGACAAAAACATGTGTGTTTATACACACATTTAAAAGTTTTAAAGAAAAGTTCTGGGATCAGATTTCTCCGTTTTATGGGTTGCTGTGGAAACTGATTAGCCCTCTGGAAATAAAACCCTGTGTTTGACTATAATGCAAAGAACAATCCATAGCATGAAAGGATAGAACAGCTGGGAGTTGGAATAGTGTAAGCTGACATGTCAGACAGTAGCCAGACAAAGTGAGCCAGGGACTGTCTGAAAAACAAGGGGGGGAAAAGAAAAAGTAAGAACTAAGCACTGTCAACAAAGTCTGCAAAATGGTCCAGCTGTTCACTCTCATCATAACTAAGAAAATAAGGAGAGAATTCCAGGGCTGAGGATTAAATTTATGAAGAGAAGACAACCTGAATGGAAAGAGTGAATAGTATTTCAGAAAAAGCAGACCCCGCGCGGAGGCCTTTATTCAGAACTAACTTGGAAAGCACAACACTGGGTTCCGGACAAAATACACGTCCCTACACAATCTTGCTTATAAAAGGCCAAAAGGAATCTTAACACACTGTATTAAGCAGACTTTTACAGCAAACATCTTTTGTATAATTTCATTGTTTCAGTCTGAGCATTAATATCCTAGGCAGTTAAATAGATTTAGAGAATTCAAGAAATGGCATATCCAGCATCACAGGAAGGACTAAAAGGTGAACAAATTTCACCACAAATCCCTGCTAAAACCTGAAATGAAAGCCCAAAGGACTCCTGATATACTGTAAATAGTCAGTCAGTTCCTAGAGCCTTAAGTGATGTCTGGTCTTTTGTTCAGACAATGGACAATTGAATCCAAGATGAACGGTTCCCAGGATTATGTGCACACTGAGCAGCACAGAGGAAAAGAGAAGTGTTAGAGAGGTTAATTCAGAGACATGCTTACCTACCAAACAAAGGCATTCAACAGTACAGAACCTGATTAGGGACTCTTCAAAAAATACAAATAATGTCATTCGCATTGCACAAGCAGCTGGGACTATGCATGTGTGCACAGTTAGAAAATAATAATGAATGCACTTACTTCCCTTTGATTTTTTTCTTTTTCTTTTTGAATAATGTCTTCTGCCCAGTGATCTCTTAGGAGCAAAGCCAGCTAAAAAGCTAGCAAGATGATTGATTAAGAAGATGCTTTGTTTCCATTGTCTGTGTGATCACTCCAGGCATTCAGCAACCTAATCTGTTAACTCCTGTATCGGTAAGTATATTACAAATCAGGAATAAAACCCATAAAATACTAGTGAGGAAACTTCATATTCTTTAGATGAAATTAATTATGAGTGTGGATTGCATTAGTGATAGGACAGCTATGAAATATCACTCGTAGTTATTCATACATGCTCTGGTACCCAAAGATAACACTTGCAAATGCCATGGTAATAATAGGATAAACAGGCTGAACTAATATCCAAAATAGCAAGTCATCTGGGTTTTCAATATTTACACTTGATGCCACTTAAATGAGCAGAATGTGATGAGGAAGAGCACAAGATATACTAAGCTCTCATAAATCTCTCACTTTTATCACAGTCATGGTGTATTTGTGTATGTCATCTACCAGTTCTTGCTTTTGTTTATGTCCAGCAGCACCATCACCTTTGCCAAACATGTCCTGAAGTATGTTAATCTGGCTCACTTAAAATGAACCCAAGTCTAGATAGAAATTTTAGTGTTTTGATTGAGGATGTTAGAAAAATAACTCTTTTGCTAAGCTTAACTCTGTGCTACCTACCTCTAAACATTCCTACTGCTTTCAGAGAGAAAAAATGACTATTTTGACTTGCATCTTCTTGTGACCAAGATCACACATTTTATAGAACCTTATTCTGATTGGCTGCTTGAGACTTTCTCATGCTGTCGCTTATACCTGTGTTGTAACCTAGTTGGTGGGTTTGAAGCCCACTCAGTTGGCCCTGCACAGTGACTTGATACCCTAAGGTTTTCAAAAACGCGAGCCAGTGTCATGGCAACACTTGTGAGTCCAGGATCTCAGGCTGAAAACTGTGCTATAGATCCAGGAGAGGCTGTAATGACAATTTTATATGTAGTTCCTCTTGTATGTGGTTATATAAGAGTCATGCCCACATCCTCTAGAAGATTTTCAGCGCTATAATGCATTATCTGTTTAAGATTAATCTACAATCTCAGTGCTAGAGGACATAAGAAATACCTTCACCATGGGAATCCATGCTCCAGGTAAACAAGAGCTGTAGTTCCTCTTTAATACACACAACGGTGTGGCCACGCAGCAGCTAGGGGAACTGTGTGTAACCCAGGTATGAATTCCCAGATTGAGTATAAGTGAGCAGGAAGGGATGTGTAGGATGGAGGACATGGTGCCAAGGACCTAGAATCCACACTGTACACATCTAAGGGACTCCTTGCAAATGACTTCCAGTATGGTCTTATGGACCCTATCGGGTGGAGTGTGCTACCTGTGCACGTTTTTTGGGTTAGTGTCATCCAAGAACAACCCAGCCCAGGTTCTGCAAGATTTCTAAGTGATATGAACCAAAGCACGAATAGGGAGATTCAGTTCAAAAGCAGGCTCCTGATCGATATGGAAATGCTAATGCCAGCACAACAATAACTGAATCTTTGCCTGTCTCTTGGTGTGGGAGGCCAATGTGCAGAGTTCTGTGTGTTTTTACAATATTTTACACCTTTGCCCTTCAGAATATACTGGCAGCATGCACACTGTCTCCTGGGAACAGTGCTTTGCCTGTGTTTGCACCTGCATAATAGCTAGGAGTTACTTAGGAGAATGGTATTTTAACACAAGCCAAAAACATGCCAAGAGCCACTCTGAAAACTGAACATTTAAACAGTGCAAATGACAGAGCTCAAGTACCTCAAATATACTGCTTGGCAGGGTTTAGTGCTGGTACAGATGTAGTCCTGGTTCCACAGTGTCCCACTCTGGGTGCTCCCAAAACCAGGTTGCAGTACTAATGCGGTGATCCTAGTCTCGTAGCAAAGCCATGAGCAACCCAATGCTTTGGAGGTGTAAATGTTACTTTCTTAATTTTGTTGGGCTATTCAATACTAAGAACAATACTTGACTCTCAGTAACAAAGGCAAAACTGAGCTAAAATTTTAACTGTCATCTGCACTGAACTGCTTTGAGTTAAAAACCCTGGAAATCTGTATTGTCATTTTAGAGAGACTGTCAGAAGCAATAGCCTGAGCACCTTTAACCAAGAACAATCAGTTCTCAGAGTGAATTGACAGAGTCTTTAGAAAAGTGGGTGGAATTGATTAGGTTTTTTACTTTCTTTATCTTCCTAAACAGCAGTCATTTTATCAGAATAACTGATGTTAAGAAATACTAGGAAGTACATCAATAGGGAAAATGCCACTTTTTCATAATGGAAAGGACTGAATCACTATTCTAACTGTCCTGGTGGTAACAGACATTTGTCCAGGGTAAAGAAGCATATCTCATCTCCTCCCAAATTTATGTTGACTTCTATCCTCTTGCACATGGGACAGCATGATTAATTCTATTAAATCCTACTGTCCTTCCATCCTCAGGTCTTTTTTCTATAAACCAGAAAGAGCAAAACACACAGTCTCTACCTGCAGTAACAGAAAATGACCTTAAGATCTTGCCCCCGATATGCTTAAAAGTGGGGGCTTCAGGGTCAAAAGATAAAAAGTCTGGATTCAGCCAAGTATGAATGTATTATGTTATCTTTGTAATGGGGCATGCTGAAACCATGATGGCACCTCCTGATCTGTGCCATTATCTAAGCTATCCGTGTGAAATAAACAAAAGAAACTTCTTTGCTGAGCAGACTGCCTGAGTGGCATATTCTTGCTCTAGAAACTACTGTGTTTGGAGGAGAAAAAGCTATTTCCAGACAAAAGTCACATACCCATAAAAGGTGATGAAAAAGAGTGTGGCACAAAAGTTGTCACAGTGTTTTAATTTTCAGGTTCTGTAAATAACAAAAGGAAGAAATTCCACATGTTGTATTGGACTGATAGATAAAGCTGGAGCTGTTTCAGAAGATAATGGATGGACCCCATCACTAGGAACACTAGGCTAGGACAGAAAAGATATGAGTTCTCCTGACAACACTGCCAAAGATTTCTGTCATGATGTCAGATATTCCACTTAATCTCTTGCTACCTTAGCTCCCCATCTCCAATCCTGTTGATGGATTATTTTCTCTCTATGCTTTGAGAGGTGTACTGTGTGTTTGTACAGCAGCTGGTGCAATGGACCAAGCCTGGACTGGGAGACCTGGGGCTGAAGGTGCGTCAAAGGAGACATGCACAGACCCCAGTCAAAATAGAAATATCTGCTTAAATGGCATGTATGAAATCCAAAGTACTGTATTAGCCTGTTTTAAGTTAGGCAGATTTTTACCCAGAATCCTGCAATATTTAGTAAGCTTAGCTGTCCACCTAGCTCTTAATCCGGGGACACATTACTGCCTAATTACTAAATCTTTGTGAGAAGAAGAGAGTCTTGTGTTTCAGTTGTACTGACACTGCACTGGAATCTCACCTTTTCCTCATGTCAGAGGAGATTTCAAGGCAGATGCTACCAGAACACATTGATTTCCTCTAAATAAAACATTTAGTATCCCTGCAGAGCAAGTGGCTTTTTAAGCCACTGGGATATGGTGAACTCTTTAGCAGTTCCATGCTCAATTAGTCTCCAGGGATGTATTGTCAGAAGGGGCAGATGGAACAGGTGTGTGAAGAGATTGTATATTTTACTGCTTCCTTTGAATTCCTTTATTTTTGCAAAAGATTAGGTCATGCTATGTATTGCTCCTCCCTCTTTGTTATTAATTTCTACAATTCCTATCACAAGTGAAGGTTTAGTTCTCAGTTCCCAAAATTGGAAAAAGCACCTAAATTACATGTACCACCCATCCTGGTGTTTTTCATATTAAAATGACTGTTGCTGCAACTCTTGCCATCAAGCATACCCAGGCCAGCTGTTAGAGCTGATAAAATACAGGCACAGAAAAAAAAAGCTAAAGCCAGACCAGAACAAAAAGATCAGGCCAAGTGACAAGACAAAGCTGAGCATACTCCAACCTATCCCATGCTCAGGCTGAAGCTCTGCCCCAACAGAAGCAAAAGTTGATGATCCTCATTCTCAGTGGGGGAGTCCTTTCCCTCCAGCAGGACTACAGATCCTGGTTGCCAGGATCTCCTTGCTCTTTCCTATGGATGATAAGTATCATATTTACACCCTTTTAGGGGAAAAGCATTTTGCAAGGCCTGTAGAAGGTGATAATGGGTAAAGATTCCTGCGAGTAGTATGCTGAAAGGGCAACAAATACCATCAAGTTGTTATAGATTATTAGAGATACTCAAAATAATCAAGTTATAATTAAAAGATATTTATTAGTATACAATAAAAA
>JAWWES010000001.1:35229771-35379718 GCA_035583135.1 Lophotriccus pileatus
AGTGTTGTGGCCTTTTAAAGAAATGTTTTTTATGTAATTATAACCAGTTACTTATATTTTTATGAACAAAGTTTTAATTCAGTCTATTACAAAGTCTTACAACAGCTATTAAACCTCCTGGAGAAGAGGTCCACAGTCCATGTGCTGATAAGCAGTAGCCTGGTCATGGTATAAGGGTTGTAGTAGCATCACAGTTGTATGGAACTAGCATTCCAGTAGACATGCAGCATGGATGCATTGCTAATTGCCAGCTACTTGTTTCTTCATCTGTTCCTTCATTTCCATCCTCAAAGGAACTCTAGCATTTCCCTCTCACTTGTCATTTCCTTGTCAGAGTCCAGGAACTCCTGTTACCAACCTTTTCTGAGCCTTGTCTTCTAACTATCTTGTATCAATTTCTGCCTGTTTTACATTGAAAAATCTCTAGTCCTTCTCTAATCTCTGATTTTATAGAGCAGTGAACACCTCCCAATTTATTCTTCCAGTTGCTGTGCAACAGATACTGTAATTAATGAAAAGTTTATAACTGAAAACAAAGTAGTTTTTGCTGTTGCTAAAAAAGAGTCACCCATTTCACTCCATAAAGATCAAGGGCTGATAATGCCACTTTATGGGGCCACTGTTAGAGCGTTTTATCTGTATGCATGAATACTAGTCTGGGCTTTTCTTATTTTTCTAATCTACATAGCATGGTCATTTTTATACTGTCTGTAAATTATGGATTTTCTTTCCAGATATCAGTACATCCTTCAGGATCTGAGACAGTTAGCAATTACAGTAATTTACCTTCAGATTTGGAAGGCTTTATGATTGTGGAAATAAATGAATTTTTGATACAGTAGCCAAACAAACAAAAAAAAAAAAAAAAAAAGAAAAGAAAAAAATCAATCGGGTTGACTTCACAGATTTCTTCCTTTTGTTTTCATCCTTCCACTCCTCAAAAATTATATAATGTACTTTGGATCAAAAAATGTCTCTGTTATCTCCAAAGGAAGTTTTTTTGTTCATTTTCAGATATTTATTTCTAAAGTTGGGTTAGTTTGTTTAGGTTTTTTTACAACTTAAACTTCTAAAGACATCATTTCAAAACAGGAATTCAGTTAACTTAATTTAGAAAATATTTTTTTTTAAATCCACTTTATTTTCTCCATTTTCAGAAGTCAAATTATTTGCTTAGTTTAACCTGAATCAGTGCACCTCTTGATGCTTACTTGTGGAACAAATTATTATTGATCACAAAAATGTTGTCATACTCTACCCATGACTGGAAGGGGTGTTGCGTGAGACAGATTTGGGGTGTCTGTGCATAGCCCATGCACTTACTGTGCTTGAGCTCCGCCATGCTATGAGCCTGGTACAGCCCAGCAGCTGCAGTAACAAAGCCACATCTCTGAGCACGTGGGCTCTTTTATATCCCCAGGTGTGATATGCTGCCATAGAGCACAAAATAGGAGCAGTGGAAGTAAGAGATTTTAAAAGAATTTTAACATTTCTAATCATAACCCATCCTGTAGCCTGCTCCTTTCGCTTCCAGCAAGGCTGTTGCAGGAGAGGGGAAACTGAGGCACACAGGAGGGTTTGCTCCAGATAAGAGAAAAGGCCAAGCTCTTTCATCCATAAAGTTTCAGAGTTGACTTCAAGATGGGTTCCTGGTCTTCTTTGCCAATCTTTTCCATGTAGAGCTATTCTCTCTAAATCTCTGCAGCACATGGACCTTTACACCCATCATAGTCCTCTCAAACCCTTTCTCTTCTGGCATTGCTATGAGCTAATTTTTCCCCAAAAAATGTGAATAAACAGTAGAAACAACAGGAACAATAAGAAGAAATCAAGAAAAAGGCAGAAGAGGGGGATGAGAAACTATTTTCTCTCTGCTGAAGGAATGCATCCCAGTGGAAAAATAATAACAACTACACAATTAACAGAGTTTGAAAGTCACCATGCATGTGTCACAGAGTCTTAACGATGACATTTATCACACCACAGTCTTTGAAGAAGGTAAGTCCAGAAAATAAAAAAAATATATTTTGAAGGCAGATAATCATATTAATTAATTATTAAACAATGCTCACAGACTATATAAAACCAGCACGGTTTCTGGCGATGTCAGGTTCATTAGAAAGCTCTTCCCATTGCTAAACAGTAGGAGCAGGGCACTGTGACATTACCCAGTAACAGTGTGAGCAGTCACCTCTTTTACAGAGCTGTGAGTGTACATGATTAAAAAATAAATAGGGGATCTGTTTTCCACCTCCTTCTAAGACAATGAGAAAGGAAATATTGCCAAATGTAGGAAAAATTCTTTTTTTTTTCTAGCCCAGATAATTTTAATTTGGCTTTCATAAACCATAAGCATAGAAATATATATCCTTTAGATAATATACCAAGAGGGAAAAACAAAAAGACTGAAAAAGATTATAAAATTACAAAGAGTGTACTATGTCCTCAATACAGAGAGAGAGAGAGCTGTTAGGAGATGGAAAGAAAGAGTTTATGGGGCCAGACTGAATGTCTTCACTGGGACTGATCAAGTTATTCCAGCAGAACGGATTTTCCATTAGCAAATGTGATTACTTCTATATTGATATATTCTTTGGAAATATATAGAACTTGATTATGTTTTTCTGGGGAAAAAACAAAAAAAGTTTTTATTGTACTCAAAAGTTTGTTTTGTTATTGTGAAAATACTTCAGATATTCCTTCAACTTTAATACTCTATTGAAGTTAATCTCATTCATGCATATATTTATATTATAATTAATATTGTACAGCATGTTTACTTTCTTACATTAAAATGCTGTAAAAAAATTAAGTCCTCATCTAATTGAACTTAAGGATCCTGGCAGCTTTATTCCATGAAAGAGTCCATATTTTATGCTATGATTTTGCTTCACAAAAAATAGCAAGTATAGTCTGAAGTTCCCTGTTGAAAGCAGGTCCTCAATTTAGGCACATGCAGGTGAAAGGAAACATATACCACAGTAAAGCATATTCCAGGCAAAAAATTGCCTAAATCACTAATACTTTTGTAAACTCCAGACATCCTTAGGCATTAAAATCCCACTGTAAATCTGGCTAAAGGGGGCTGCTGTCTGGAGTCATGCAGTATCATCCTTCTTCTCCCAAGGAAAAGGTTGTATCTGCTGGTGGTGACAGCTGCACCTGATGGAGAGAAGAACCTCCACAGGGGTTGCCCCCCCACCAATCAGCAGGGACAACTCTGCCCACCGGCTGTCTGGACTCCCAAGCCTGCTTCTCCTGAAACACAACCACCCCCATGTCTCTGGTGCCCATTTGCTCCTGCACATGCAGAAAAGGTCTATATACACCACGGGGAGGTAAAACGTTTGCTTCGCTTTTTGCACTGGTGTCCTTCAGAGATGGATAGTATGGTTTGGTTACTGCTTTACAGCTACACTGGCACAGAATTGGAGTCATGAGCATGGAAACGGGAAAATGTTGGGGCTGTGTTTGAAATCATGGAACTTGGAGTCAGGCTTTGAAGAGATTAAATGGCTAATTCTCACTGAAAACAGTGGGAATTCAGCATGTAAACACTTTTAAAAATGTCAGCCTTCTTTTAGCAGACATCAAAATAAAATCCTCACATACTCAAACTTAAAAAATAACTGGCCTAGTTAAGTAACTTTTCAGTGGAATTTTCTCAGACTTCTGCATGTATTTTTAAATTATATTCACATATTAATCTTGTTGTAGACAGCTGAAATGTAAACAACCACCTGGAAATTCATCCAGGGTGCTAGCTGCTATTTTTTCTCCTAATGATTCAGAATTGCTGACAATCACATACAGCTGTATGTCTTCAATGGCAGCTTACCCCTTACCAGAGGGAAGGCAAATTGACAGGTCTCTTTACTCCCCAGTTCAAAGGTGTGACAGTAGAATATACAGCCGTATCACAGTCTGGCACCTCAAGGTTCAGTCCAAGCTTCATCATGGTTCTTAGAGGCTATCTGGGCCTTCATTGCTGGAAGGGATCACATCCCCTAAGATATGACACAGCCATGTTCAAGCAGCAGAGCCTCATCTATGTTAACACCAGTGTCTTCTCTGCACATACCTCATCTGGCACTACACCAATGGATCCTACCATCAAAACATCTCTTTTATGGATTAAGCCAACTGACTTTCTTGGGGCTTACTGGATGAGTAAGGTCCTGAAAATAATTTATGAGGCTGTGTCAATTAAAAGGTGTAACTTTGGCCACTGGTCACTGTCAAAATGCCTGTGTTCTTGGTCTTCTCTGAGCTGCAGTCCTAAGTATGACTTCTGCTAAAAAAACTTGTGTTCAAGAACAAACACAAGATAGTTCTGGCAGCAGGGACAGTAGCTGCAGCTAACTGTGAGTACTGCTGCTATTAGCAGTACTCACAGCTACTAGTCCTAGCTACCCACATACCTGTACACACCTACATGTAGACATGCAAATGTAGGTGTCTGGAGTGGAAACCACCCCTACATTGTAGACACCTCTCAGGGAATCTAGTTTACTAAAAGTAGGCTTTTAGCAACATGTGGTATGTGGCAGGGTAGCTCACCTGGCTTCCAGCTGCCATTCCAGAAAGTTGTGCAACTTGCCTAGTGTAAGTTGCTGTAGCTAGCAGTCCCATGTGGATGTCTTGGTAATCCCTATCATTCAAAACCTGTGTTTAAACAGCTAGCACCCTTCCCAAAGCCACATGATACGAACCCCAAACTAAGTGCAGCAGGACACAGAATACTGGTTCAGTCCCTCTGCTACTGGAGTCAATAACATAACATGCACTTTTATTGGTTTTTAAATATCCTTTTATTCTTCTATGTTCCATTTCTTTGATGAAAATAAATGCAGATGCATACAGAATAACACGTCTTATATAAAATATAAAATATTCTTCCTCCATCAGAGGCTAGAATTTTGATTTTAAAATACTTTCACTTACTGTATTTGTCACTTCTTTTAAAAACTAGTTTGATTTTAGTTTAAGTGACATTTAATCGTTCTATTATTGAGTCAAATTCATCGGTACTATCTTAAAAGCACTATCTGTCTTTTCCAATAGAAAACTACCTACTTTAATTTTCTCATATATTCTTTAATTTAACCCATACAGACATCTGTCTATTATTTCCTGAAATACACACTGCAGTTTGCTTACACCAAGCAAAGTGAGTAAAAAAAAATTAAGCTCATAATACTGGAGACAGTCAGATGCTTTCTTTTCGATTTGTAATTTTTTTCTCTCCTAATAAAAAATTAAATAATTCCCAGCAAGCCTGCTGAAGAGAAGGAATTAGATAAATGGGCAGGGTTCAGTAAAAGCTTTGAAATGTATTGGGTCTGTGTTATTACACAGTCCTCCTGCTTATAGCATACTTTCTCTTTATTATAAGGCAGAGTTCAGACTGCATATATATCCCATTGATCCAGACACTGCTCCTCTTCCATTTAACTCTTCTTTATATGACAGCATTTTACCTGGCAGTAGGTTTATTTTTGAGACATCTTCCCCATGACTTGAAGGATTTGTTTATTCAAGGCTTTTAAAGAATGTTCCAATTTTTATCTCCCCTCCTGCAGTGACAGAGACCAAATCAAAGTGAAATTACCCTCATGTTGTATAGAGTTGTATTACCTCTTGTGACTCTGTAGATGCAGTTGCATTAGTTGTGTATCTTAGATGTTCCTGCCATAACTATCAGCATAGTGTCTGCAATATGATGGACTTACAAGGCAGTCATGTCTCAGCGATCCAGTTCTCATCCACAGTGATGGAGACCCAAGCTAGCAAAGACTAAAAGTTCATAAAATAACCCATACCATTGCAGGGTTTTACACTAATGGGCCCATGAAGAATCTAGAATGGGATAATGAGAGCATTGACCAAAACAGCACATGGGTACAGCCAAGAGTCCAGGCTCACAGTAGTTATCAGCAGAGCCTTGGCAGAGTTCTGGCCCATGCTAGCATCCAGTCTCACCCAGTGGGCTGAGAGCTGGAAGAGAGCAGTCCTGGGGCTGCCCTCACTAGTTTTTGGGGAGAAACAGACTCAGTTACAGACGTAAAAGCTGCAAGCCATGCCATGTCATTCCTCAGCGAGCCAAGAAAATAGTCCTCACCCATTTCACTTACTGATATGAACATTGCCCTAGCAACGAATCAATTTTCTGCAAAGATTCAGCAAAGCCTCTAAGCAATTTCTTCATTCAGATGAGTTCCTAGTCACAGCTTCTGTTGGGATTTTTTTTCACATTGCTTCACAGCTAGCCTAAAGGCTTTGTTAGACTGAGACCTAAACAAATATTGAGACCAAAACTGGGGTTAACCTTTCTATGCAGAAATAACTACCTTGGTTTATTCAAAAAATCAGGGTTTTATTCCTTAACCCAACATAAAAAATATTTCTTATATTCTTTCCCCCCATTCCTGTTATTGTCTTAGATGTTTCTACAAAGCAAGCTTCTCCTCTGCTTGGAGCAGCTTTTCAGAAACTTTTATTTTTCATTTTTCTCTTCAGATGAAAGTTGATGCTTTATCAAAGCTGGAAAGGTCTAATCAGGATGTACTAACCTCAGGTGTGAAGCAGCCTGAATGTTCAGGTCCATGTTACAGCTTAAAATGTATTTTATTGTATGGCACGTAGAAAGCTTAAACATGATCTTCCGCAGTCCAAGCAATTAAAGCAGCAAACAGATGTCTGTGTTGTGAGAACAACACAACTAAATGGAAGCAACCACTCGGTTCATTTATCATAGGTTATCAGTTTGGGACTCCTCCACCTTGAGACTGCCCAAGTTTTAGCTCATCCCTGAGCCTTGTTTTCTAAACTGGGCATTTACTTCCTGTTCCTCAAGCTCAACAAAAGAGTCTCAGACAGGACAAGCCAAAATTGCCATTAGCATTTTAGTCAGTCTACCCCTTAAAAAGGGGTAAATGTTAATTTAAAAGTGCATATGAGTGGATTTAACAATAGGCTTGCTTTGCTAAACTTAGTCTTACTCTGACCTACGTGGCTTAATCTTGTGATGCTTTACATGATCCTGCTCCATCTGGCACCATATCCATCCCTCTTGCTGTTCTACCTCACCCCCTCCATACCTTCTGGGAGGCTCCACACATTAGGGTTTGATTCCCAGCTGTGGTTCTGCATCCTCTGAGAGCACTTTCTTCTCTCTAACCAGCTCTATACCACTGAGTCCTCTTTAAAATGTTCCCTTAAAGCTTTCCTGTACACTTCAACTTCTGATTAATGTTAAGCACCATTTCTGTTCTTTGTATTTCCCTATCATTTGCAGATAGTCTGCAATAATACATTTCTGGCACATTTGTCTCTTTTAAATTCCAACATTTTCTTCCTTCATCTCTGTCTCTGTCTTTGTATATTATTTTCCTTGTCTAGCAGCAAAAGTGCCTTTGTTGCCCACTCGTTTCTCATCTCTTTTCTACCAGTTTCTGTATTTTCACATCACTTGTATCAGGGATCTGAAGTAAAAAGAAGTTGTTTTTCTAGATGAAAGATTTTTCTAAGTAGTACACTTTTGTTTCCTGTACTTCACGGTATTTTCTAGCCTTGGGAAACTCAATATAAGCAGTAAAAGACATATCAAGTGGGAAAAAATAGGCTTTTTTGACCAGAAATGGTGATGCACAGTAAAGAGGAAGGCATTAACCTCATTAATTGCTATTTCTGTACAGGCTTTGCGTGGGGTGAGAAGCTTCTGGGAAGCTTTGACCCAAGATTTATTCCTTTTGCTATGTTTCTCTACAGCAGCATCAGCCATAACTGGATGCCACTGTACTACTGCAGTGGCACAAAGCAAAAGATTCAGAAAGCAGAGAATTGTTCCCTTTTTTAATTCTCTGTGTTCAAAATTGTGGTAAAAACCTAATAAAAGTAAACGCCTCTTATAAGCCTTCCAAGGTCCCCAGGATGGGTTCCTGAAGACAGTGGCAAACTGTGCATCTAGTGCCTGCACCCAGCCCTTCTTATCTGCTTGCAGAAATCACCAAATGCACTGGTAATTACACAGTTACATCAGGAGTGTTACTAACACATACCTTTCCATATAACTTTCAACTAGCTGCCCTCTGGATCAAAAAGAAAAATCCCAAATAATGCGATGATGGCATATATTAGTTTGAGATCCCACTGACTGTTGATTAACCATTACTTCATCGACATAAATTGACTCATATTTGCAATTAGTATAAAAATATATCAGTGAAACTATGACCTGTATCTGGTGTTTGTGTGAAATTAATGAATTTGAGAAACAGAGAGCTTTACAGCATGAGATTGTCTTTTGCATTGGGAAAAAGACATATCCTGTGGCTTGGACTCTGTGTTAATCCTCAAAAAAACACATCTCAGAAGTCTGCAAAGGTGTTTGTATTAATTTAAGTTATTTCATTCAATAAATGAGCAACTTCAGGAACTCTAATCATTGCTGTATGAAACAGGAAATTGGAGCACCCTACGCCTTCAAAAGCTGAAATGAAGAGTTACACAGGGAGCATACATTATTCATAGAACATAAAATGCACATTATCAGAACAAGAGAAAGCTATTTTCTTTGGCACAGTAAAATAAGGCAGCCTGAAAAATATGCAGTGGTATGTCACTTGGGTAGAGCCCCGAGTTAAACAGCATTCTCCACCTGTCAGGACCCGTGTTTCACACGCCTGCTGCTGGAACAAACGGGGATTTGTTTTCAGTGAAGACTTCTGGTTCATCCACCATGGTACAATTTGCTTAATTTTATATTCATGTCCTGTAATTACAGAAGTAAAGAGATGGCAGCGGTATGCCTTGAACCTTTTGTTGGTGTAAATTTGTACTGGAAAACAGCAGTGTGAAAAAGTCCTTTGAAAATAAAAACTGAGAAAAATAAAATATTAGGTGAGGACAAAGCTTTCATGGAACAGAATCAAGCTACATTTTAACTCAGATCTACTATTTTGGCATCAATGCAAAGTTAAAAATTTTAAATTAAGATGTCCTTGAGTGTATGGTGGATTTTTGACTAATATGTCTCCGAAGATCCCAATGCTGTACATCTAGTATTTTGAAATTTGTACTGTGAGCCAATAAAATAAGTTGGGATTCATCTGAACTAACTTCATTAAAAGTTAGGCATCTAGTTGAAATCAATCCTTTAGTTTCTTTCTGTAGTCAAGGAGAAAAGAGAGACATTGCCAGAGAATACTTCTTCCCTCCATATCATATTTGCTGTCCCAGGAAGGGACGAGCAGCTTTTCAAATACAGCTCTGATATATAGACTATGGCTAGATTTAGATGTGTTGCTCACATCAAATGTTAAATTTGTACAGACTGAGGCAAAATGAGTTGAATCTATCCCAAAGGCATGAGACTGTGAAACAGAGTTAGGTAAGGTCCAGACCAGTTTCTCTGCTGGTTTTCTCAGTGAGAGTAGGCAAGTCATTTCATTCATGTTTCTTCTCTCACTTGCTTCCTTCATTAACTAAATCGTAACTAGCTAGTATGACAGGGTTCCTTAATCCTCTGTGTGTTGTCTAGACGCTGTTATAATAATAATACTCCTATAATGGTGTTTTAATAAGTCTGGATAAGGCTGGACATCAGGAATACTGTGTTGCTTAGCCATTTACATATGCAGCATTTTACTTATGGTGGTGACTTGCAACACATGCACTTGCCACACCAGCTTCTGTTTCTTCCTTATTGCACAGCTTTTTGTGACCAAATGCAACATCTAAATATGTCTGTACAACTCATGAGGAAGGTCAGAAAGAGCTGCACAACTCTCAGACAGAAACCAAATGTTAAAACCTTGATATTTTGTTATAGGCCACAAATCCTAAACGAAATACAGAAAAAACAAACAAACAAATACACACACACAAAAAACAAACAAACAAACAAACAAACAAACAAACAAACAAAAAACACATGGTGGTAAGTTTACACAGCCTAAATAGTATTTTCAGCAGTACTTTTATCCTGAGTCTTCCTTTTGAGCAACAACATTTAATGGAAGTCCTGTGTCTCTTTTAGTGGAATTATATGAATAATGCAACATGATATTCATTTGCTTTTTTCATCCCACCATTCCTCCACTAAGCCAGCTGCCAGCTTTAACTGTCATTTCCAAGGGCCTAAGGATCAGGTGGGATTATATGCTCAGGCTTTTCTTACTAATAACTGCGTGAATCAATAAGGGGTAAGCTATTTAGCATAACATACCTATGAAATACTAAGTTTCCAAGCTCAGTTTTTAGTTCCTATTTCTTATGTATCTTGATATAGATGCATCTATTAAAGTGTAATAAACTGTCATGGTTAGGGAGTAGATAGGTTTCTTGTGTTATGCTGAGTACTTTCCTCTTGCCTTGACAAAATAGATATACCCTTCAGGGATTAGAAGCTTTCAGAAGTGTTATTTACAAGACTTTATTTTTCAAGAATGTCAGGAGATTTTGGATTGCTTTATGAAGAGAGTGATTCATTAACAAAAAATTAGGTGCTACACTTTTAATTTTTTCAGTCAGTGAAATTTCTTTGAATCTTTTCAACATTGTTTCTTACCTCATGAGCTTCATCAGTAAGATTAGAAGGGAATCAGAAAGCAGCAACTTTGAAACAGGAAGTTCTCCATTCCACAGGGGTTTGGGGAATGGAAATCTGTCTTATCTTACTTATCTGACACCTTTTCTGGCTCCGTTCTCACATCTAAACAGCTAAGAAGTGGGAAACTATAGCAGAGTAAAACAGATGCACTGAAGGGACTTGAAGCATATAGGAAGTTACAGGGAGTTAGACATCCTAAATAAATCACAGAATCATAGAATGTCTTGGGTTGGAAGGGACCTAGTTCCAACCCCCCCGCTCCATGAGCTGGGATGCCATTTTGATGACTAACATATGAGATTCCTCCTTCCTATGCCCAAGGTGTCTTGGAAATGGCAGTAACATCTCTCCAGCCTGCACAGCAAACACACTTGAAATTGCTGCTGCAGAGGCAGACACAGTAAGCAAAGATCCCTGCTGTCACGGTCCTCATCAAAGTCTGAGACTGATACACTTTTTCACAGAGTTTATGTGATGTCTAAAGGCAAGAGAGCTGCAAGAAAGGCAAATGCATTTGACAAGACCACAGACCAGTCAGCTCTGCTATACTTTTCTCTCTGTCTATCTTTCTTCCTTTTCTTGTGACTTTATCGTTTAACATCATTGTACTCTGGGGCTCAGTGCTTTAATATACTGTCACTAATGGCAATTCAGCCTTCATATTTCACAAGTTACTTTACAATTCTACAACTGTACTTTTGAAATGGACAGCAGTAAAAAAGAAAAAAAAGGCAAAGCAAAGGTTACTAACTAGAGCTTTCTTTAGAAATATTGTTCCTAATTGGAGACCAGCATTAATGAACTAACTGGGACAAAATAAAAAAGAAAAGGCAGTATTTGGAAGAGCCAGTTCAGTAATGAACTGTCAAGGCCTACTCTCTTCTCACCTAATTGAAATGCTGCTTCTGCTGCTTTTTTTATTGAGTTGCCTTTGGCTTTCAAGATACTTCCCACAGACAGATTGACATGTGGATTTTATATTAACTTCTGGATTTGCTGCACTTCACTTTTATAGCATTGTTTAGATCTTGAGTAGGGGTTTTTCCTATTTTTTTTCCTAAATAAAAGAAAGAACATTTTGACCTTATTAATAACAGAGAAAACACTAATTTTCAGGCAATTTTCCAGCCCACACAGCTCAGCCCACACAAACTTATTCTCATACAAGCACAGACTACACGTAAACAGGTATTTGGTTGTTTTTTCCATCTAAAATGGTGATTACACTAGCTGATGATTAAGAGATGGATTAATTTGTTTTGCATTCAATTTTCAAGTATTTTCTTTGATTATATCTTCATATGTTTTTAAGTTTTTAAGAGGCAATTTAAGGACTGCTGTTCTGTGCCAATAAAAATAGAGTTTGGTACCAAGAGAGAACTCACCCAAACTCCTTGTACTAATTGATGCTACTTACCAACACTTCTGTTTCATCAACAAAAATTATAATTGCTTCTCTCATGAGAAATAAAAAAGAAATTTTTTTTCCCTGCCGCAGCTGTGACCTTAGGATCATTCCTGATGAGGACTTTTTCTGCCTTTTTCAGTCACAAGAATCATCCTGGGAAACATTTGTGCAAAAATAATATAAACCATGCTTTCATCTCATAAGGTAACCAAATTACCTTAATCTACAGGACAGTGAGAAACCTGCTTTGTGTAGGGCTGCAGCCTCCTCAGCAGGTCCTCCTTCACCCTTTGCTGGAGCTGCCCTGTGGAGCATTGGGAGAAATATTTCACTAAGAGGGAAGATTTAGAGCTTCCTTGGCTTTTATAACAAACACACTGCACATCTGTGAAAGGCATCACTTGTAGCAAAGCCAACAGAACTTTTACTGCAGATTTCAGCAAGACTAAGATTTCCATGCTTGCTCTGTAGCTGATGTTTTCTAAATCTGAGTTGCTGGGTCTTCACTCCCACATGCTGGGATTGAGGTTTCTTCATCATCAGATTAGAAAAACTCTGGTGTGTCACACCAGGTTAATGTTTCTTCCCTGTGCAAAATCCAGGATGATGAAGAGGAGGACAGTGTCACTGGCCTAAGTCTCAGCCCAGGGCCGAATCCAGAGAGGCAAGGGCATGAACTGTCCTAAGATTAATACTTTTATTCTACTCTATTTTGTTCTAAGATTAATATTTCTGAAACTAAAGATCTTTTTAAAAATGTGGATGTCAGACTTCCACTGGAAGGAAACAATCAAATGGATTCAATGGTGAGATAATTTACGTGAAATAATAAAAAGTAATATTTGAAAAACATCTGCCACATAAAAAGTAAATTATAACAGTATAAGCAACTCAGAGTCCTTCCTGAAACTGCCTAAAAGAAGATGGATGAATTATTCAAAGATAGAATCCACCCTACGTTAATTACCATGACAGCTGATCGTCTTTCTTAAGCCTTGGTGCTCATTATGTTGCACAATATAATTTGCTGTGTATTTTGTATTTACTTATCACCACTTAACTACCAGTCTACGAATTACTAACACTACAGGTTTAGCATAGTTTAGTGCCATTTCTGGTTGTATCATAATTATTTTTTATGTTTCATTAAGTTTTTATGTGATTTTAGATGTTCTCACAAATCATTTACTTCATATATGTTAATTTGTTTTATTTGCATTTCTTTGTGATCCCTTTACAGCTAAACTGCCAATTACTATAGAATTAGATATTAATTCTGTCATAAACTATGATATTTATTGCATATACTTAAGAATAAATAATAGATTATGCACATTTAAATGACTAATTTCTCCTTCTATAATATAGTCCATAGACACATAACAAAACACTCTAAACATTCCAGTGTAAGTAATTATTAGCTGTCCCCATGTGACCACATAAACAAAGAGGCTCAGACAGATAAAGTGACTTGCTTATAGATACTAATTTTAACAATCTCGTTCAAAACCCTATTGAGTCTACCCACTGCCTCCAACAGGATTTGAATCAGTCCCCAAAAGTCAGCAGGAAGCGGAAAGCAGTCTCCTGTATCTCTGTTAGAGACGAGTCTTCTAATTAACAATCCTGAAAATGATTCATCAAAATAAGAATTTAATTTTATTTGCTGTAGCAAGAAGTAAGCTATTAGCTCCCAATGTCACTTTGGATCCCAAAGGTTCATTAGCTGCCAAGGCTGTGAAAAGAGATCATACTTGTAAATTCTGACTGATCAGTTTTGCTGCTAAGATTTTATGTCATTTGCTGTCCAGTAGCTCATAATTTCTTTCTCTCAGGAGTCAGTGACAATGAGTTTCTAGAGAGGAACTGTCTCTTGGAGACTGGAAAACAATTTTGTTATCCCTCTCATTTTGGTAGTTTCACATCTGCAATAGAAGATGTACTGCCTGAATACAGCAGATGAAGTACAGATGTAGCATATAACATCCCTCATTTATCTTACTTGCTAATGACCATTATTAGCTAAAAATTTATGGATTTGAAACCAAAGCTGCAGTCCTCAGGCCATCAGTAATGGTATAACTAATGATGTTTGGTGACCCTTTAATATTTTTGAATGAACTATATCAGACTGAACCCTTGTCAAAATGATCATTTGGTAGCAAAAGGGACTAAGGGGCACTTATTTCTTGCTGAATGGAAAAAAGCCCTGGAACTTAAGCAGTCTCTTAGGATTCCCAAGCAGAAAGAAGAATCCTCCATTTTAAAAACAGTTATCACACAGCAGCAGAAAAGGACCTTCATGGAAAAGCTTAGGCCAAACACCATAACAGAGCCCATTATAGACTCAGGAGTGCTCTGTCAGACCTGGGACAGCCAAGCAGGTTCCTTCAGGAGGCACAGGAAAGCTTTGGTAATGCTGTGCCTTTTGGCCAGCCTGCAGTTCCCTGCACATAAAAGCAAGCTCTTTTGGTGAATACTGTCAAGATTCTTGACAATATTAGCATGTACTCTGTTTGGGATGTGCAGATCCTTCTAAGCTCTTTTTTTAGCATGGAAGCAGTGTCAAAAATAAATGTATCTCTTCCCAGTATGCCCACCCAAGGATTATGACAGAAATTTTTTTTGAGAGATTTAGCTCAAACTGTCATCTCTGGTTTAGTTTTTCAGAAGCAAGTGTGCAGCTGCATTTCAATCCAATCACAGTAAACATTATTCCACAAACAACATGATCTCTACTCTCTTTACAGTGTCTAACTTGTGAATAGCAATCTTAAATCCATCGATAAGTATGTGTTGCCTTCTCTTAATAGGCTTTCTGCAAAATCCTAGGAATGTAATAAGCCCTCAGCAACTAAATTACTTTATTGCCTACTACTTCACATGGTGTTGAAAATTATTTAAGACAGAGGATAACACTGAAACATAGCAGAGTACAGGAATATAAGAACTTCTGAGGCAACACGAACTGCTGCAGACCTGCTCCAGATCTGTTGTATCACCATGGAGAAGCTACCTTTTCTCTTTTTCTATTTATCACCCACTGCTGATTTGTCTGTCAGCCCTTGTTCATCTTCCAGGAAAAGAATGACTCTTGTCACATAAACATGCAAGCAGAGCCCAGCACAAAGGGCCCCTGCTCTACACTAAAGAAACATACTTTAATAACTGATACTGTGTTCAAATTTGATATACAAGTGGCAGAAAACTACACAACGTGTCAGTGTTTTGAGGAGCAAAGTCCAAGATGATCAACAATGAAATTAATTTGGCAGTTTTACGATTTAATAACTTCTTGTTGTCACCCCTCAGCCCATCCTTCATAGCAGAGGTACTGAAGCAAGAGCGTATGCATGTATTTCAGCACAAAGCCTGCCAAGGCTGAGGCTAGACACAGTTAAACCTGCAGTTATTTTAAGCTGCAGGAGTTTACACCAAAGCAGCAGAGATTCACACATCCATCCAGTTCATCTGTATGTGTCTCTTGCTCTGAGATGTTCACTGCAGCACACTTGAAATCTTATGGAGATGAGCCAGGGGGACCTGAGGTAATAGGAGCCAACAGGGAAACTAGAGTAAAATTTCTCAAAGAAATTCAGCAGTGTTCCTCTGGGAATGTGACACAGCCAACAGCCCATCTAGGGTACCTCTACACCAAGGCACTGAGCACGGGCAACAAACAGGAGGAGTTAGAAGCCACCGTGCAGCTAGAAAGATAGGATCTAGTAGCCATTATTGAAATGTGGTGGACGAATCCATGACTGGAGTGCAGCTATTGGTGCTCATGGGCTGTTCAGAGGGACAGGAGAGGTCAGAGGGGTGGAGGGGTTGCCCTCTATATCAAGATTGTTAAGAACTGAGAAAAAATAGCCATGAGCAGGTGAAAGCTTATGGGTAAGAATTAGAGACTGAGACAACAAAGGGAACCTTATGGCTGGTGTCTACTACAGGCCGCCTAATCAAGGCAGGGCTTACTGATGGAGCCTTCTTGTTCCAGCTAGAGGAGCCATCATTTCTGCAGTCTCTAGTCCTGCTGAGGGACTTCAGCCACCCCAATATCTGCTGGAAAAGTAACACAGCGAGCTGTAGGTAATCCAGGAGGCTCCTGGAGTACATTGAGCATAACTTCCTAAGCCAAGTAATAGATATTACCTGAAGTCACATAATAGAAACCTCTGCAGACACCAAGGCCAGTGCTGAAGGAGGGGAAGGAGGTGGTCCTGGCACCAGAGTAGAGATTCCCCAGCAGCCCATGGTGAAGAACATGGTGAGGCATCACCCCTGCAGCCCATGGAGGTCCATGATGGAGCAGAGACCTACCTGACAACCCCACAGTGGAGCAGGTGGATGACTGAAGGAGACTGTGACCGCACAGGAAGCCTGCACTAGAGCAGCCTCCTTGCAGGACCTGTGGCCCTGGGGAGAGAGGAGCCCATGCTGGAGCAGGTTTCCTGGCAGGACTTGCTAGGTCTCCCGTGGGAGACCTAGGCTGGAGCAGTCTGTTGCTGAAGGACTGAACTCCATTAAAGAGACCTACACTGGAGAAGCTTGTGAAGAACCACAACCCATGAGAAGGACTCACATTTGAAGAAGTTTGTGGAAGACTGTCTCCTGTGGGAGGGAACCCACAGTGGAGCAGGGGAAGAGTGGGAAGAGTCCTACTCCTGAGGAGGAAGGAGCAGCAGAGACAACGTGTGTTGAACTGACCACAGACCCCATTCCCTGTCTCCCTGTGACACTGGGTGGGAGGAGGTAGAGAAAATGGGCAGTACGTTGAGCCCAGGAAGAAGGCAAGGGTGGGCAAAAGGTGTTTTAAGATTCCATTTTTATTTGTCATTACCTTACTTTAATCTGATTGGTAATAAAATAACTTCCCCAAGCTGAGTCTGTTTTGACCATGACAGTAATTGATTAGATGATCTTACCCTGTTCTCATTTCAATCCACTGGCATTTAGTTATGTTTTGTCTCCTCTGTCCAGCTGAGAAGGAGAGTGATAGAGTGGCTTTGGTGGGCACCTGGTATCCAGCCAGGGTCAACCCACTGCACAAAACCAAGTCTCCTGTCAGAGGGGATTTGGGTCCTTTTATACATCTGGCCAAGTTGTGGGGATAACCAGGCCAGAATCCCTAGCACAAGCTCAGGAAGAGAAGGAGAGGATGGTGATAACCTGAGCCCAACACCTCCTAAAGAAGATTCCATCACATCATGCTCACTGTGCATGTATCACTTGAAACATGTGAGGCAGTATCTCTGCTCAGGAGTTACAGGAGGAAGCTAAGACAGTCAATAAGTCCACCACACATTGTTAGTTTGGGGTTCTCTGCAACACACTCAATTGCACATTGTGCACTCAACTTAGCTCTTCACAAAGTGGTAATCACATGGGTTTCTTATCTAGGTGAAGGCTGCACGGACAGACAATGTTTCTGGACATGCTCTTCAGTTTGTTCTCATGAGAGATTAAGTAATTACTTTGGCTCATGTCACGGACCATGAAGTCATGGCTGAGCTAGTCTCTTCTTCATTCCAGAGTAAGGGCATGCACATGACAACACTAGTTGCAATTACTGCAAGACACCAACCAAGACTTTTTATTGAACTCTTTCTAGTTTTACCCATACAGTTTTTCTTCTTTAAAACTTTTTCTGTGTCAGTTTCATCTATTTTTGTTAAAACTATCTGCTTCCAGGAGAAAAAAATCCCAACTGGATGTTGAAAAACTATTTTTACAGAAAATATCTGATGATTTATGGTATCTAATTAACATTTGGAAAGTATTTCAAAGATGGAAAGAATTACAGCACTGTATTATTTACCAGCATTTCTAGGTGACATATCTTCCCCACACTTCTTCCACTGACAGATAGACACATATATATGGACAGGAGCATAAATAATTCATAAATAATAGCTCATTCTTCACTCTTTCCATTAGTGGCACGTGACGAAGAGGGAAATATGCAAAAATTGACTTTTATAGAGCTACAGAAAGAAGCTTACACCACATCATATATATAATTAAACTGATATTTGAAAAGCTTCAGTAATTCACACTTTCTCTGTCTCTCCCTCTCTTGGTTTTCTTTAACACATTTATATTACTGATCAGATGATTCTGTGACATGAAAAATAGAGCGGACATGTACTGTTCAACGCATATTTCTATAACATGCCCTATAGGCTGCTTGGTGTGCCTTTAGAGTCTTGTCTTCAGTATTTTGATTGTTTGAGAATAATGTCAAGAGTGACCTGCACAGCAATTTCCTTTCTGCCAAATCTCTTTTATTCTTAATTAAATGTTGCACTGCAATGTGTTTGGACACATTCACTGATCTGTAGAAAGGAAAAGAAAAAGGAGTCTTCAAAGAATGACTTAACCAGAATAGATCCCAAACATGATAAAGTATCCTTATTTCCTGTAATTTATTGTTACATATGACTGTAGCTATAGCATCAAGTGATGAGATCTCACTAGGTCCTTTAAGGTCAGTCTAAGCTTGTTCTCAGACAGAGATATCCAATAAAGACTGAGATACACAGGAAAAGCTTAAAGCTTTTGGTTTATTTTTCAGAATCTAAGTTACAGCACATAACACATTGCCACCCCCCCCACCCCACCCCGACACTGCTACTGGTAAAGGTGTCCAACTTACCTTCAGCAAACCTTCAGCATGGAGTTTTTTTGGCCTTAGTCATTTTGATTGTGCTTCATGGTAGAAAAGCTAATTTAACTAACCCCTTTCAGGAAAAGTGGAGGGATCTGCCCTTCACAAGCACTCCCCACAAGTAGGCCTTTTCCTCTTCCTTGCTTACTGTTGCTCTGTCCTCCCCCACCATCTCTTGTACCAGCTTTGGTCCCAAGAGATATCATTAACTCACAAAAGCAATTTTGGCTTTATATTAACAAATTAAATCAATACATCTATTGTGCACCAGAACTGGCACAGCGCAAGTGGTGCGAACATACAATCACAAGTTAAAAGGAAAGGTAGAGATAGTAGGATGGGGTGGGAACTCCCCCATTCAGCAGTAGTGAACTTCTATCCAGGCCCACCACATTCCATACCAGTACACCAGGATTCATCTCACTTAACTGCAGCCAGATGGGAACAGGAACAGGAACACTGTTTCCTCCCCTCTGTAATCAGAAGAAAAAGAATGGCGCCTCTGCAGAATGATTTATCTCATCTCATCCCCCTCCAATGACTACAGAGAAAACCTTGAAGATTGGCTTAACTTAGACTTCTATTGAGCAATTTGAGTGTCTAAACAAGTGTGTCTAAGTGCCAGATGGAACACCCTAAGGTGTCATATCCATCAGCCTCATACAGACAATTTGGATATCCCAGAACATCCATCATGGTACTGATTCGTAAATGTAGGCACCTACATTATTCTCCCAACATCTCACTTTTTGAAGTTCCCCATTCTTTCACACTGGTGTCACTTTTTGAACTTAAAGAGAGTTGAAAATATAAAGAGAACTCACATATGAGCATGCTTTCTATCTTTGTTCCAAGTGCCTAGTCTAACAGAATTAGTCGAAGTGATTAGCTGATAAGGACCCTGCATGTTCTTCTCTCCTGCCTGCAGCAACAAATGCTTAAGGCAGTTTTGTTACTGCTCTAAATCTCCACTGAAAGCCACTCAGCTCCATTAAATTCTGCTTACTCCAGAAAATCTGCCCATGGAAGTTGTCATCATAGTGTTGTTGATTCTGTTTAACGTATAAAAAATGTTATTTTTGTGTTTTCCCCATTGGCTTCCTTTGCTATGGTATCTAAGTTTCTCACTATATGCACAGCCTCTCACATCCCAGTTTTCAAAATATCTCAGGGTCTACAGTGCTCAGTACTCATGCTTTAATGTGTAGCCAATTATCTCCATATACTTTAGAGTGTCTCCCTACTCCATACAGGCTTCCTGACCAGGACCTTCAGCCTTTGCAGTTATACTTCCCAGAACAAGGTAAAACCTCCAGTGCTTTAAAATGCATCAATACAATTCAAAACTATATTTTTAGTAAATATACTCTTGGCCAAGCAGAACAGTCCCTTCATATCATAACCGTAAAGAACTTAGGACAAAACCATCAAATAGATTTGAGTGGGAAAAAAAACAGAACAACCAAAACAAAGGAGAAAACTTGGATAGAGATGCTTTTAACCTAATGCACATGGTACTTGTTTCAAGCACTAAAGTCCAAGTTCACTTCCTTAGGTAGAGAATTTCTGAACACTTTTCCCAGGTCACAAAACAAATTCAGAAACATTGGATTCAAGAATACTGCTGGGGTATTTCTTTCAATATCTCCAGCTAATGATACTTGACTTTAAACAACGTGCTTCACTGAGGTAGGAATCAGTTTTCAACACAAAGTATCTTCTAAAAAAACTACAGATCCCTTATTTGCATCATTCAGGCAAGGTCTTTGTCTTCCACCACTTACAATATTGTCTTAACACCCAGGCTAGTGAGTCATTCCATCCCTGGTCCTGTTATTTTAGCCTAGCGTGTTACTGTAGCACTCAACAACTTCTGCCAAACTGGGTGACTTCTGGATATTTTTATCTTTGCAAGTATGTCTTGCCTGTAGACATAGCTTGTATAAATATTTTTCTTTTGTCCTCTGCAGTGTCCCAAAAGCTTCAGCTAGATTAAACTGGATAGAAACCAACACAAACCAAGATTACACCTGGCAATTGGGAAACCCAGAAGGAATTCTGTCACTTTACAAATATGTAAAAAACTAGGAACTGGTATTCCAGTGGCAACATTCTTTCATATACAAATATATATTTTCTGAGGCAATGAGATGTTGGGTGTTGCCATGAGTATTTTTATAACTTTTCAACTCTCTCTGCAGGATCAGCAAAACAAACTTTTAATTCCCAGGCAGATTCCTGTCAGAAAGCTCAGCACTGAAAAAAGCACCATGAAGTCATGGTGGGTATAAGCAGAATGAGCAAAGAATCACAGACTAGTTTAGAAAATTTTAGGTTGCGTAGTCCAGCCTCTTGCCTGGAGCTGGATTCAGTTTCTCAGAAACCATCCAGATTGAGCTCTGAGGATCTCCAGTAGTGGAGGTTTGACAATCTGGGCAACACCTTCAAACCTGTTTCCTTACTCTCACATCTAATCAGAATTTCACATGTTCTAGTTTGTGTCTGCTGACCCTTGTCCTAAAATCCTCTCTGTCTGTGTACCTCTGAGAAGAGTTCAGCTCCATTTTCTAGGCAGCCTCCCATTAGGTAGCTGCAGACAGCAACAAGATCTCCCCTTTTCTTTTCTTAAGGCTCAAAATATTCAGCTGTCTCAGCATCATCTTTTACATCCCATGCACCAGCCCCATGACTTTCTTAGCGATTTTCTGATATACTTGCTACAGTACATCCGTGTTTCCTTGTGCTGAGAAGCCAAAATCTGGGCAAAGCACTCCAGATATGGTCCCACCCATGCTGAGAGAAATGAGAGGTTCACTTGCTCTTGCTGATTTCTCTCAAGCTTTTAATACAAAAGTACAATTTTGAATATGTGATCCAGAGAGCATCCAGAGGGATCCTGATGGAACACTAAATGTGAAAGCAGAGCAGAAATGTTACAGTTTTATCAAGATGGAAGATTCTGCTTAATCAGGAACCTTTCCTCAAAAAGATTTCATTTGGGGAGTAAGATCTAGCTGGATGTTTATTTTTACATGTCTCCCAATTTCTTAACCATGAATTACGGACTTCGTACAGGATCCTGTCAAATGAAATTTTCAATCCATTTCATGTATGAAATCAGTTAATTTCAATGAACACTTTTGACCCTAGATTTACTTTAATTTTTTTTGCTTCCAGCCGCTACTGGTCATTTCAGGCATAAACTGTGCTTGATTCCTTGCTTAAAAGACCCATTAACAACATTCAGACAAACAACTGTAAGAATAAATATGTCTAGTTTGAGCAATATTTGCAACAGAATAAATTTGGATGCCATGAAATTACAGCATGATAAGAACAGGGCAGTGTGTACAATTCTTCAAAGCAATTGATAAACATGAACTTGTTCCCAGCACAGGTTCACGAGGACAATCAATTTTATTCCTCTGGACAAGCTGTTCACTGATCATCGGTGTCACTTCAGACAGTAAAGAAACAGAATGTCTCTCTCTCTCCTTCATCACAAAGACATTAAGAAAGACAAGGCAGGAAAAGCTCTGCTTTACTGAGACCTACACAACGAAAGCACTGTGGTAAAGAGATTAGTACCAAGTGAGCTCTTATTCTAAACCTGGCCTTGATGAGACACATAATCTTACTCCAGGTATATCCTCTTTGGAGTTTTTCTCTGTAAAATCACCATGGAGTACCATGTTCACCCCCCCAGAAAAAACTGGTCATGTTCCCATTGGGTTAAGTAGCCTGAGAATACCTACAATGAAACAAGGGTATTTATGCTTCTAAGGATTTGCCTTCACTGAGAAATGCACAGCTTTGTGTTATTGTTCTTTCTGCTGGTCCCTTTTTCAGATACTTAATTGTTTTCTGGTGGTTTTGTAAGCATTTGTTTTGTCATATTCTTTCACTATACATAAAAGATAAAGCAATTCTCTAGACATCTCTAACAGTCATTTCAGCAAATACTCTCCTCTCTCTTGATGCTGATTTAAGACAGGACTCATACCAAGACAGACCAGGGCTGCACAATGTTATACATGTTGCACAAGCGATTCAAGTGGAGAGAATAAGCCAAGGACCAGACTGGAACAGTTTCCGGACTCACCCTTTTTTATTTAAAAAAAAAAAAGAATTTCAGTTAGACCTCGGTGGCATTTCCAGGCTGTAATTTAGTGAATTGAGTGAATAATTTACTGGGGCTAGCAGGTTGCACTTTTACCTTTTCCGTCTCTGCTCTATAGGAGCTTGACCTCCATGGCTGTCAGTCACTTATCTTTCCCCGTTCATGTCCTCACTTCTTCAAAGTAATAACAAAGTAATGCACCTTTTTAAGCATGTGCTCACAGGCCTCCATTTGTAGGAATTTTCAAAATTAAACTTACTGTAACAATCTTTATCTTCTGTAAAAAATCCAAGAGTTTATTGATTGTAATTTTTTATGGTGTTCTTCATGATAAAAATATGTCTATGGTAAATAAAAATGGAAATAAGTATATGCATCGGGCAGCAAAGTAAGTTGTGAATGAAAGGCTGTGTGACTTCCCATACCACCGTCAGGGCAATAAACACAAGTCTTCATCAATATAGGATATTAAACACAGTAATATGAATTGGACATGCAAACATATTTTATTATTATATAGGAAGCCTCAAAAATGACAGCTCACCAGCAGGTTCTGGTGGTATGTGCCACAGCACAGCAGGAGAGGTCAAAAAGTGCACCAAGTATGTCATCTACTACAATGCTCAAGGTTTTGCTGTAGTCAACGCCTTCCCTATCTCCATCCCTTCACTCTAGCTTTTGGGCAGAGTGCAAACAGGAGGTCATTCATGATCCCCTGCATGTCTTTGTCTAGCCCTGCATATTAACACTCAAACCAAGGTGAGCAGATGTGTTAGGTCACACTGATGTCCCATCTAGCCCTATGCCATGTCTCCAGCAGTGAGAGAGCAGATGACTATGAAACAGTTAAAAGTCAGAGCAATCACCATCACAGCTTCCCAGAATATTCTCCTAGTACTCCACATTCTGTGATACAGGAAGCCCCAGAGTCAAAACTAGTATTTTTATAATAGCTTTGAATACATTTTTCTTCCATGAATTTATCCATGCAACCAATTGAAACAACCACACTACAGCTTTTTCTGTTTTGTTTTGTTTTCCTTTCCCAAGTTCCTACCTTCCAATTTTCTGCTTTCTGAGTATTTTTTTTACTCCTACTTAACCCTGAGCTGGTGTCTCCATATACCTAGCCAGAAAAATTTCATCCTTGATTCATAGTCAGCTCAAGGCATCATTATATTTGCAAAGCTAGGATCCACTTATCCCCCACTTATATATCTAAATTGAATGTTATTTGCCATTTTCTTCACCTGGTCATTTGGAAAGTCAAGGATATTCTTCTATATATCAGTCAACCCTCAACCTTGAATAACTAACAGCAAACTCTGTCACCTCATTGCTCAACCCTTTTACCACACCATTTACAAATGGGGGGTATTGCAGGCTGCGGCATAGGTGTCTGGGGGTTTATTTTGGTAATTTTCCTTCCCTGTGAACATTTATTCCTGCTTTGTTTCCTATCTTTTAGTCAGTTTTTTATCCAATTACTTTATCCTTTCACATCCCCATGTCTTTAGCAGTCTTCATTGAGAAACTTTCTTGAATGCCTTTTGAAAATGTTATAATACTTAGAGTTTTCCATGGCAAGTTTCTGTTTTCTCTTATCACAGATGTACCACAGCAGAAAAGGGATCTGTAGCATGATTTTCTTCATCAACTACAGAAGTTACGAAGAGAAATGGTTCACAAACAAGTTCAAATGTTGCTTACTCAGACAAAAATAATCCCTGCCAAAACCTTAAAGATACTTGAATAGTATCTCTTCTATTAGCCAAATGTTAATTGTTGGGGGTTTTAAAATTCTAGACTTAATGTTGAGCTTGTTTGATGATATCTTGTCTCATCCAGATAGGATGTTACATCAGACAATCACATTAAACCTTTCTATCATGATCATAAGAATCCTAAAAGCTTTGGCAAATCTCAGGTGTGTTAGGATTAGATTGGGGCCAACAGCAGAGTTTGATGTTGTATTTCAGTCAACTAGGGAATGCAAATGTGCAATATCAGATAGAGTTAAAGTTCTGGAGACTGAGGGAAGAGAAAGGAAAAGAGGGAATTGTCTGTCCCATAAATGCTACTTCTGTGAGTAATTGACTTGAATTTCCTAATCCACTCTTAAACTCACACACAGAGAAGCCAGTCAAACACTACCTTTTAATAAGATTCCTTCTCTTCAAGGCCATGAGATATTTAAGCTCAAATGAGCAACACTTTGTGCTTGTTACTACACACTTCTCACTGGAGAGTGGGATAGAGTCTCAGTTACTGAGGTGCTGTGCTTTGCAGCCCAATATAAATTCAAGTCCAGATAAGCCAGGCATTGAACAAAACACAGAGAGACACTTTGGGACTGTGGAGCAAAACACACCAAAAAAGAAAGAGCAGTGCCCATCTCTACGAAATCCATGAGCACTCAGATATAGCAAACCAGGCTCAAAGCCCTCACTGAAGACTCCTTTGCACCACGATTTGGCTAGTGTGACAAGGAAAGGCTCTGTGGAGCTACAAGCATCACTTCAAGTCAAAATCCATCTCTCCAGCTAGAGTTTTAAAAGGAGAAGAATTGCAAGGGGTTATAGACTCAAAGATAATAGTTGCAGACCCAAGTTTTTCATTTTATGGATATAGGTTAAAGAGGACAACTGAGGACTGCAATGCCCTATGCATACACAGTCCTGCAGCTAGTAAAGAATATGGTTGTACAAGCCCACCGCTTGACAAATTTTGGCTATGTGACAGCTCTTGTTCTACATTTGCACCGGGGCCATGTAAGGATTTTTGTATGCTCTTTTCAAAACATCTATTTTGCAATTCTGATCTTTCCAAATGCAGCATATGGCATCTTTCCAGGAGCTCAGGGCCCTATCAGATATTTATTTTAGGGATTTCACTAGAAAAACACAGATGTGAGAGAGCTGTCCAGGCAAAACCTTTATTTTTTTCCAAGAAGATGATTCCCCTGTAAGCCAGTTAAAGCTACTGGAGTTTGAAAACATTTTGTAATCAGGTGTCATCACAAGCAAGCTCATCTTTTGGTTAATGCAGCCTCCAAAGTCCTCTGTGTGTAAGATGAAAACCCATTTAAGAAGAGTCACAAGCCCCACAATTAATCGCAATATTTATTCAAGACTATTCAGACAGAGATTGTTTTATAGAAAGCAAAAATGTAAAGTTAGCAAATCTATCAAATTTCTGAAATTTATCCAATGTTCCCAGGACTCTGAGGAAAAAATCGATGTTTTGTGGTGACCACAGCAAAGAGGAAGTTATCAGTACTGACATTTTGCTTCCATATATCTCAGTGGGCCAAATTTTATATTGCTGTAAATTGACTTTAATATATTTAACTCATTATTTTAGTGACTTTGTGTGAGTCTTTCTCCAGCTGATGTTGGCAAATGGAGCTAAACCTGGTACAAAACTGAGTCAGAATGAACAGAAGCTTCCGCTGCTTTCTTCCCTCTCACCAGCTTCTTTCCAAGACAGCTGTTATTGGGCTGCTAACTGGTAGCTATACTACATGGTGAATAAAGCCAACCTTGCATGAGCTCGTTGTTGATCTGGTCCTATATTCTCAACACTTGGCAATAGCAGGATTTTTCAAAGCCTATGCCAAAGGCCAGGCATGATATGACCATGAATAACACACCAGATGTTTACGCTGTCCACCCAACTTATCTTCAGGAGGCAACAATTCAAAAAAGATGTGAAGTGCTGTACTGATACCTAAATATTTGTTCAATCATATTAGTCTGATTTCTATTCAGGTCGGTGTTTCCTTCACAGATGTAAACCAATCTTTCAACTAATGCAGAAATTTCATAAACAGTATCTTAAAGAATGCCAGATATGTTTCACTGTTTTCAGGATAAGTTAGGAATTTGTTTACTTGACTTATTTCACTGTATTTTCTTTGTCTAATAAACTTTCTTTGTTCCAGTCCTCAGTTAGAAAATTCTGTTGTGTAGCAAGAATGGCATATACAATCTATGTAAATGGTTTCATCATTTGAAGTCTTTTACACAATTATCACTCTCACTGGAAAGAAACAAAAATGGCACTTGTTCAGATGTCAGAACCTGATAATACCCTGCTTTTTTAATGGACCATATTCAGTTTATGTTTGCCCATTGAAGTAACTGTAAGTTTAGTACTCAGGACTGGAAGGGAAGTTCTAAATTATTATGCCCAGTCCTCTGCAACTGCAGGCACCATGGGTAGCACCTGAAGGGACCTTACAGAAGATACACTTGAAGTCTTTAAAATAGCAGAGCTGTTCTTTATTCACACCATTCACACCATTCACACCATTCACTTCTAATTAAAATTCCATGTTTAAGCGGTTTATAAAGGGTTAATAAATGGTGCTTGGAGCTTTAAATAAATCAGTAATAATGGATGCACATTTTATGCAGTCCAATGGCTTGATTGATTGGCTCCTATAACATTCCGTATTGTCATCTATTGATGTGCTTATAACTAAGGCATGGCCCAAATCTATAAAGGATTTACAGTTACTATCAATCATTTATTAACCCCTTACATATGTTTTATTAATAGAATCTTAATATAAGTTAACACCCTATAACATTTTTGGGAGAGATTTATATCAGTCAAATATTATGGAATAAATCAGAAGTAGTCTTCTCTTATATTGCACAGAACTATTTCTAAAGATATATTGAGATTTCTTTTGTATTTCTAACTTCTTAAAATATTGGGGGATTAAGGAAGGCACTGATTCCTATAAAAATATATAATAAAAATCTATTATGATGCTCTCTGTGTTATTTTCAGGAAAGTAAAAACCCTAGTTTTTTCTAATCTTCATTTTACATCAATTAAACTCTCAGAGGCAAGCTACATGATTTATGGTCTTAGATACAGAAACGAAAGGAATGTGAGGATCTACAGACCCTCTCTGGACCATATTTAGAGGCTATTCATTCTAAACTGATGAGCTTTACAAAGCACTTTTGAGAATCAAGTACTATTGAAAATAGCATCACACAGTGAAAGACTAGCACATGTTGCAGGTGAATGAAGGCCATATTTCTGTAAGAAATTCCCCTTACCACAAATATATAGAATGGTGGGGGTTGGGGGTGACCTCTGGAGACCTAGTCCAAGCTCCTGCCCAAAGCAGGGCCAGCAGAAACAGGTCGCCCGGGGCTGTACCAAGTCAGGTAGTGCGTTATCTCCCAATATGAACACCACTGAATCTCTTTGGGTAAACTGCTTCGATGCTCAGTGACCCTCACAGTAAAAATACTTTCTTCTTACCTTTGAATGAAACATCTGTGTTTCAAGTTGTGCCCACTGCCTCTTGTCCTCTCACTTGGCACCACCGAAAAGAGCCTGTCTCTGTTCTCTTTGCACCCTCCTTCAGGTATTTATAGGCATTGATCAGATCTCCCTGAGTCTTCTCCAGGCTAAAGAGATCCAACTCTCTTAGACACTTCTTTTACAGCAGCTGTTCCAAGTCCTTAATTGCTTTAGTGGCCCTTTGCTGGACACATATGTCCATGTTTGTCTGCAGTAGGTGGCCCAGGACTCAGCACTCCAGATGTGTCTCCCCAGCACTGAGCAGAGGGAGAGGATCACCTCTCTCATCCTGCTTGCAATGCATTTTTTTTCTGCAGGTGACCAAGCTGCTCTCACAGTTTTACCCACTGACTTTATACCAAAAGATGAGACGATTTGCCTGTCTAGACTCTATTTATTTACCTCATTCCCTTCTGCCCTCTCTGTTTTCCACTGCTACTTCCTTCGGTGTATTTCATGATCCACACAGGCAAAGAGGGGCAAAAGTAAAATCTCCTTCCTAACATCAAATCTCCCTGAGCAGCTCTCTCAGTCAGACATGCCATGCCTCCTACTTTATGCATGCAACTTACCCACATTTGATGCTCACTCAGTGACCACCTGTGGTGCTTACCTTTCAACCCTAGCAGAACTGCCTCTGGAGCAGGCACTTCCTCCCACGACAGAGCTAAGCAGTCGCGTTTGGTACCTTTGTCTCTGGAGCAGGAGAAAGGCTCAGGTGCATCCCAGCCCCCAGCAGAAAATTCTCTGTATAAACAGCTGATATTGAGGTAGTTTCTCTCTCCATGGCATGGGGCTTTCTTTGATACAAGAACTTGTTTCCACAGAAATCAATAGCTATAATACAACTGTCTTCCATTTCAAAGAATTGCACAAGTGTAACCATAGACGATCTGTCTGAATTTCCCTTTCTTTTGTTCCCTTGAGTCTAGCTATGAACTAAGAGAGTATTGTAACCAAGAAGTTACTGATTTATCGTTTTTCTAAGTGTTTACTAGCCTGAATGCATTTGACAGAAGACTGCTAAGGAATATTTTCAATGATGTTTCCAAAATAAATTTGAAAACCTGCAGATCCCATGATTACCAAATAAGAAGGATTTTTTTACTTACCTTAGAACTGATGCTAGGGGCACCAGTTATTAACACAATTGATTCAGATTGCCATGGCACTCAGCTCAAATCACACTTACGCAAATCAGGTCTTATTGTACTGCACTCTTTGAAAAGAGATAGTGCTTTTTCAAAGTGTTTCAAAGTCTAGAGGCTGAACATCAGAGACTGGAAAAGAACAAGTGACCTCAAAGATGATGTTGGACATTAGTTAGCACAGAAAAAAAAACAAAGGTATTGGCCAAACAAGGACAAATGATCACAAATTTATTTCAGGCTGTCACATTTCTTTCCCCTTATAACTTATCATGCAGATACAGCTGAGCAGCAGACTACCACTGTTCATTGCCAGCACCATACACTGCTTTGCAGCAATGGAAATATGAACCAAGTAAGAGGTCTTAAAGGTCAGTATGAAAACCCAGCTGATCTGAACTGAAGCCTGGGGTCTTCTGAGGACTATCTCAGTGTTGCTATGATTTTGCAATCTGAACTAAACCCTTTGAACTTGACCCACCATTCATCATGCTGGTCTGGCCAGAAGCCGCATCTGAAGGGGACCCAAGCAAGACGTACATCAGTGAGTACAATATTGCCATAAATTTAAAACATTAAGGAGGCAGACAGAATGAAGTGGACGACAAAAATCATGTCATCCACTCCATCTGCCTGAAGTTTTTTCTTCACTGGTCCCCAAATGGGGATAGGATTTTAGTTAATACCAAATGAGTTCTGAAAATCTTAAGTGTTTTTTAAACTGCCTTTTCATCCAGAATTACTTGGCATCCCATAATATACCAAAGTCTTTTTAATTCCTCACTAATACATGCCACCATTTAACTAATTCCAGTGAACAACATGCAAAACCAAACTGCAAGGGTGGGAGGCAGTAGCATACAGAAAAATCCAGACAATAAACTCTACACAGATCCAAACACATCCTTTCTTTTTTTTTTTTTTTTGGGGGGGGGGTTTGTTTGGTTTTGTTTTGTTTTGTTTTTTGTTTTTCACACAAACACACTGAAACACATGTGAATGACTGAAGAGTCAAACAGCCATGTGAATCTTAAAGCTTCTGATTGTCCAGCCTGCCAGGTCAGCTACAGAATGGGAACTGTTAATTTAGTGTGACCTTTTAAATACACATAGAATTAATTGACCAGGTACCATAGCATTTGCAAAGAAAAAAAAAAATGTTTTAGAAGACACAGAGATTATGAAAACAACTTTTTTGGACACCATCCAATTTGCGCAATGATTGGTCTGCAATAATTTTTCATGCAGAATATATCAGAAAAGCCTGATCTGAACTTTAAAAACACACAAGATTGAGTGTGTTAAAGTACTAAACACAGAGCAAAAATTCTGCCTGCATCTAGCAAGTATTATGTGGTGTGATTACTCTGTGTCCAACAGACTTACTACTGGACTGGTACTGAGAATCCACAGTAAAGATATTCTTTTTTTCATGTATATTGAATTAAAAATGGCTTAAAAGCAGCAGTCTTAAGCCAGTATGCAATTCTTTTCCCTGATGTGTCTGTGCTGACAGTAATGCCAAGTGAGAACAATCATAACCCTGGTAAAACATCAGTGAGCTGTTTGCACCATGCTGACAACTTTAATAATAGCCAAACAATTCATAGATTGTCACAGTAAGAAAAGGGCAGACAGTTTTTCAGATTTTGCTTTGTCCCAGTGCTGCTGGCTGGATGTAACATGACAGCAGTTCAAACACATACACACAGGGCTAGATAGCTGCAGGTAGATACAAAGCAGATATTCTGCAGAAACCAGTATGCAAATCTGTGTTGGAAGGAGAAAGGATTTAGCTGTAAAAAACCCAAAACTGTACATGCCTCTGTCAGTGAATCAATTTTTTCTTGGAGTTTTTCCTCTATCTCTGCTGCGTTATATGTTTGTTAATCAAATGAATTATCAGAAAAAAATGAACTGACAGGAAACTAAATAGCAGGACAATACCGTACATTGATGTCATATTTTATTATCTGCTGCCTCTTTCCATGCAACCAGCCCTCTCCTCACCAGCACCCTGCCATTACCACTGCCACCATCTCCTGTGTCTGATGAGACTGTCTGCTGGGAAGCACTGCCAATTCAGCATGGGATTTATTACTTGCATACAGGCTACTGTTAGAGCCAGCCATGCAAGATTATCATTTTAATAACTGGAATCAGTGTGATTTGTCAGGCCAGTGCAGTCTTGTACTGTGAAAGGTTTCACTGCACTGCTTACTCCTGCTCAACCCCCACCCAAGCAGTGAAATAAACACTTGAAAAAGGGAATGGTTTGTGTCCCATTCTGTTGTCACCAGCCACATAAATTAAAGCAATATCCCCAAGCTACCACATGGCATTTATTCGAGGGCCAGAGAGGAATTCCATTTTGAGAGAACATTAGAATGTAAATGGAGGTGAAAGTCTCTATTTCTTCCTTTCTCTTTTGCAGAACAAGTTGCAGACATTGTTCAGTGCTTCAAAGCTAACAATAAAGGACCGTCATCTTATTCAGGTTGCAATGCTCAGTGCTTTTGTTCTCCAAATCTATTTTACCACGTGGAAAGGCTTTCTGAGGAGTTAATATACACTGTACAAGAATTGTCTCCTCATAAAAGAATTGCTGTAGTCTAAAAATAGTGGCAGCTCTGTTATATGTATTTGAGATTTTGTCTGATGTTGGGATCAAAGTTTGCAACTACTGAACTAAAAATCAGTTGCCAATACAAACGACACTAGCTTATAAGCATGACTTCTATGCTGGATGAATGTGAGCAAGGCCCACGGCAGGTAAATAGGGCATACCTGTTTTTTGCCTAGGTAAAGTGTAGTATATTGTAAGGTAGTGTAGTGTAATGTAGTGTGGTGTCATGTGGTATGGCATGGCGTGGTATGACACAGCACAGTTTAATATAACCATATATATATGATTCTCTTAGAAGCTGTTCTTAGGTACATGGCGAACAGAGAGGTGATTCAGAAAAGCCAACGCAGCTTCACCAAGGGCAAATCCTGCCTGACCAAGCTTGGGGCATTCTACAATGGAGTGACTGCATCAGTGGACAAGGAAGGCCTCCAGATGTCATTTATCTGGGCTTCTGTCGAGCCTTTGACAGAGTCCCTCACAATATCCTCTCTGAATTGGAGAGAGGTGGTATTTGATGGGTGGACTGTGAGAAGGATAAGGAATTGGCTGGATGGTAACATCTAAAGGGTACTGGTCAATAGTTCAGTGATCATAGAATTGTAGAATCGTAGAATCATAGAATCATAGAATCAGATGGGTTGGAAAGGACCTCTGAGATCATCAAGTCCAACCCCTGATCCATGACCACCACAGTTACTAGACTATGGCACTTAGTGCCACATCCAGTCTCATCTTAAAAACCTCCCAGGATGGAGAATCCACCACCTCCCTGGGCAGCCCATTCCAATGCCTGATTACTCTCTCTGTAAAGAACTCCTTCCTAGAATCTAACCTAAACCTCCCCTGGCAGAGCTTGAGCCCACGCCCTCTTGTCTTACTGCTGGTTGCCTGGGAGAAGAGACCAACCCTCACCTGGCTACAACCTCCTTTCAGGTAGTTGGAGAGAGTGATGAGGTCTTCTCTGAGCCTCCTCTTCTCCAGGCTTATCAACCCCAGCTCCCTCAGCCTCTCCTCATAAGATTTGTGTTCAAGTCCCTTCACCAGCCTCATTGCTCTTCTGTGGACCTGCTCCAGCACCTCAATATCCTTCCTGAACTGAGAGGCCCAGAACTGGACACAGCACTCCAGGTGTGGCCTCACCAGTCCCTCAGGGATCTGTACTGGGATCAGTGCTGTATCTTCACCAGTGACACAAAGGGATCAAGTGCATCATCATGAAGTTTGCAGATGACACCAAGCTGAGTGGAGAAGTTGACACATTTAAAGGATGGGATGCCATCCAGCGGGACCTGGACAAGATCAAGAAGAGGACCCATGGGAATATCATGGGATTTAACAAGACTGAGTGCAAGGTGCTGCACCTGCATCAAGGCAGCCCCTGGTATCAATTGAGGCTGAGGGAGGAACAGATCAAGAGCAGCCCTGCCAAGGGCTTCTGGATGCTGGTGGATGAGAGGTTGGATATGAGCTGGCAATGTGCACTCGCCATTCAGAAAGCCAATTATATCCTGGGCTGGGTCAAAAGGACGGTGGCCAGCAGGTCAGGGGAGGTGATTCTGCCCCTCTTCTCTGTTGTCACGAGACCTCACCTTGAGTACTGCTTCCAGCTCTGGGCCCCTCGTACAGGAAGGACATGGGTCTATTGGGGAAGGTCCAAAGGAGTGCTGCCAAGGTAATTAGAGGGATGGAGGACCTCTCCTATGAGGAAAGATTAAGAGAATTGGTATTGTTCAGCCTGGATAAAAAAAGTTTTCGGGTAACCTGATTGCAGCGTTCCAGTACCTAAAGGGGCATACAAGCAAGACCAAGAGAGACTTTTTACAAGAGCATGTAGTGATAGGGCAAGGGGGAAATGGCATCAAATAGAAAGAGTGTAGGTTTAAATTAGGTATCAGGAAGAAATTATTCACCATGACAGTGGTGAGGCACTGGAACAAGTTGCCCAGAGAAGTTGCAAATGCCCAATACCTGGGAGTGTTCAATGCTAGATTGGATAAAGCTCTGAGCAACCTGTTCTAGTGGAAGGTATCCCTGTTCATGGCAAGGGGGTTGGAATTAGATGATCTTCAAGGTACCTTCCAACCCAAACTGTTCCATGATTCTATGATATATGTTATAATATTGTAACATAAGCCCATGACCATATCATGTGTCCTGTGCATTAGATACACTGTCATGTCTCCAGAAATCTTGAACTAAGATTTGTCCTCCTGTTTTTTATATGCTGATAGAAAGACAATTTCTTGACTCTAAAACATCATTATTTATCATTTATGATGCCTCCATACAAGATCAGAGTCTACAACATCACTGTTTATCAATTATGATGACTGTACAAGATCATGAAGGTTCTCTCATTTCCATCAAATCCAGAGACTTTTTGTTCCCAGGCTTTTAAACTGAAAGAAATAGAGAGCTCTCACAGCCGTAAAAAGCCACCAACAAAACTTTGGTTGTACAAAGAGATGGGGTTTAAGAGGAACAAAATAAGGGCTTTTCCTAGTCAAAGAAGTCCCCAGAAGGAAGAAGGACACAATGCTAACTACCAGCAACACCAGTTGTTCATGCTCTCAGACATCTCTCATTCATTTTCAAGCAGCCTCCCACATTCACAGCTGAGCTCTTCTCTGGAGCATGTGCTCTTCATGCTGGTGATCTCCTGTGTCACAGCTGAGTTAGCTCAGCTTTCTGCTTCCAAAGCCTGACAACCAACATGCATCTTGATTTGAAGTCTGGGATTTCCCAGTGCTGCTTAGCCTTGCCCTGTGTATTTCATGAAGAGATAGGGAGTTTGTTTATTTCCTGTAGGCTGATTAGGTTTTGTGTTGATCCAATGTCAAGCAGCTTATTCTCCTCACCAAATTGCAATGTATAACTAAACTGTCCTGGACATAATCCTCACATCAGCCCTGGTGGGATTTCACACAGGCACAGCAGTTTTATTTACATGCTTTTTTAAAGTCAAATCAAGTCCTTAGCTTAAGCAATAGGTTTTGAATAGCATTCTTGATAGTAATAGGAGCTTTTGTCATACCTTCAGTGGACATATGCTTAGGCTGACAGATTGGTCTAATTAGGATTAGACTATGGTCTTTTATGTATTTGGAAATCTTACAGAGCTCCTTCCTTGCCAAGTAGTTTTCAATAGACCTTTCACGATAAAAAGAAGCATATTATATAAAATTTTCTATGCTCCCAGTTCTGGACATGCTCAAAAGCTGGCAAAAGAATGGTGGTGGCTCAGTAGCTGTATGAATCGGTGACTTATATGGAGAACAAAATCAATTATTTAAATATTTTCAGGAATTATGAAAATTATTACCATGAAAGCAAGGATGACCATTTAGATAGCTTTCCTGTAAGGAAAAAACCCTAACAGCAATAATAATGAAAGTGAGATAAAGAGATCTGAAATATAATTTTTAGGAAAATTAACTGCTCTCTAAAGGAATCTGGACAAGCTCAAGAAGTTGGCCAACGAGAACCTCATGAGGTTTAAGATGGCCAAGGGCAAAGTCCTGCACAGGGGTCATGGAAACCCTCAGTATCAATACAGACTGGAGATGAACAGACCAAGAGCAGCCCAACCAAGAAAGGCTTGGGGGTACTAGTGGATGAGAAGCTCAGGATGACCTGGCAATATGTGCTTGCATTCCAGAAGGCCAGCTGCATCCTGGGCTGCATAAGAAGCAGCAGGGTCAGCAGGTCAAGGGAGATGATTCTGGCCCTTTATTGTGCCCTTGTAAGACCCCACCTGGAGTGCTGTGTCCAGCTCTGGGGCCCCCAATAAAAGAAGGACATGGACCTGGAAGGAGTCCAGAAGAGGCCACAAAGATAATTAGAGGCCTGTCCTATGAGGACAGACTGAAAGAGTTGTGGCTGTTTATCCTGGAGAAGAGAATACTCCAGTGAGATTTTATACCATCATCCAGTAACTAAAATAGGCTTATAAGAAAGATGGGGACAAACATTTTAGCAGGTCCTGTTCAGACAGGACAAGTGGTAAAAGTTTTAAAATGGGGTTTTTTACCACTTAAAAAAAACCCAATGTGGTTTTGGGTTTTTTTAAAATGTTTTTAAAAGAGGGTTGATTTCGGTTAGATACACTATAAGAAAAAGTTTTTCATTACAAGGGTTACAAAACATTGAAACAAGCTACCCAGGGAAGTGGCAGATATCCTATCTCTGGAAATATTCAAGATCAGGTTGAATGAGGCTCTGAGCAACCTGCTCCATTGCAAGGGTGTTGGACTAGAAGGCCTTAAAAGTCCCTTCCAATCCAAAACATTCTATGATTCTATATTCTGTGTAATAAGGGAAAGAACTTTTTTGAGAAGAGTTTGTATATAAGCTGATGAAAAACGGAATGGAGAGCAAAATGGGTAAAAATTGAGAAGAGATTCCCAAGCAGAAAAATCACCATGTACTAACAAGCCAGAATAAAAAATTCCAAAAATAAAACAAAGATGTGGCAGCCACCATGTCCTAAGTTAGAGAAACATCGTAACTCTTACTAAATCAAATAATACAAATAAAAAATAAAATAAAATAACATAAAATAAAATAAGATTAAAAAAAAAAAAAAAAAGGTAGGCTTCACATTCATAGCCCTGGTTAGTCAGGGAACCAAATAAGATTTTTTCAGCAGAAAATAACATTCATTTTCCCTCAGATCTGTTAGCTTGTCTGGTAAAATATACCTCTTCTCCCTTAAAAGCTTGCATTTAAAAATAAAAATAGATATGATTCTCAAACAAATGACAGTTTTTTATGTCCATCCAAGGTGCACGTTTCAGGAATGTCTGAAAAAATTAATCCTCTAAAAATTACTGTCTTGAAACTATTGAAGGAAAAACATATCCCTGCCAACCTACTCATCCTTGTGCCCCAGAATGTGGTTATTAGGCATAAACCTCTTAGTACAAAAGACTTCCCCTTCTCCTGTTTCCCAGTATAAACAGTTTAACATAGGATACAAGATAAAAAGTACATAGAAAGGCAGTACACCTGAATTATTCAAACCATCTACGTAAGCATTTAAATGAATAAAGGGGGAAAAGAATTAGAAAGAACATAAAAGGAAGAACATCCCATTACATCACCACATGATTCTGGAATCTCAAGGTGAGAGGATACCAAAACTCACTTAATAAAACATCTGTAGTGTCACACTGAAGTAGCAAAAGACAGACAGCTATTGCAAACGTGTATGTTCTTCTGCAATTATAGAAAGTACAATCTGGTTTTGGCTTCTGTAGCTTCCAGCTAAACATAAGAAAACAAACACCCACTTCCTTATGTATATTTCTGCCTTGTTCTCAAATATACAGACAAACACTATAATCTCATGTCTTTTTTTTCTCCCTCTGGAAAGAAAGGGCTGCTAATTTGCTGTCTCTTTTCCAGTTCCTTCGTGTCACACAGTTCACATGTTTGTGTATAACATCTATGTTCTTCCAAACTACTATTTACCACTTACCATTCCAGGGACCCAAATTAGTAGGTCAGACAAGTACAACTCCTTTTCACGTTCTTCTTCGCCTTGACTTTTTCCACCAGGAATGGATATTTCCTAAAATTCATTGTTACTCTGCAGGTGCTCTTGGTTACTACATGCTTTATTTTTAATTTTCAGGAAAATTAGCAGAAACTACACATTTTCATAACATATCAAATTTTTGAGTTTATAACAAAACCTTCTTCCTAAGGCTGATTAGCTAAGAATTAAACCTGTAGAAATGTCCTTTTCGCAACTTCATTGTTGTCCTGTTGTGTCAACCTTCTTAGAGATCGCTTGCAAAAATCTTGTCCATCTCTTACATTTTTATCCATCATGGAAAGGGTTCTTTCCAAGTATCATTTTATATTTTCTTTTAAAAAGAATAAAGTTGCAAGCCTATTGTAACAAGTCTTCAAACTACAGTAGGACCACATAGGTAGTAATGAAGAACTGAAAAGTATCAGGGTCACTGCTCTGTTTTCTTGTCTTGGCAATCTTGGCTGATTTCAAGTCTTATATAGTCTGCTGATGAAAAAATGCAAGGCAGGTGTGTATATATATATTTTTGTGTCTTTGTGCTTGTCTGTGTATTTTTATTTACCACTTCAGATCAAAGAACAACTCTGCCACAACATCCCAAAGCTTTGAAACTGAGGAGCCCTGTCAAGAGGTTACTGGGGAAATGAAGCTGTATGTTTACAAGAGTATGTATTGCAGCTGCAAGTTTGTCAACAACTGAGTAAAAATAAAACAAGCTACTACTTCCCTTGCACAAGCACACCTATGATGGAGATTACAGGAAAAGCTTTAGGACAGAGGAAGCTTTCACAGCAAATCACAACTTGCTTTTCTATCTCCAATAGATGGTACAGCCATTTAATACATTCCTAGTCTCTGTTTGCCAGTTACATGTTATGGTGTATTCTGAATAGAGGAGCAACAGATTCCTCCAGGAGATTAACAGAATAATCACAGCTGGGTAAAGCTTCTGGAATGCAATACAGATTTAGAAGTATACAGTGAGTCCAAACACAGAATATGAAACTCCAGAGCATAGATGGAGGGTGTCTGGCAGCAGAGAACGTAGCTCAAGTCATATTAGAAAAGTGAGGTGAAGGTCACTTTCCTAGGGATCCTCAGAGTACTGTGGAGTTTGATTACATCCACAAAGGATGATGAGAAAGAAAAAAACTTACCCTGAAAGGGCAAAATGTGTAGGCAGAGGGAATAGATTTCTTCTAACATTTAATTTCATCTGCCTCACTCAAAGTATCCTCTACGTAAAGAGTTATATCGTGGTAGCTTGTTATTTTGTGTTCTAATAATATAAAAGCTTTAGAGATTAGTAATATTTGGTGCTTCTTGGCATGCATATCTTAGAAGTTAGAAGTCATTCGATCTCAAAGGCTTTGGGCAGCCCAACATCAAACACACTATATCTCCTCCTTTCCATGAGCCATTTAGGGAAGAAATTGGCTGGACGGAGCATTCAAGAAATGCTTCTTTCTAAATGGATAATAAAAGAACTCACAGAGCATGAGATTAAGGGACTTGCAAATGAGAACATTTATTCTGGGAAAAAGTCTCTAAAGAGCTTGTCCACTAATGCATAGATGTATAAATGACTGCTTCAGATAACACAAGCAGGGTTTGGTTAAAAATACTGCCATGCCACCTACAGTCTATCTGTTGTAGACATCTATCTTAAGAGAAATAATGTTTTTCAGAAGGCACCTCAGTTTAGACAGCTCCGTTTTGCCAGATGAATCCGACCTCACCTACCTTACTCATGTACAAAAATTGCTGCTCCAAGCAAACAGAAAGTTGTTTACCAGAAAAGTTGTTTGGTTTTTTCATATAATGCCAGATAGTTAGATTGATTTATTCCCTGAAGGATAAACTGAAGAAATAGAAGATCATGGTGGTTTCTTCCCTATTTTTGAGAAGTTTAAACCACATTTTTAAATGTGTATTATAGTTAGAGCTAATATAGGGGTTTTAATCAAAACCATTTTCCTCTGGAAATAGTGGTGGCTTAAATCAAAAGATTTTTCTTTTTTATTTGTTGGCAAAAATAAAATCTTTATGAAGAAAGACTTCAGGTCGAAATACAAGACCAAAAGAAAAAAAAAAAAAAAAAAGCAGAATCCCAAGTGACTGTAATTCAAAATATATAGAACAAAGATTTGTTCCATGTAGGAATTACACAGTCCATCTGGATACCATTTGGGTACCATGACAGTCCAGTTCTTTGGCAAGAAATTTCCAAGTGTTTGGGTTTTTTAAAAATCTTATTTAAAAAAAAAAGAAAAAGGTGAAAGAAACATTTATTGCCTAGATCTAAATATAACACAGAGAACACTGGCTGTGATAAAATTTAATGAACATCAATTAAATTTTGATTGAGGAGTACTTGCAATTAATTGTTTATAAACAATCCAGAAAGAAAAAAGTGTTTATCAAAAATATTGAGAAAATTGATTTATTTAGAAGTTCAAATAAAATCGCAGGCTGCTCATTAACAATTCATTCATCAAAAAGACTGAATTAATTCTATGAAGGACTTGATATTAGATGTTATTATCCCCTTATTTCCAACAGAAAGCGATTGTTCTAGAACAATCCTGGTCAAGCAGTACATTCTAACACCCTCAGCTGCAAACTATCAAAAATTAGTTTTGGCCCCAACCCAAAATCCCAAACCAGTGTCATAACAAATGCTACCAATTCCTCTGACTTTACCCAGACTCTCAATATTTCACAGAATTCAGATTATCCATGAGAGTGTTATCACAAAACAAAATAAAATGAAAAAATATGTTTCCCAGACACATTCATTTATGCTCCAGAAAAATAATTCTTTATTTTCTAATTCTTAAAAATTAATTTAGCCCCAGTTAGTCTCTCTCAACCAGTAATCAATAGGAGTTTACTATGGTTTGTTAAAAAAATTGTCTCTTGTGTGTTCTGTTGCTTTTTGTCTTTCTATAAAATCCACTTGATGTTACAGGAGTAGTACAATATGAAGTGGTTACAACAGCGAATTCAAAGAAATTTGAACCCAACATTATGTTTAGATATACACTCACATTATTTTAAGCATACGTTTTAATTTAGACTTATGAAGTCACATTGTTCTACTGTATTCTCTCAGAACCTTCTATAGCGATCATTTAGAGTTATCTAGAATTAGATATGGCTACACGGGGGAGAAGCCTCATCCCTTGAAGTGCACAGGGCCAGGATGGATGGGGTCCTGAGTAACCTGAGTAACACACTACCTGTGTAGTATCCGTGCTCATGGCAGGGGATGGGAACCAGATGACCTTCAGGATCACTCCCAAGCCAAGCCATTCCACGATTCCATGATTCTAGGATCTATTACCTCTGTTAGCCACAATTTCAAACTCTTCTAAGATGGTGACAGGTAGTCTTGCATCTCCAGTCCAGCACAAACACCCCTTGAAATGCTCTCTCAAAAATTTCAGATGCCCCTCAGTACAGTGCAGTGCAGACTCATGTGTCATGTCCCTCACCCTGCCCACATACCCATTGACCAGGCATCTTGGAATCTGTGCCTGGGAGAAGGATCTCAGCCCTCTCATTCACACTTCCCACATGCCTTCTCCTGAGCCAGATCCCATGATTTCATTTTGATTCCAAACAGAGTAACAATTATTTATACTATCTTTGCTTTTAGTCTAGTTTTTGTTTGAGCTGTAGAGCCCATTATTACAAATAAAAGTTTTCAAAAAAAAGCCTGTCCCTGTAAGATTTATATTCAGCATCAGCATATTTGTAGTTTGATCATACTCTCTTTTGCCCTTTCTTTCTCTCTTTTCTTTCCTGTAAACAATCCAGGGGTTTACACTGATCATAAAGAAAACACATTTTTACAATGACCATGCAGTGCCTCTACAGAGAGGAGCTGTTAACAGCTACCACTTCTCCAGGGTTAGAAAGAAATAAAAAAGCTGCTTCTAAACCACTCAGTCTGCATTGTCACTGTTTATCTGATGGGTGGACCTACAAAACATGGTGATTTCCTTTTCCAGGAAATCATATATACCCTCCAAACTCATTGCCTCTGATATACAGTAAGAATTATGGCTAAGCAGCTGCATTAAATTGACAAAGAGTTTGTGTAGCTGTATCTCAACACAGTAATAGTTCATGTTTACATGCACTGATAGTCATTGCTATTTTTACTCCTTTTACTTAGGGGGAAAAAAAAACCAAATACCAAACTCCAAAAGCCTCTAGGCTTTTTGCTCAACTCAGTTTCACTAAAGTATTGGCTGCAAAAGTCTGGAAACATAAAAGATCATTTGAATGGTTAGGAAAAATAATCAGACCTGCCAAGATGTGGTTAAAAAAAAAAAAAAAAAAAAAAAAAAAGAAAGAAAAGTAGGGTGACTGTATCCAATCCCACAAAATAGGCTTTCAAGATGTAAGGTATGCATTAAATAAAAAAATCAACCATGAAGTTACTCAGACCTTACTCTGGACGAGAATTTGAGGATTAAGACAAACAGATGGATCAGCAGCTTTCTTCATGGTTGACTCTTGCCTGTTACATGGCATAGTAAGAAGATGATGCTGTCAATAGATTCCCTCCTACGTCACTTGAAAAGGAGCTTCTTTGTTCAGCGTATGTGAGCAGAGGTCACCCAATAGGATCTGACAAATCCTACATGTGTTCTGCCTCTACTGAATGTTAGGATGACATGCTACAATCACAGGCATTAAACATAGGTGTCAAAGCAAAAGATTTTTACATTTTTATGTGTGCTTTACATGCTTAGTTTTCCTTGATTTTTTTAACTGAAGATCAATTAAATCAGTTCATTTATTACAGGTGTTAAATATTAACATGGGGCATACCATGTTAACAGCCATTATGAAAAGAGGAACCTTAATGTCTGTCAGACCCTCTGGCTAAAGAATGTCTGAAGTACCTATGAAAGTCATATAAAATTACCAGTCTTACTGCAGGCATTTATCATTCTCATTAGAGGAGCCTCCCTGAAACGAGACAGACCTTTCCAGAATGCAAAACACAGAAGGAACAATCCAGGGAATTGACTGTACTCAGCAAACAAGTAAACTACATTTCATAGTTCATGTGGGTGCAAATTTCTTCTGTCAGCAAGAAAGATGACTCTTCCTGCAACCACGTGGTTTTTAAACTGAAGAGAGCATCCCTGATCATATTTCTCAGCAGTGAGTGTGTTGCACTACCACTGTTCTTGTACTTCCTGCAGAGACACATATACACACAGAGGAGTCCAGAACTGAGACTGCTTTTAGTTAGCTATTTCTAAAACCAAAAAATCATGGCCCTGCTGTATCTCAGAGAAACCAGTGAGGAGCACTTCATCCCTGCAAAGAAATTAAGCCACCAAGGTCAGTTCAGCAGTAGCCTGTAAGTTATAGAAGTGATGGAGGATTGCATCAGTTTTTACACCTACCTTTCTCTAGATTTTCATTAACAATGGATTGTCTTGTGCAGGTTAGTTTATAGTCAATATTTTATATTTATGTCACTGTCTCATTGCATCTATTAATTGATAATTACAAATAAACCTACAGTATGAAAGACAAATCAAAGGGCTTCCAGGCAACAGCACAGGAATACATACAGAAGACCTTATTCTCTCATGAAGACACAAGTGGAAGCCACCACCCTATGCTAAGCTTTATTATTCTTCATATGGCATTCCTTTATTTTTTAATCTTTCAATAACTGCAATGATCATTTCAGTTTCCTTGAAATAAAACCACTTCAGCTTCCTTGAATTCCTCTTTGCGTCATGTAAAGTTAAATGACATTTCCTACAATGAACACTGGCATCAGAAAACTATCTTCTAATTTTTACACAGACTCCAGTAATTTTCCGTGAGTGAAAAACCAATTAATCACACCTTTGTTTCATGTTAGGGAGAAAATATAGGCTGATGTGCAGTACTAGGGGGAGAGGTTCTTTAAAATATATACAGAATAGAAATTTAGTCAGGGAAAGAAACAGAGTTTAGCAATCATTTGTCAGATAGTCAGGTACTTCTAGTTTTGGAAATACCAGCAATGAAATCCAAAGGTACAGCACTAATTATCTGAGGTGGAACTTAACAATGATATATAAAGAAAAATGAAAAAAGGGCAAGTAACAGGCCAACTTTGGAGACATAAATAAAACACTAAATGAAAGTGAAAAAAAATTAATGCAGATTTGCACAAGAAAATGAAAATTAGTGCTTAAATATTGTTGCACTGGAAAAGCCTCTTCACATCCATCTTCTCACTCCATCATTCCACAAATATGACAAATACTGTCTATCCTTCTCCAGATACATGAAAGTCCATCCTCTTTGTCATTTTATTTTTTTCCTGTTGATGCTCAAAAACTTCCACAGAACAAAGAAAAGAGCTAAGGAGTTTGAACTGGGAGAGGTTTAGAAAAAGTAAAAATGTATGAGAAGCAAAAAGATAAGCTCAGAATAATTGATTAGACATGTTTCTTATTATTGTATTAACCAACACTGTAAAAACTCAAAAAACCAGAAGAATCAAAAACAAAAAAGTCAAAATTTCAAGAAAAAGTATAAATTTTCATTACAAAATTCTTCCCAAAGCTTTTTCATTTAAAAAAAATCTTAACTTTCCAAGACTGTTAGAGGAAAGAGTGTGCCAAGAAAGATTGCCATTAAAAAACAAACAAACAAACATACATAAACAGTAAAATCTTTATGGGAATGTCTGAATGAACAGTGGACATAACATGACACTGGAGGAAAGGAGAGTACAAAAAAAAGAATTAATCCTAAAAAATAAAAAGGAGACTGATAGCAACAATAACTACTCTGCTGCTATGAGTTACTCAGAGCCCCTGGCTGTTTCTTATTCATCCATTCAGACTTCCAGCAAGGACCTGATATGCCCTATTAACTTTTCTAGAGAATTTGTTTCTCATAAATAAAATACAAATTAAAAAAGACCACAGAAAAATCAGATAATTGATCCAGAAAAAAAACAATAAAAGCATAGCCTAAAAGGAGTAGTCCAAATCCAAGAAAGCTATAAGTATCCTGAAAGCTTTGGAACAAATATTATGTTATGAGCCCAAATAAAATATGTGCCATAATTCAAAAAGAAAATAAAGCAGTCTAATAATATCTCTGCATAGCTGAATGGGAAAGTTAAGAAGGCCGTCACAGTTTAAAAATTGAAAGCTTGGTCAAATAAGGGAAATGTCAAAAGGAAAATAGATCATTTGAAGGCTTAGAAGGACTGTGAAGCATCCACAGTTTGGGGTTTTTTTTACTGATAGTCCCATGTTCATTAAATAGTTCAAGAGCAGGATAGAGGTGAGCTAATCAGTGGGACTGCTTGATGATTGAAGAATGAAAAAGAGACTCAGGGAACATTATTTCATGGTAGAAAAGCTCAATAACCTCTTTCCATCAGCCCTTACTATGCAGTGACATGCAACCTTTTCTGTAGTAGGTAGGTCAGAGAGGCTTGACAGGATACAGATAAATACATGGGGTGTTTTAAACCATGCAGAGAACTAATGTGTCACCAGGACTGGAAGGCATTTACCTGGAAGGACTGATGAAACTGTGAAATCACAGAGCCACAGCTGGTACATGTCATATATGCCACAGCCAGAGTCCCCTGTGATAGAAGAGTGGTGGGGTGTCTAGGTGATTCATCTACAAAAAAGGGTCAAGCAGGATCTTGGAAGTACAGACTGCCAAGTCTGACCTCCAACCTCAGCATGACAGGAGAGTTTGTAATACAGTGAAAGGTCACAGAATCAAGACAGCATTGTTGGGTCAGCATAGCACCTGCAAAGGAAATTCTTGCCTTGGTTCAGTAACCATGTCTCTAGGCTGATCCAGTAGACATCATAGGTTTAGTTCCCCAGGAAGACTTTTGGAAGGTTATTTTTGGAAAGACCATCCAAAAAACAGTCATAAGAGGTTGGAGGACAAGTCCTTTTATAGATGAGGAACTCTTTAAAGGATGGGAACCAGAAGGTAGGGCTCAATGGTTATTTCACAGAGTGGAGAAAAATCAGAAAATGTGGCCCCAAAGGATCAGTTATGGGACCAAAAAACAGTAGGCATCATTAGAAAGGGCTCTGAGAACAAAACACAAAATTTTATGTCACCATTGCCTAAAAACTTGGCACATCCACATCTTAATAACTGTGCATGGTTCTTATCTCCACACCTCCAGGATATTGCACAGATAGAGAAGATCCAGAGAAGAAAATTTTGATAAGAATGGAGCTGTGGTATTTGGAAAGATTAAAAATATCTCTGGTTTACAGTTTGGAGAGAAGACTCAGTGATAATCTGATTGAAATCCAAACAATCATGAAGTCAGTAGATTATCAGGATGCAGAGTTATTGTTCAACAAATCCCACAATGTTAGAACTAGCTGGAACACTTCAGACTTAGCTTCAGAACACTAAAGGATGCCTAAAACAGTTTAAAGGATGTGGCTCTTTACATAGCTGCTAGTGAAGTTGTCCCCACGGGAAGTTATGGAAACAGACAGAACCAAAAGATTTGGAAATAGAATGGCCATAGGTAACAAATCCACAAACAGATATGCTAGTGATTGCATCAGGGCACACTGGGGATGTACAGGGAAAGGCAAAGCATGCTGCAGGTACTTCTTGCACGGTCTCATTTTCTGCACTCTCAGAATCAGAAGGCTGCACTACATGGCCACTGCTCTAACCCAGCAGAATATTTCGGTTTTTTCTTAAGAGGTGAAATAATGTGACATAAGCCCTGCCTTGAGGACATCTCTATAGCAATGCTTTATTTATTCTTTTCTTCTTCTCCCCTGATATCATCCATCAGTCTGGTCTACAGCGTCAATATAACCAAGATGTCAAAGCAGCAGTCTAGACCTAGATAGATGCTTTATCAGGGTGGAAGATTCCTTGCCATTTTCTGACCCTCTCAGTCTTTATCCCCTGTGTATTACCCTGAACAGACAGGATGTTTCTGTGAGAGATGAAAATGTACAGATCATAGAATAAAGAGTCCTTTCACTCCTGTTTCGTTCTTGCATTTCATTCCTGTGTTTTCCACAGGCTGCCCATAGGCCTGATAGTAAAAGACTAAAATGAGAAAATTAAAAAACAGAAATGAGGGTTTGCTTGGTTGGTTATTGTGGTTGAGTTTTTTATCCCAGCTTGTATTGATTCCTTGCATAGCTATAATACAGATGAAAATAACAGACTACCTTCAGGGTAATGCAAAATTCTTGCCACTTAAATTTCCTTCCAGTTCCTGCAATGCCTACTGATGTTCACCTTCAATTTTCACAGGGTCCAGGGTCCCTTTCCACCTTGGCTTATTCAGTGTATAAGGAACTCAGGACAGAAAATGTCTGATTTTCTGTGTGAAAGGCATACTGATGTTTATGACTTTATAGGTCTCAGGTAGGGAGGAGGAAAAAGTTCTAGACAGCGAGGACCTAGACACGCTCTCAGACACATGCACACACTGATCAAAATGGAAATTAAAAAGTTCTGCTTTTTAAAACTAAAAAATATGGATAGCAACATTTATTCATCTTGCAATCTACATTTGAAAAATGCTTGCATGAATGTACGAAGTGTTGGCACACCACACTGTCACGTGTTGGCCTGTTTCAAGGACAGTATCAATTTGAACCAACTACTGCACAGAGTGGCCTTATTTCGGTCGGTTTGCAGTAGAATATTTGCCTTGCTGTACAATTTCCTTAATTCTCAATAACTCTGATTTCCCTCCTCCTTAACATACCTAGCCAGCAGAAGCAAGATAAAACATGACAACTCAGATACTACAACTTAGCAAGATGCATTTTGCTAAATCATCTCTGTGCATCAGAACCACTCTCTGTTTGTGTCTAGCAACATCTGGCAAACAAGCACTGATATATTATAATGTTTATCATGCCAGATGGCAATACATCTTCAATGTCACCTGCAGAATGAAATAAAACCTTCGTTATCACTGTTTCTTACCCACCCATTCACTTCCTCTTTCCCTCCCTCTCCAGTCATCATCCGAGAGCTCTGCTGGCAGAGCATGTGTGGTTAAATATTACAATAAATGTGGGAAATGGCAACAGGTTACTACACAACCCTAATTGCTTAAAGGTATAAAGCATTTAATTACTATGAATTTTACGGTAATTCAGTGACATACCATTTACACTATAAAGACCACAATTTCTACACAATTAAAAACTGCAAGTAAACTATCATTCTGGACAGTCCTAATTGTGTACTGCAAGGTAAAAAACATCCAAGGTCATGCCTATTTCAATGCATGCTCATGAAGTCAAAAGGAAGCATTTCCAACTACATCCATGGAATATCAAGTGCTTTCTTCTTCCACTTGGGATTCCCCATATGTTTCCTCCTTGAACAAGGGCAGTTTGAAGTCATTTTAATCTGGTATTAATGGGGTTTACCTAACAGTTTCTTTTCTATGAACAGTCCTTGTGATGGATTTAACCTGGGGCTCCAAAATAGTAGGGCAGACAAAAAATTTAGTCATTCTCTTGTCTTGCTCATCAGAAAGGGGTTTTTCTCATTTCCTTTCATTGCCAAGTGAATATTCTATTATATTTTATCAACAAAATCTTGATTATCTTCAAGCCCAGTGTGATATCTTTTGTACATTTTTAGACAAGTTAGTATGAAAGCTTCTACAGATCAAACATGTATTTTAAACCTAAATGATATTTATTTTCAAAAACCAGTATCAGAAACAATCAAACCCTGTAATTCTCACAATTTTTTCATATTTTAAGTGTTCACTTTCCAGAAAAAAAATAATATGTTGTGTTTCAGTAGAAGTTCCCTGTTAGCAAGCAAATTAAGATATCCATTTATCAAATGATTCGACCTCCAAATAAAAAAATGCAAAACTGAAAATCACCAAATATTTAAGAAGGATCCTTGCAAACATTCATAGATGAAGAGGAATATTAGCAACACAGTTATCTTTGAATACAGTTCTCAAGGCCTGAAATAGCAGCAAAAAAATGGTGGAGCACTCACAGTTCCTTTGGCGTCTTTAAGACCTGTAGTCATTGGCCTACATGACATAGGACCAAAGAATAGCCCAGTTGTGTATTGAGTCCCCTAATTACTGTTTAATTTCACTTACATTCTCACAAAATGAGTGTTAAAAATGAAAATGAAGTAGCGATTAGGGGGCCAAGTGCACAGTTGTGCAATTCCTGATAGCTAGTGCAGATCCTTAATAGTGGTGGCAAATTAAGCATGACATCAAAGCAAATGAACCCTTCTTTAGATCATCTGGAGAAGGCCTTATGGCCATCAACCATTTGGAAATGAATACAAGTCCTGCCTTTGACTTTGGAGATATGGAGATTGGACCTTACCTTCACAAAAGAGAATATGGAGTGGCTATGAAGAGATGTGTTTCCTGCTTAGGTCACTGCCTGAACTGAAATATATAAGTCTAAAACTATGAATATAAACAAAATAAGGTCAAATTTCAGGGGATTTTGGTACCTCCTGCTAAAAATTAAAGCAGGGCTCAGGAAAATTGTTTCATATTTATAAAGGTGTCTACCTTCCACTGTAGATTGTTCAGTTTTGCATATCTAAGTTTGACAGTCTGGTTTGCTTTCCCAAGTTCAGAGTTGCATCAAATTCAGCTCTAGATGATGAAATAAATTATCTGTTTCTGGTAATCCCAAGAGTGTGCATGTGAGAAATAGGATCAATTTCATCTTTTTAAAATAAGTACATATTGTTTTCTTATAACATGATATATGAGCTGAAGTCGCATATATTAACCTAAAGACAGTAAAAGCTTTAATGAAAGTTCTGTTTCTACACTATGATCCTTCTGAGCCTGTCTGCTTGCAGCAGTGCCCAGAAGACAGAGTAAAGGACCATGACCTTCTGTACAAATACAGAAAATAGATTTGGTCCCCACTGGAAAGTCTCAAAAGACTTTAAAGATCAGATTTCCAGAGCACAGGAGGAAAAAAAAAAAAAAAAAAAAAAAAAAAAAAAGAAGAAGACTTCTTTTGGCCCAAATACTTCTGACTCAAAGCAGGTAAAACAGAGGAAGAAAGCTTCTGAGTGCAGTCTCCCCTACTCAACAGAGATGCAGAGGATTCATTTCAGATTCATTTCCTCCCACCTTAGCTGACTACAAACTGGGCCTCTCAATCTAATGATTTTATATGCTCTGATGGGTTGGCTGGTAGAGGCATCCACCTCTGAGCACCATAGAGATGCCATAGGGTTGGGTTGGATCTTTCATTTTTCCATCAGTGGTTGTCTAGGGAGAGGTCTTCTTCCCAAGGTCATAACTCTGCATTAATGCTATAGTGAAATGAACTTCCCTCCCATGAGCAAAGGGGAGATATATTCAGAGAATGCAGAGAAAAATCACTTTAAACCACCCAGAAAGTGATGGCCAAGCAGGCAGTCCAGAGCTCTCTTCAGTATGGTTTAAGTTGTTACCCTGTTCCAGGATACAGTGTTACGAGCTACTCCGAGGGCAATGCAGATATACCCTGAGTCCGGTAAGTCTCTGTGGGATCATTCTTTGCCTTACACAGCATGTCAAAGCTCACGGAAAGCAATTTTTCTTTCAGTGCCTCCTTTTCAACTGGGAAGCATTCGAAGGGAAGCACTTGCCCCTTGAGTGCTCAAGTGTGTACTTTGTGTTGCAAAGAAAGGGCACTCCAATAGCTCTTCTGGGAAAGCACAGCATATTTCACATCACCCCATGCACTTTCAAGGGGCTTTGCAGAAATGGCTCGTTCGGGGACATCTATGAAATATAATTAGGAAGAAAAAAAAAAAAGCTTTTTTTCTATTTCAGGTTGAGATAACTCACAGTGAGAAAAATAAGACTCTTTTGGTTTTTTCCTTGCCCAAAATGCTCCAACTGCCGAGAGGTCATCTTTGAGACAGAAGCGTTTTAATTCCCTAACTTATAAAGCAAGCAATTATGATATTCAGGGAGACAGTGTGGGGGTTGTGCTGTTAATTTTTTGATGAAGGAAAGCACCAGTGGTCTGTACTCACAGACCAGCAGGCATATTCCTCTGTGGGACCATCAGGGTTGGTATCTGCAGGAAGAGCAGTGGCTACAGCTGGTACCATGGTGTTCATACTACTGTTCATAACAGTATGTGTACTAAAGGGTACTAAGGCCAGACATGACTGTTGCCTCCTTGGTCATCTCTAATCACACGTAGAGTGAAATGATAGTGGGCAAGGCAATGTGAAACTTCAGCTTTTTAGCCAAGAAAGTAGGAGGATAGCAAAGGAAGGGAAGGAGGGAGGGAGCCAATTCACAGAATCTGACATACATCACGAAGTAAAATTGCACCAGTCATCTGGATGTCCCAGCCTTTGAAATGAGTACCAAGTGTGTTTTCTTCACAGAATATTCTGAGTTGGAAGGGACCCACAAGATCATCATGTCCAACTCCTACATAAACGGCCCATATAGGGATCAAACCTTTGGCTTTATTAGCACCATGCTCGATTTAACCAACTGAGCTAATCTCAGGGTGGTTCTTGGCACAGCTTAAAGAAAAGAAAACAGAGCAAAATGGGGGTACATGTAGCTATAATTGGAATGGGCATGGCCCCACTCACTGACAGATGGAGCTCAAGAAGTCAGTAAGAAGTACCCTACATGCTCCTGCAGCTTGTGAGTCCATGCCTGCGTGGGGGTGGCTGCTATATGTCCTAGACACCAGCAGTGAGACGGGCATGGACTGGCAGATATTAAATAAAACCTCTCCTCTCAGCCTGGAGCATAACTCAGAAGCATCAGAGGGCATTTGCCAAGCAGAATAAAGCAGGATATGCTGTTTCAACTTCTGCTTATTAAGTTAGAAAAGGACTAAACAAGGTGTGTGTGTGTGTGAACTGCCAGATCTGCTGGCAGATGATGGGGTTGTTTGCAGTGATCCCCCACTTGCTGGGGATGCATAGAGTTCTGCACAAGCTGGGGCATTTGCTTATGGAGCTCCCAGTCAAGCCTGCCACTTGCATAATTTCTGACCACTGACCAGGTGCCTTTTATGACATAAACTCAGACACCAGTTAAAATTGTTTACTTGATACAGCAGTTTTATATGAGATTTCACTTAACATAGCTTAATGCCAACCCAATAAAATATGAAAATGAATTGGGTTTTGTTTCTTTTCCCAACTGGTATTAACAAAGCTCAGAAAGGCTTTAGAAAAAAAGTTTGATTGAGAAGTGCAAAGATAAAAGAAACATCTGTATTTGTGCAGATCACATAGAGTACACGGGTTACAGGGGCTAAAGGAGTCATTAGGTCCGTGCTGGATGACATCCTGTGCAAGGCTGGCCCCAGCTGAGGTAGCCATAAAATGAGACACAACAATACCAAGGTTGCTTTGTGAGGGAAAAGCACCATGGCTTGTATTGTCATTTCTTTTGTGTTTCTGGCTAGCTAGTCAGTCTCCCTTCAGACTTCTTTCCTTGTATGCAAAGAGGCCTCTTGTTCTTGAACTTCTCTAAAAAACCTGGAGAAATTTTCTTCCACAGAACTTTGTATTATTTGTGAATATATTTGTGAAATATATTAGTGTATAATTTTCCTCTGAACTCTCCCAAACTTTTCTGTGTTGTCTTTGCAACACGCTGTTTGTAATAGACTGCTGTATTCAATTATACTCCCAGCAGTGCTATGTAGAGTAAAAAAAATACTTTGCTTCTCTTATATGCTGATAACCATCTTCCTCGTTCCTCTTGTCACTGGTCTGAATGCAAAATCTCAGATCTATCTTAACATTACTGCAGCTCAAGTAAAAATGTAATTACTTTTCAAAGGGAGTTTTAACCCTGCAATATTGAAACTTCCAGATTTACTGAAATTGAGAAGTGACCCAACATGTTATGGCATGACTCAGACTGACAGCTATCGCCCATCCAAATCATGCAGCCATCGCTCCCAGCTGCACGTACAGCCAGCACAGCTCAGGGGAAACCCTGGCTGGGAAAGCAAAAGACAGCAGAAGAAAATGTTCCTCAGGCTGTCTAGAGGGTGGGATGAACAGGAAAACTTGTGAGAGGTTCAGTACAGATATGGATACCAGAAATAATCTTTCCTATCCTGCAGTGTGCAATATATACCCTGAAATGAAGAAGGAGGAAGGGGGGAGGGACTTTGTAACTTTTGAGCTGGTCTCAAAGAGACTGGGTTGCTTTTTTCAAAGGAGAGAAATATGAGGGGTAAGAGGAACAAGAAAGTCACTTATGCAAATACATGTCTTGGCCTGGATTACCTTCCAGAAGTGAGGTTTTTCTCTCATTTGCAATGTACATGTAGGCCACTACCCTAAATTTTGACTTGCAAATGGGAGTGAAAAGGACTTTATTTTATCAGTCTAAAACATCTACCTGCAGGCATATCTATGTTCTAATCAACTGAAGATCATGGAGACACAGGATTTCCAATAGAGTCCTGTATAAAAAGAATGTATCTCACTAAAGCTAGGAATGATATTACAAAAAATATGTCTAGACCAAACATGTTGTGGTATTACAGAGCCCTTTGCTATGGCCATCAGCAAGAATAGGCCCCGGAATTTGAAGTCAGACAAGTCAAATGTAGTGCTTATACTCTGATTTCACAGGGCTTGGTCCTAATCTCCTTAGTATAAATCAGCAGCAAGCTAATTTATGTCATTACAGTTATATCAAGCAAGTCAAGGTGCTTGGCCCAGTTTCACTTCCTCTTACTAATATTCTGCCAGGATTATTGATAACACCGGTGCACAAGCAAGGAAACGATGAAAAATATTCATTTCAAGCTCCACTGAAAGCAGAGTAAAATAATCAATATACTTACAAACAAGAAAATAAAAGAAAGAAAACTTGCTTTGGAACCCCTCTAGACTTACAAATAAAATGGAGTGTGAATAATTGGAAGAAAATAGTAAATATACAATTAAAATAACCTGTATAAAGGAACATTCTCCAGATAAAAGCCATACATAGTTTGCTTCCAATTTTTTCTTTGCTTGCCTGTTTCCTTTTTCATTTATCTTTTTTTTTTTTTTTTTTTTTTTACCTTTTTCCTCCAATAAATGCAATTTTTTTCATTTTGATTCTGTCTTAAGTCAGTTTCATTTAAATGTTATTTGTGATTTGAAGATAGATTCCTGGCTTTTTCATAGGTACCTTTTTTAGATGAACAGGTACTTGAACTGAATGATTAAGGATTTGGTTCTTTCCCATCCTTTCAGTTTGCACAAAGACTTCTTTTGGTCTTGTTTTTTTTCCCAGGTATCATCAGAATTAGTTTTCATTCCAATCAAAAGGGATAGTTCAACCAGAAAAACAATAACAAAACTAAACTTGATTTTGGAAAAAAAATCAAATATACTACTTATTCCCAAGTGTTCCAATGTTTTATTTGAACACTGATTTTATTTAATTTCTTAATACTGTGTTCCAAAGTTTGTCTAGAACATACCCTTATATCATCTAAAATATTGTAAGTTGTTGGTTTCTGTTAGATAGACCCTAAAATACAGAATAATTTTGTGATTGGATGCTCAGCTGTAGTTATTCCTTACCACAGAAAAGCAGATGTTTCATACCCTCTGGGTAACTGTAGACCAAAAAAAGTCATTGAAAATTTTCTCCTTTTTTTAAAAAATAAAAACCCCCAAACTAACTACTTAAAGATTCCATGGTATTTCACATTCTAAATAGAGGGACTCATTCACCAAGCACACTGAAATATGACACCCCTATATGAATTTGAAGCACATAATTAGAGCAAGCCTCAAATGGAAAATCTTATTCCTTAATGCTTTCTCTTTTCTACCCTTATAAGCTGTAAATATTTGTTTCTGTACAATTCAAACATATTACTCCATCACTAATGAGAATGCAATATTGACTATCAGCAGGAAAAAGATACTTTACTGGGAATACCCCAAAGATAAATTGGAAATTAAGACAGCTGCATAGCAATATTTTTTTAGAGAAAGGAGCATGTACAGGTCTCTTTGTCTAACCTTGGCTGTGAAATCGTTAGGAAGAGTGGTCTGTGGTGCACTTATGGACAGGATATAAAGGAGTAATGGTTTAAACAAAGGGTAATGGCCTCAAACTGAAAGAAGATAGGTTTAAATTAAATATGAAGAAGAAATTCTTTACTGTGAGAGTGGTGAGGCACTGGAACTGGTTGCCCGAAGAAGGTGTAGATGCCCCATCCCTGGAGGGGTTCAACATCAGGTTGAATGGCTCTTTGAGCAACCTGATCTAATGGAAGGTGTCCCTGCCCATGGCAGGGAGATTGCAACTGGATGATCTTTAAGGTCGCATCCAACCCAAACCTTCCCATGATTCTATGATTCTATGTTTTTATCTGATATCATATACCAGTTACTTGAACCACCAGTGGAAGAAAAGGAAGGTGACACTCATTTCTTATGATAGAAACATTTGTCTTGGAGAAAGAACGAATCCCAGTGGACAATATATGCAGACCACTCAATATGCAGGAAGCTCACAGACCACAGCCCAGGCTTTTCTCTTGATCTCTCTCCTGAATTAACACTCCTCATTCCTACTACAGGAGACATCAGCAGCCTAGAGGCAAAAAACAGGGTCCCATCAGGCTGCACACCAGCCAGGGCAGCAGCAGTGGGATGCCCTTCCCACAAAAAAACAGCTGAATGGGCAAGTGGCCAGATTCACCATGGAAATAAGACAGCAGGTGGGAAAATGAGATAGGAAAGGAAATTAATGGGGAGAACAATCTTGTTTCACGTGTTGGACCATAGCCTCTGTGCATCATCTGGTGCTATCCTGTTCAGCCTCCAGGCGTTTGTTGCACTATCTGTTACTGATAGAGGCTCTTGATGCTGTGAGCTCTTGGACAGCCCTGAATAAATTCACAGGGCTGTACCCTATCTCTTCCACTAATGCTGCTTGTGCACGGCTGGGAGTTTTCCTGACACAGTCACTGACCATTTCATCATCATATATCCTCTACAGAAGGAGAGATGACCAGGGACAGATAGCATGGGCAGGGAGGACAAAACACCCTGTTAGAAATTAAAAAAGTGGAAGCTTTTGCTCATCAATGGGAAGCAGTTACATGAAACACTAGAATGAAAAACACTCTTGAATATTATTAGTCAGGGAGACCTTAAATTACCCCACCAAAGAAAAGTCCACTTTATATCAATTAGATACGTATATATGCAGTGTTTTCTTTTTCCCTTAGCCAGATATCTCAAAGCACTCAAAAAACCTGGTTCTGCATTACTTCCCTTGAGTTGCAGATTGCTTCTCTTTGGTTCCTGGGGTTCTCTGTAGAGTCTGCAAGACCACGTGCCCAAACTTCTGTCCAGGTTTGGAACTCCATTTCTTTTACAACTTTATGGAAGAAACAAACAGGAGAATGACAGCCCTGACTCCAAAATCTTTCAAGTTTGAGCTATACCCTGGCAACTGGCAGTGTGCCACTCCCTGTGCAGGCTCTCTATCGATTAAAAGAGGGGCTCTGTGCAGAGACAGCAGTTTTCTCCTGCACGAGTGCAAAAATCACAATCAATCTGAGCAGAGGCTGATAGAGAAACAGAAAGTCACAGCAATAAGATTGTGTAGATGAAACGTGCACAGAAACAAAGTCCTGGGCAGATGTTTTGTGCCAGTGGAGTGGTTAAGTGGCATGCCTTACCAGAGCCCATCAGTAGCCAGGTCAAAACCAGGCACCAGACCTTTTATTCTTTTCCAGTAACACCCTCGACACTGAGTATCCCTGAGTAACTATTAGAACATTAGCAGTGTGGTGAAGCAATGGTCTTTGTCATTTTTGCTTATATATTTATTGTCTTACAACTCACCAGAGCTTGTGACTAACATCACTGGATACAAATCAGCAAGTATCTGTATTTCAAGTTGTTTTGCTAGAACCTTACAACAGTGCTAAACAGATCCTTCAGCCACAGCACATCTCTCTTTTCTGCTTTAATTTCTTTGATTTCCTTCAGCAAAGCCCCTTGTTGAAACGGTGAAGAATTCCACACAAGGCAATGAAGATTCAATATACTTCTCTTAGAGAGAATTATTTCCCTATAAATTGATTTCAAAAAAAGATCTTGGCATTTTGACCAAAACCACATCTCTTAAATTATCTCATATCCCTCCAAACACACACTCCTAAGCCCTTTTTTGTCCATAGTAGAAAGACAGTCATACTTTGGCACAATTTAAAAGGTTTTGAGAATGGTGATGATTTAAAACAAAGTATTCCCCAAGCAGGCTCTGTACTTGAGCAGAAACAGCCACAGAGTCCTGCGGGGACTTCACAACATAGAATTGATTTAGCAGGGAAGTCTGTAGATTGAACAGTGATGGATGCTATAGAAAACTGTGTGATATAGAAGATAGATGGTCATTTGAAAAAGATCAAGAAAAAACACACTGAAAACCAGGAGAGCCTCCAGCTTTGTTTAAATTATGATCAGTATCAGGCACAGGAAGGCCTGAGACACAAAGTACATGGACAAAGCCATGCTCCACAGTGTTGCCTCTCTTCAGAAGGGCTGCCCTGGTGCAAAAAGCTGTTGCTTCAATAAATATCATCAAACACACAGCTGTATGAAAACTCCTCTCACACAGCATAGGGACATGAACATGGTGTGTTCACACACTGCAATATCAATATTGCTGGTAACAGATAGAAGGAAAATAAACATCTAACATTTCCTGGCTTCTCCTGGATAGGGGCTGAGCCCCCAGATGTGCTCCCAGCTCCCTTTCCTGCCTGCACTGAGGAGCAGATGCTGTGCACAAGGTGCTGCACAGACACTCACCATGGGGCTGAGAGTCTTACCCTGATGATGCTGATGATGGCCAGCATGAGAGAGCAGGGAGTGGAGGGTGCCCTTCACTGGTTGGCACCAGGATGTTTTTAAATACATCTCTTATTGTTTTCTCTTTTGTTGCAGGAGAATTGTTTGTTTCTGTTGACTAAAAATGAAGCCTATCCATCAGTCTTATTCTTAGAAAGCACTTCAGACGCTTTTGTATAGGGCAAGAAGAAGATGAAGTGATGAAAATATGTCTTCAAATATTCCCTGTCCTCTCAAGAAAACATACCCCTAGACAAAATGTTGTACAAAAGCAACCACATTTTTTAAATTCCTACCAGCTATATAAAACCTCATCACATTGTAAACAGCAGAGGATGTAGATTTTGCAAAGACACTAACAGAAAATATGTACATTTGAGCTTGCAAATGTAAGTTAAATTCAAAAGGCTCATTTTGCAAATGCTGTTAATACTTTCAACGCCTCATTAGCATATCCTGTATGCTCTTTAAATTATACAGGCAGTGCTATCAAAAACCTGCTAAGGGAGATTCCAGAGAACCTCGACAGAAAAAAAAATATGCTTAATATCTACATTTTAGCATTAGTAAGAGGCTACATAGATCAAAGATATATTCTGGGACAGTATGATTATAAGCCTGCACAACTAAAGAATAAGAATCAAATGAAAGGGCAGGACTCTAAGCATCTGCATACCTGTAGAATAAATACACTTAAAAAGGAAAATGCTTTGGGAGACACTAATGAGCACTACAGCAGTGCCAGAAGACCACTTTCTCAAAATTTCTACTGCTTTCCATCTGGTTCTTCATAATAGCAAAATTCTCCATTTACTATAATATTTAAATGAAGAAGACTCAAACATAGATAAGCAAAAGGCTTTGTCCATGAAAAATTCTTACAAGTGCAAAATTTGTAACAGGAAACTTCGAAATTCAATAGATTCCTGTAAAGCCTTTAGAAGACAAACAGGTTTCTCTTAGAACATGTCGCAAAAACAGAGCTGTTTTTGAAAGGGTTGAAAACATTTTTCTGCAGTTTTTCTTTGCACTTTCAAACCACAGGAGGGGTTGAAAATAATGTCAACATCAGAAAACTCATGAAAGAGTGTGGAATAGTTTTTTTTAAAGGATTCACAAAGTAAGCTTTCAGCATTGGAGCAATGCATCCTCAGGAGTTTAACTCAATGACCATGCTACTTGGCTCATTTGTTAATGGCAAATTTTGCTGACTGTTTCTTGATCTCAATAACTCTTCCTAGGGAAAAAAAAAAAAAAAAAAAAAAAAAAAAGAGAGAGAGCGAATAAAAAGAAGTATGTAGCAGATTCATTTATCTGCTCTGTAACTACTAAACAATTGACTGATTTCAATTCCCTCATTTGAATTTACAAATATAGGAAAGCCCCTAAATGATAATATATTCCTTTCTACGCTCTTATGCCAGAAAAGTTTGCTGTTATTTTTCATTCCCAAGAAGCACAGTTTTACAGGTTGTGAACAAAGATGATTTTGTCAGCTCATAAAACAGTTTTATGTGAGGAAATACAGCAACAATCTTTCCTATTTCAGAATTAAGGAGTGGGAATCTTAATTAGACATAGGGATACTATCAGCTAGTTACATAGGGATAATATCAGCTAGTTACATAGAATAGAATAAAAATTCATAAAGGGTATAAAAGCTCATGCTTCAGGACATTAGTCAAGTGGTAATGAATGGGTTAGCACAGAAATACCCCTGGGGAGTAGGCAATTTTTTCATTTCCCCCTTCATTTGTTGCCTTTGAAAGCTAACTCATCTGAACAGGTGTAAATGAGTCCAGTGGGTCTAATGAGAAAGATGAAAAAGGGGATGGGAGTTACAGTGAGGATCACTAGTTTGAAAACGAAGCTTCGTGAGACGAAATAGCTGAATTATGCATTAGCCTGCCTGATAGCCACCCCTGCTACTTTTACCCCTGCTCCTCACCCCGCATTTTGTCACTGATTACCAAGGTGAAGCAATTAGGCATGTCGATTCTCAACTACCCATAACCTATTGCTAGTTGCCCAGCAGGGATGAGCCTATTATGCACATACGAATACAACAGCTTTCCCATTTGTACGGACCAGTACATTTTTAGGATCAATTTAGCTCACCATTATAATGTGCAAAAGAGATGTAATGTGTCTTCTTACTAAACCAAACAGTATGTATCAGTGAATTTTTTGTATTCATCCCAGCGTGTGCTCTTTCCGTTGGGGAAACATGATGTGTTATACAAATTTTAGTGTCAGCTATGGTTTGTCTTCAGTGAGTGGTGTTTCTCTGCAGAGATGACTCTTGCTGCAAAATCCTAATGGGAAGGATTAGTTTTACTGTAACCTCAGTAAAACTAAATGAACTGAGCCCTATAATCCCCACCAGCAACTGATTTTGACTACTTATTTGTAGCAAAAACTACCAGCATCCAGTCTCTACTAGTGTTTTACAGGAAGATAGCTGTAAATCCTGCAGAAAACCCCCTCTCTGCATTGAAGACAAAGCCTGTGTGCATAAACCAAGCTGCCAATAAATTCAATGCAAGTTGTACATAAGCCAGATTCTCAGCTGGTGTCAACTGGCACAGATCCACGCATGTCAATTACAAGCAATATGATGTCTGTCTCTGCTGATGGTGGGCCATGTGCTGATTTGCAGCAGGAGATGAGACATCACACTGGATGGCTCTTGCTGGGCTGCAGCAGAGCACAGTATTTTAACTGTTTGCATGGTTTGATGGTCACCCCATTTTACCCAGGACCGTAGTGGCTAAGGCTTTGATCCAGGCTTGGTTCCCAGCCCTGCTGAAGGGGCTCAAAACATCTTCTTGGTTGCACTAATTGACCTTTTACACTGGAAGATGTGGTGAGTAGCTGTCAGCCTCTCTTGTCCCATTGAAAATATATTTAGAGTCAGGAGAAGCAGGGATGTGGATAGCCCTGTAGCCTGCCTGGTGCTAAGGCACTGCAAGCAGGAATATAAACATTCTTTGAGCTCACAACAATTATTTATCAGTTAATACACACAGCAGGCAGCCATGGCTAACAGGCTACTCGGCTCAGCAGAAGCACACTTGCTGCCCATGACAGAGGCACCCCGTGAGTGTCTGCTGTCCAGGCAGCCATCAGTCAGATGGGGAAGTTTCAACCTCCTTGTTGGAAATGACTGAACCTCGACCTTGCTGAATTGCTCTCATTTCTTGGAGTTTTATGCCATCACATGTCAGTAGTTTTCTCCTGAGGACTTAATTTATGGCTCAACAATTTTCCTTCTGCCTGTGTTCTCACTTCTCTTATTTTACATGGCTGTGGCTTATGTTCCCTGAGAGCTCAGCACCAAGTCTTTTCAGTAGAGCTAAGCTGAAATCACAGAGCTTGGTTTCACAAATCCAAGCCATGGGTCACTGACAGCTAAAACCCTGGGCTGCATGCTCCGTCGCCATCTCCAGCAGTGCAATCAATACCACCCTTTTCTTCTCACCGTTGGCAGTACTGGCCCGTCAGCAGCTGATCACCAAACCTGGAGACAGGATTGGATCCAGGCAGAAGCCAATATTATTTTCTTCCACATGAATTTATTCTGCTGCCAGGCCATATTCCTGGCTATACAGGTGTTAGCAGCAGGAGGGAAACAGAACAGCCATCCAAGGTGGGAGGATAGCAATACTGTCGGTTTAATCAGAAAGGGGACCTGACTCTACCAATTATGAAACTATAATTTGAGAACAAGTCACGCAAAAAGCCTAGTAGGAAATTATTTGCGGAAATATCCATAGGAGATGTGAGTCTTCCTTCCTCTAGACAAAGTAGGGAATTGAACTCAAGTCTCCCAGTCCAGAAAAAGCTCCTTTGATACGGAGCTGCTGATTAAAAGGGACACATTTCACTTTCTTCCTTTATTTTGGGAAAAGGTTTAAATAAAAGTCCTCTAGAGCCATTGGTATATTTTTTCCTAAAGATTTCCAACATTAGAATAAGATTCTTCATTTACAGATCAAATGAAATGTTTCCAATGTTTTATTGATTTATTTTTATTATTTAGAGAAGTAAAAAAAAAAAAAAAATAAAAAAAAAAAAAAAGAAAAAGTTGCATTTTGAAAAAAAGCTTCCTCTTCCATTTAGCAGCCAAATCAAGAAAACAATTATTCATGGAGTCCTATCCTGCTGTGCTGCTCTAATATGTATTTTATATAGACACCATTTCCTATAGTTTGTAGTGTTCTCTGTTTTCTCAATTATGTGCCCCAAAGGATAGTCTTAAGGAATTACTTGACCTCTAGTGTCCCTGAGACTTTCAGGAAGAATCTGCTGGTGATACTGAAACAGAAGGTGGAAAAGAAAATAGATTAAAGATAGCTTCTACAGCTTTTTATTTCAGAGAGAGTGTTTAGGACCACATTTCTGTAAAAAAAATCATAGGGACAGCCCAATTTTCCATATAAATATCTGTTCCTGAGGGTAACACTAAGGAAAAAGAGATTTCTGATCCTTCTTTCATCTGTACTGATACTTCTGAAGAAAGATTGCATACAGACTTCATCACTGTTTAACATTACTAGGTTTTAAAACTTTTGCTCTTAGTTCCCATGAAACTTTTCACCACAAGGAAAAATTACAGATTCCAAACCAAATGTTGAGAAGAACTGGTCAGAAGATTGAACTGACAGAGAGATTTATTTATTTATTTATTTGTGTCTGTTGTCATTGAAATGCCTATGCTGGTTAGCCTGCAATTAAAAATTCTGTTTGACTGATGCACAAGGAAAACTTTTTCAAAATTTTTCTATGTTTGAAAACCTAAGGAACTGCTCTGAAAAAGCCAGGCTTAGAGCATATAGCGCAGCAGGTGTGGACACATGATCTAACAAGGCTGAGTTATGACAGGTGAACAAATTGCACCCTACAGCTGAGCTCCCACATCTGGAGAGTTGTGCCTCCTGGCTTATTCCAATAATGAAATATAATATATTATATGAAGCAAAATGTGTTTCTCCAATAGTGGGGGAAAGCATGAAGAGTTGATTATTACCACCCAGCTGCTGGGCAATGATTTCTTATGCCACAGTGGTTCAATCATTCCTGATCGTATGCCAAAATGTACATATAATCAGTGCTAGGAGCCTGGATGATGGGTGGTAACTTTCTGACTTTACATGGCTTGATTACATTTCATCATGTGTAACTTTAGATCCATTCTCAGGAATAATACAGTCATTTGTGCTCACATTGCCTAAAAGGGTTTGTGTGGGCTTTTCAAAAGCATGTTGGAATATTCAAAACTTAAAAATAGGGAAGTATTTACATATGATACAGCACTTGTCCTAATGTATACCTGCCAAATTGCTTCATCTTGTAACTTGTCACATCAACATGTTTCAAGATGCATGACAAGATGTTTTACAACCTTAAGGTGTTTCTGTTTGTGAATTATTTTACACTGAAAGAATTTGCAAAGAGTGTATGCTCAATCTGGTTATTTTTGTGTGCAGCAACTTGCAAAGCTTTGTATTTCTGCACTCTTTTGGGGAAAAAACTTTCAGTATAACATTGCATGAAGAACAACAATTAAAAAAGTAATTTCCACTGTATACTTTTCATTTCTTTCTTTTCCTTCTAACACTTTTGTGACAAAATCTCTCAATAAAGCAGGAAGTACAAATAGGAGTCTGTATTAGTCATTTCCATCAGAAGGTCAATGTTTTACTTCTTGGATTTTGTTGTGAGATGATTTGTTTACTACATACCAATATTTTATAAAGTTATCAAGAGTTTTTGGGTATCATTTTGGCCTTTTCATTAAGGTGGATTTTGCCTGATTGATTTATTGTAGACTTCAATACCTAGGTAGTTTCCTAGTAATTTTTTATTTTCCCTTATAATTTTTTGGAAAGAAATAAGCACTAAAATTGAATGGATTATTTTACCCTAAACTGATCATCTAAAACGAGGCATCCAATTTATGCCCTAAATACCTAAATCTTTCCACTGACTAAGGGAAGCTGATGATGACAGAGATTTATTCAGAACAGGCATCAAAAACTGAAACAAAGTGATCTGATACTTTTGCAGATTTTTGCCAGGGTCCTGTTGAAGACAGGAAGTGGAAGCTGTACACAATTTGTCACTGCCGCCAGATCTCCACCATTCCAAGCTTCATCCCACCTGCATTTAGCAAACAAATATTGCTGATGATCATGATGATAAGGAATTAAATGTATGTGCGGTGCCACCATCCCAGCCTCCACAGCTATCCAAATATCCTGTGTGTAAGTATCAGTTATAAGTATTCAGTTGAAATGAGTTACCACTAGAATGTTAAATAAAGGTTACCTAATACTTTATTTTGGAGGTGGGGGAGGGATTTCTAACCTCAATCACATAATAATATTGAACAAGCTGCATTTCAATCTTGTTGGCCAATAAAACATTGATTACACAGCTGATGCCACAGTAGAAAAATTATATCTCTCTGAGAAAGCTTGTGAATATTTCACACAACAAAGGAAGTGTACTGTGCATAGAAATATTATGCAACGTGTTACACAAAACCAACAGATCGTGGAGTGTATTATTTCCTAATACTCGTTTTTATGGTACTTCTAAGAGGTCTGTAAGTCATCTGTTTAGCCTGAAGAAATACCTCCTGAGTGTTACAAAACCAAGAAAAATCTGCAGCTCAGAATTCATAGGCTTTCAATTACACTCATGAACACTTTAGAGGCCAGCTAAATTTCAGCTCTGGTGGAGCTTGTGGCAAGCTCCACAGATCCATATTCTGGCTTCTTCTGCACAATTTGTTCTTTTGAGCCTGGTCTATTAACTCTTGGTGAGTCACATTAAATAGAGCTTCTGATGTACTCATGCATTGCTACTTCAGAAACTCCTCTCTGAGAGAAAGAGAGTAACTCTGCATGTTCCTTACTGTTCTCTTATTTGGTTCATATTTGTAAAGACTGAAAAATATTTTTTCATTTTCTAGAAAAGGAAGATATTTAGAAAATTGAACAGACATAATGGAGTCCATGGAAGTCATGCTCCTAAGTGCTCCTCTGATAATCCTCTCTCTATGCCCTAGATGGGCATGCATAAGGAAATAAAAATTGTGCTTTTTTTCCAAGGACCTACATTTTGAAAACATACAAAGATATTTCTCTATGAGGTCTTTAGCTGTTTTTGCAAAGAAACTTAATGAACTTTCTTTTTGGCCAAGGCCTTCAAAACACAGCCCACCTTCCTTCCCTTTGATGACATTTGAATACTATTTAATCAGTCACAAGAAAAAGTGAACAAAGCTAAACAGAATGAAAGGAACAGAAGAGGAAATGTAGGATCAAATTATCTAATTCTTTTCACGCTTTACTCCAGAAATCATCAGCAAGAGATTGTCTGATTGGTTCCAATCTCATTTAATAGCCAGCTAAAAACATTCCCAAAAGAAGCCAATAACATTCAATGACTCTGGGCACAAAGGGGCATTCAGGGATTTTGTTTCTCAGTCCAAGGAAAGTGTTCAGAATCCTTTCTGATAAGATCATTCAGTAGCTTTAATTTCTCATTAGAGCAGTTTTCAAGAAGTCTAAAGTCAGATTTCCATTCAGATGCATCTTGTGAATACAAGTTACTGTGCTATTAAAGTGTTTGTTAATTTAAAAGAACATGTGGTTTGGATGTGTGTGTTCTCTTGATCCACTTCAGATAAGTGTGCATGCCCTCTTTGAAGCATTGAGATATGTGTTTTGCAATTTTCTTTCTCAGATGGAGCAGCTAATAACTTGTGGCTATTGGATGAATAGGTACTGAACAGCTCTCCAGCATTATAGGCAGGTTTCTGACTTCATAATAAACTATGGAAATTTCATATATCTTTAAAGAAAGAGAGAAATTCACTTGGAAGAATTCAAATCTGAGGTAGCAATGGGTCTCAACTCACAGGTACAATGACAGCACTAAGCATTACTTACTGCTCTTATGCAAACTTTGTTGTTAGCATCACATTGCAGACTGAGAAGAAATGAGCTATGGAGTTTTCCAACTCCAGCTCTGGGGCTCTGCTTCAGGAGAAAAGGAGTGAGGAAGGAGTGCGCTCTTGACTTGTGTCTCACTCATCTTGGGCAAGGTGAGTACATCTTTATGCCATGAGGTTTGACTTCAGCCTTAGAAGAGAGAATAGAAAACATGGGCTTTCCAAATAAATGCTTCTGAATATTAGCTTGCTCTCATTGCTAAAGATTGCGGTGATTCCTCAATTTGACCCCTGAGGGGAAGTAATAAAAGGAAAAAATCCCCAGAACTTTCTTTCAAAGGCACTGTCTTGCAGCTCCACTGCACCCTTGTTCAACCATAGCTGAGATGAGAAACTGCCCTTGCAACACCGCCTTGGGAGCTCAGAGCCAACAGCTCTCCCTGAAAAGGCTCTGCTTTCACTGCCACTCTGCAAGTGGCCAAGAGACACTCAGTAATGTGTGAGACAATGAACAGCAGGGTCCCACACCAAACACAAGGAGCCCCTAATTGTGTTTGAAAAGGAGGAGGAGACAAGGGAGTGAGATACCTGATAGTTTCTTGAGCAGTACAACAAATAGCACTCATAAAAGATTCAACATAAATCCTTATGCTATTTTGCTACATGCAGCTTTTGTGCTAAGCTTCAGCCTGCTCACCATTTTCATAATTTATTCCTGAGCAAGTGCTTCCTGTTGAATATCACACGGAGTGAAGAAAGGTCCTTCACAGACATGGCAGTTGTTTAAAGCAATAGGTAGCTGAAAATCCTGAAGTACTCAGAGAGATGTAAGTTTCTAAAAATTACCTTCCTGGCAAGCTAAGATTCTCAAAAGAGTGACAACCACAGGATTACCCAAATGTAATACCTTATATCTGACTCTCCTGAAAATGCTTAAGCAAAGTTTTGAGACAAAGCGATGCACCTATGGTAATAAATCCAAGTGTGTCCAGGAACAGCCTTGGACCCTGGATCCAAGGTCATGTTTGCTAATAAAGAATTAGACCATTCCCTAGTACGCATGTGGACTTTTCACCCAATCTCTTTTACTGAAATCCCAGGTATGACCTGGATGTTAAACTGCGCAGGGACCATTCCCAATAAATAGATGGCATTTAGTCACACTCTCATGGTGGCTTGAGCAGCTACCTAGTGTAAATGTGAAGTAATCAGAGCAATTTATCTCCATACCCAGCAGCTTTCACTACCATGCTTAACCTGGTGGGATAGTTATAGATTATAGGCTACAAATAGGCTAAGGTGCTACATTCATATCTAGCAGATAAATAAAATAGCTTAATTCTCTCAGTTGTAGATACAAACATCTGTTTGCCAACAAAATACAAGGCTGATGTGTTTGCACTACCAGAAGTTGAATGTGGCTGGAAATTTAGCCTTGTATGGCACAGGAAGTATATTATTTGAACGCTATCTGGAAAAGTCTCAGCCAGTGAGACAATAAATTCTGAAACAAAATGGAGCAAAGCGTTTGCAATTCATGGTTCTCATCTGTTTCTTGAAATAAGAGGCAGGTCGTAGCTATTCTTTGTCACATCAGGTGTTATTTAAAATGTGAAAAGGATTTTTGTGTTCCAGTCCATGGCTGTTAATAATACTTTTGAAAAATCCTCTGTTTATGCCTCATTTCCAAGTTGAATGTGGTTTCCATAGGAGCTGCGCGTGGAATTGCAGAATGGTCATTTCTTATTGACATTCTTTAGTCTTAAAAATAGCCAGTGATTAACCAAAATGAAACCCCTGCACAAATTTAGAATATGATCTCCTATTTCTCTGTAATTATTTTGTGTAAAGTATATAGTGATTCCCTAGCATGATTGGGTTACAGTGTTTGTCACATAAAAGTCCAGCACAGCTTACAGAACTGACAATATTTTCTAAATTTTATTTTAATTTTAGACCTCTCCCTTTAAAAGATAAGTTACGTTTCTTATGTTTCTTATGTTTCTTACCCAGATATTAAATCCTACTTTCTCCATGAATATCTTTCTGAATTATCCTTATTAATCAGTGTTGTCACGGCAAAGTGACTGGAGGCAAAACAATAAGTCAGCAGGGATTAAAACAAATGATGAAAGAAATAAAGCCATTGCATGGACACAGTGCTTTTAATCTATAATGAAGACTGATGCTTATACCGGAAACAAGACTATCCTGGTGGTCTTCAACTCCTCTTCAATCGATATCCCATCTGCATCTTAAAAAGCAAGCTTGACTCCATCTCTCTTTTCATGGAGGGGCATTTATGATTGAGGCTGTCAGCTGGCTCTAAGTGGTGTCATTCTGTTGGCTTTCGTAGAGGCTGCTTTAGGCTGGCTTAAGACCTTAATATACATAACAGGAATGTCAAAGGGCAGGGGAAAGGTATTTGTAACACCTGTCTTAATACAGTGAGATAATCATCTCTTCTGACCAGCTGGTGATGCTGTGTTTGATGCACCCCAGGATGTGCTTTGCCCTCTTGGCTGCCAGGGCACATTGTTGGTTCACATCAATCTGCTGCCTACCAACACCCCCAGATTGCCTCCCTACAGGGCTGCTCTCTAGGAACTCCTCCCCCAGTTTATAATTACACCCAACAATATGTGGAGTTTTGGCACTTTTTCTCCCTCTGTCTCAATACTTCTCTTCTTCAGCCCTGTGTCAGTCACAGGAGATATCACAGGGCTGGTGTTTTATAAATGCCTAATTCAACACTACTTTGCTGAAGTTCAACTGCAGTGAAATCCTCCCCTAATTTTAGGACTGCCTGAATCAGCTGAAACCACTTTTATGTCATATTTTACCACTTGTAAAAGAGGGATAGTTTTACCTGCAGCCTTTGGTCTGCACCATGGAGCCTCCATAGGCAAAGTGTTACATACATGCTCTGCATTTATTATTTCAAATAGTAAATCAAAGGCAGGACAAGTACAGCAAGACAGAACAGGTCTTAAATCTGCAGACATAAGCAGAGTTGTGTGTGCGAAATGTTTCAAAAATAATATAAAAATGCGAGACTAATTCTCTGTAGGGAAGGAGCAAGAGTAATTGCAGAAGTGTAGAGGTGAGATGGGAATCATGGGAATTATCACTCGCACAAAATTAACTGCTACAGTGTTTTGCAAGCACACAGGACATGAATATCAAAGATCAGTCAAAAGGACTGGAAAAGTGATCCAACAGAGATGTAGCACAAGCCAGTCTTGATGACTACTGTTAGAAACAGAGGCCTTTATGGGTTTGCTTCACAGGGGCTAAATGAACATTACTAACAGGACTTTGCTTACACTGGCAGAATTAATTTCTGAAAAACAAAAAAAAAATACACAGCAGCCATAGGAAAAATTCTATTAAATAAAGTATTAGGCTTCAGACAGCCATCACATTAAGTGATCTATGGGAGTGCAGTGCTGCAAGGCTTCCTGGAAGTCAGGTGGTTTGGTATCTTTAATTTGTATGAAGAGGTACAACTCCATTTCCAGATGCACGTCAGGTAAATGCTCTTTACTTCAGAAGATGCAAAGGGAAGTCAGTATACATTAAGTATCACAGATTGTATTTCCATGGAAAATATATTGAGGTACATATGAAAATATGAGATGACCCAGTTTCCTGCCTTTGAGTAGGTCTTGTGTGAAAGGAGAGATCAGTATTGGGCGTAGCAGAACCAGTACAGGTGGAGTCTGGCTTTGAAGAGCCAATGCAAAAAAGATTCAGCTCCTGAGTGCTGTTCAGTACAGCTCTATTTAGAACCCACTGATAAAAAGAAGGTTTGCAGGAAAAGTTATTTTTCTTTATACAAGCTTCATGAAATCTCCATGTAGTTTAAGAAGAGAGGCCTGAAATACTAAGCTAACTCACGTGAAAATGCCAGAAAATAAGGTACCAGCTAAACTGATTATGAACAGGTTATGACTCACTTCCTTAAAGGGACAGCTGTGATTGTAACTTCTCTAACAAACATCTCCTCTGTGCTTTCCTAATGGCAAAGGATGAGGCTGCATGCTGAGACCGTGGGCATTGACATGGGGCAACTTTGTGCAGGAGCAGTATGTAGCACCACAAAACCCAATGCTCCTCCGGGGCTCCTTTCTGGTGCAGAAATTCCACCGGCGGTCAGCACTGCTGCAGGTGCTTCTGGAAGTTGCTGAGGCTCCTTAATGCCCAGTAAAGTAAAAGGAAACCCAGGCTGTGCTCATCTGTTGAAAGACGAGTTCAGTATTTTGAAGGGACTCTCACAGTCTGTAATGTGAGAACATGGTGCCTGGGACTGGTGTGAAGGTCAAGAGCTTGAAGATAATTTCCCTCTTCACACACACAATATCTGCAAGACAAGAACCTTGGAAAAGAATCATGTTGTTCCTCATGCAGACATTGGCTATAGCTCAGACAGGGAAGGAAAATAGCATTGCAGGATCATAGGTTCGTGAAATCATCATTCATAAAATCGTAGAAAGGCTTGATTGTGAAGTGCTTCAGGCATCCTCTGTGTATGTGGAGAAATACACCTCAGCAGGGGCTATGGTGTCTCATTTCAGCAGTGGGCAGAATAGATTGTGGCACAATCTTAGCATAATTTTTCTTTTTGTCTTGCAGATTATAATCCGTTAAACGTGTGATGAGTGAAAACTGTGGATTTTATCCTTGGAAAATGAAAGAGGGGCGTTAGATGGCACTGTGCATGAAAGGTGAGGGGATTACCAAGTGAAATGGAAGAACTGTAAATATTTGCAGATGTGTTGCTTTTTCAGAGCATGGAAAGTATGTTACTTCAGGCATTTCCCACTCCATTTCAAAGACAGGGAGCACGCATGTGTGCTAAAGCCACAGCACATCACTTAGAGATGGCAGCAGAATTATGGATGTGCTTCTCACCTACATTTGCTTGTAGATATTCAAGATGATTGAACTCAACACTGCAAAAGACGTGGGGCATTGTGGAAAACCTTGTGGCTAATTAACAAGTTGTGCCACTTATTTCCAAGAAGCTGGTCTGCTTGCTTTTTATCTTGTCTGCATGCTTTTGATGGAGGAAGGCTGAAAAGCCGGCAGAGAATTGGGATCTGTTTCAGGAAGGAAAAACTCATTTCAGACAAGATCACACACAAAGTAGTTTTGCATGGAGCTACTACCATGTTTACATTTTTTAAAAAAAGGCTACAGCTTTGTGTTGAAGCATTCATTTGCCTATTGTATAGATCATAAGCATGGTGTGGAGGATATGATATGCTTGGAAATGTTTTCAAAGGATTCATTAGACCCCTGAAAAAAATCACAAATGTAATCTACGTCCTCACATGTTAGCACTTTTATTCCAAGGTGGAACAATGAGTGGTAATTACAAGTGTGAAAATCATGTCTCTCTAAGTACGGATCTCTCAGCAGAATGAGAATATCCATGGGTATAAACACAGATGGAGGAAGAAAGCTCGAAAAGCTTTGAACTGCTTTCTTGCTATCACTACTACACAGCAGTGGTAGCACCTGAGAGTCTGTGATGTGCATCCAGGGTACCTGTTCTCAGCTACTCTAACCAAGCAGTCTCTTTGAAGTATATTTCAAGCACATTTTTCCCCCTCTATTTCTTTTACATCAGGACAAGACAAAATGTACAAAAGAACAGAAGTCCTCAAATTCATAAGCATTCACAAAAGACAGAAAAGGGAAATACAAAAAACTCTTAGATTGACAGATGCTGGCAATTCACACACTTCCTAAACCAGAGCACACTAGAGAATGCAGGAAGCCAACCTCATGCATCCCTCACATCAGTAATTGTTAGATCCCACAAGAAAGCGAAGTCCCCGCATCCCATCTACACAGTCTCATCTTACTTTGGGCACAGCCCTTTAGCTTAGGACCAGTCAACTCTTTCTTCTGTACTTCCAGATGCTTTCTCCATTAATTCTTGCTTCCTTATTTGAAAGCACTTCTATTTGTAGCTCACTTTATTTTGCAAGTACATGCTTAATTTCGTGCAGAGTTCAGATGATCCCATTCCCACTCTCACTATCCTCTACAAGAATATTCAAGGTTGACAGATATGAAGATTATAACAATATGAATTATCTTATAGCAATAGAATTATTTAATTTTCCTTTTGGTTTAACAAAATGGAAACACATTAAGAAAAGGGAAAAAATGTTCACTCTTTTCAGAAAAGCGTGTGATCATTTTCAGACATTGCACATAGAAGAGCCAATTAGCTGATTTTTATGGTAAAGTGAACATTCAGTTCTTACAAATACAGCCCAATGTCATCAACAAACTAATCTGTAGAAATACAGAGGCTACCGACTCAGTTCTTCACTTTAAAACATTGATTTAAAGTGTGATTTAAAGGCCATTAATGTCAGCAGAAGACTTTCCACTGACTTCTAAAGGGTTTTTCATCAGACCATTATAGATGTAACATTTCTGGGTCCATGGAAAAAATAAAAGCCAGACATGAAAATTAAATCACTTAACTGTAGACTGAAGACAGAAAAAAATTACATTCAGAATATTAAGATGAATCATGCCTTTTCCTCTAAAGCATGTAGGAACACAAACAAGAAGCACAATACACTAACTTTCTAACAAATTACTTATTCAATCACTGTTGTATGCTTAAGTGGCAGACATCAAGATATTTTCAGACAACTCCATCCTGTCATTTGGCACCTTGCTGTCACAGCTGTCTTCTGCTCAATTCTAGTCACACCTCTCCTCTGATAGCGTTCTTATTGCAAAGTCACATTGTGGTTCTCACATAACCTGATCCATTTTTTACTTTACAGCTAGCCTGATCTGCTTTCTGTGAAGAACTCCATCAGAAATATGTGCTCGGTGGCAGTGGATAAACCGTGGGGTATTTGCAAGGCAGTCTTCATAAGGATGAGAAACAACAGGGCAAAAATAACTGCTGCAGGATTAAATGTGATGGCCATCCAACTACAGTTTTTCAGTGTATTATCAGTTCAGCTTGCTGATAAGAGTGACAATATTATGAGGAATGGAAGCTAGTACCTCTGCATCTGGTTTTTATTCAAATTGAAAACACACAGATGAAAAATACCATACTCTAGACATCAGATTTTCCTCTGTTCTGAGAAAGATACCACAGTTCCCCTGGAGTTAATGGGTTTCTCAAAAACACCGGAGTTTGTCAACTAGTACAGTAGCCATTTCCTTCTTGATCACAGGTGCTGGGAAGCTTTCACGTCTGCTGTGTGGTCTGCTAGCCAACACAATGTTAGTAAATGTTATTTCATGTGAATTGTTAAAATAACCAAAATAACAGCTTTTGCTGATCTGCAGTTTTAAAGAGAGGAAAAAAATCTTTTGTAGGGATAAGGAGGAAGAATAAGAACACACTGACCCAGAACAAACTTCCCCTTGTCCCCATACTCTGCTATAATTCTCAAAAAAACTTCATCTAAGGAAAGTTTCAAATAACCTCATGACTCCTGGATCTGTGACTTTCATGAAAACAAAAGAAACACTAAGATTTTGTTGAAAAGATCAGAATAGAAAGAAATACTGATCATTGCAATCACACTGAAAATTGTGGGAGACAGATGATATCTATGTAATTGGAAATTACTGCACATGGGTGTTCAATTTACAGGTATTGAATACCAATCCCTACTAGAAAAAAATTAATTCTGTTCAGCATAAACAAGACTGAAAAGAGACATATGAACCTTCAAATATGTAAAATAAAACAATAAGTTGTTATTAATGTTTTCTAGGAATAGACAAAAAAATATAGGATTACGTCAATACAATGTAAAATTATTCTAAACTCACAGAATTTCCCAACTATTAGTCATGCAAAGATTGCCTAGAGAGACTGCTGAATTTCCTGACTGAGGAAGTAGAAGAGGAATGTTAGTATAAGTAAAGAGGGATAACAGCTGAGGCAGAGAAATGGGCTAGATGACTGACATTCCTCTGAATTCTGCTGTTTCGTGATTCACCAGCCACCATTATTCATCAGTTATGAGTTACTCCAGGTTCAAATCTTTTTCAGTGTCTGTTACATCCTTAAGACTTATAAGATATGGAGTATTACCACGAGATAGAACACTTTTACCTTCACCAATAGGACCCCAACTGTCACCTTTAAAGGTAAAGGACTCCTGGTGATGACCCTGGTCCTGAACAAATGACCAGACAAAGCATTTACAGTCATAGTAGACTATCCCTTCATCTGAAACCTTTAAAACAGGAAGGACCATCAAGCTCAAACAGATTTATTGAAATGAACAAACACAGTTATTGTCCTGTCTGTGGTGAAGGTCAGGATAAAGTAATATTACTTTTCAGTGAATCATGCCCACACCAACATTTTATGGCTGTGGGATGAGCAGAAATGGAAACTCCTGAAGGGCAGGAAGCCATATCTGTCTGTTACAGAGCTGGACTAAAGCATAGATGGCCTTTTCCTGTTCATTTCCCTTGTCTTGACCAATAAATAAGCAAACTTGAGCAATTAAACCACGAGGAGGAAATTTTGCTGACTAATGAACTGGGGTTTTTTCTCATTCCTGACCTTGCTGGGCCATTCACCAGTTTAGAGGATCATTAATCAACAAATCTTTTTCATTTTATCTTTGCCTGGAAAAGGTTCACACTTTGTATTAATGTCATACATATATAGTTTATAAAGGCTTATTCAATGAATAAATATACACTGTAATAAATGGTTTACCAGTTGTTGCTGACCTTAGTCAAAATACTGCCTATAGACCATGCCTTCTCTGTTCTCACTATCACTTGTGGTTTTGTATTCTGCTCTGTTACTTTTACACAGTGTTTACTATTAAAAATAAATCTAAGGTTTTAAAATATTCATTCATATACAGTGTGACTGAGAAGACTGAAAATATTTTATTTTGAGGTTCCTTCTGTTATCAAGAAACAAAAAGCTTATTTTTTTTCTTACCCCACTTGCTGAAGAGGAACAATAGATACCGATGTAACCACTAGCAAACATATAATAGCCTCTTGGCTTTATTTCTGAAACTTCTCTATTAGAGCCCACTTAATTAGATGCATAAATCCTGTAAATGATGTCAATGTTCATAATTAAATGAGACAATTGCAAAATCAGCTGCAGTACGAAATCTAGATAAATGTGGGAAGGAACAATAAGGAATTGCTTTATTATAAATCTGCATGACTAACACTACCATAGTGATGTAGAAGAGAACCTATAACATCTGCTTCATACATATGAAAATTCAATTAAATTATCAGCCATGAATTACTGTAGCACAAAAACCAACAATAAAAAATTTGACCTAATTATTTTAAGATTTTTCAGCAGGAATAGGTCATATTTCAGTACTATGAACCTGGTAGATTGATTTCTGTGATGCTTAAACAGCTTAATCCTTTTAAAAATGTATCTTTCACCAATGGAAATGGTACAAAAAGAATAAAGAGACAGATTTAAAATTTACTGCTTCTCAAAATAAAATCAAATAACATAAAAATAAAAATTTAACTGTAAATTTTTGTAGCAATTGAAGCTCTATTAACTAGGATATTTTATATTGAATCAGAGTCCATATCGGAACTCAAGGTGCATCTTATTGTTTCTTCAGAAGAAATATCTATCTTCAAGAAATAAGCTGGATGGTTGTGTCACTGCAGTAGTTTGGTGGAAGAGGAGTTTAGAACAAGAAAATTGGCCAGAGAAGAATGTTTACACCCTTCACGCATTCAAAGCCTAAAGGGCTGACAGCAGTGTTAATTTTTCTTGCAAAATGTCTAAATACACATTTATTTGTACATTCACACATACATTAATAGATACATATGTGCTTATATATGTACATATGCATATATAAAAAAGACTATATCCCTCTCCTTTTGCTCCCTTTTGTGGCCGCTGACATCTAGTCAGGCTGCCATCCTTAGAGAATATACACCAGACAGACACTATCCTATCAGATCAGAACTAAGTTTTAATATTTATCCCCAAATAAATCTTGATGACAGATGGACTGTTCTTTCAATGAATAATAATTAGGAGTTAGGTCCTCCAACTCAATTTGGCAGCCCTCTTTGAAAAGCAAACGTCAAAGTGTTTGGGCAGATGCTCAAGTCCACCACCATAAAGTCCCAGCTGAAGGACTGACTCCTTCATGGGTAACATCTTACAGTGCTCAGCACTCCAGTGCTTCAGAAATACACTGTTCCTGATGTCACATCCACTGCTGTGAGAAACACAAGAACTGAGCCCAGGGGCCCAGCTAGATAATGCCCATGTCCATATTCTCAACCTTGGAAGTACCAGATAACAGCATCTTAGCTGTTCCTTATAGGCAGCCGAATTCCTTGTCAGTGCTTAACAAAGAATGATACTAATGGGGCATATCCAAAGCACTGACTTGGTGTTATCAAGCGGCAAACAGCTAGATGGGAGGATTCTAATAAAAAGACTTACCCCTGAAGGCCCTCAAGCAAAGCTCCTAAGCAGAGACCTTCCTTTTGCACTTAAAGGAACAGCTCAGCATGGCCTTGATCCTTGATCCTTGATCCTTGATCGGGCACATAGAAGAGTAAAAAAATTTTCTTCTTCTCCTCTTTCAAATATCAAGTAAAAGCTTAGGGGCAAGGGTTATCATAGGCCTAATGGACAGCAGGCAGTACATATCCTTGGACTTCAAAATTGTTGCAGAACTTGAAGCAGGCATGGCTACACCACAGCTGCTGAACCAGGTTGCTGTTTGGATTTGGAGAAGGGAGCTCGCTGCCCTGGCTTTTCCCAAAGGTTTTCTGAACCAAGTCAGGTCTGACAAACCCACATCTCTTGCACTTTTCAACAGGTTGTTACAGTCTCTACAAACTCCTTTCTTTAGCTGCACTGATATTTTATTAATGTATATTACTAGCTGATTTCAGTTATAATAGCAAATTTCATATCACAGAATCATAGAATGGTTTGGTTTGGAAGGTACCTTGAAGTTCTTCTAGTTCCAACCATCCTGCCATGGGCAGGGACACCTTCCACTAGACCAGGTTGCTCAACCCCATCCGACCTGGCCATGAACAATTCTAGGATGAGGCATCCATAGCTTCTCTGCGCAACCTGTTCCAGTGCCTCACCACCCTCAAAATAGAGAATTTCTTCCTAATACCTAATCTAAACTCTTCCTCTTACCATTTAAAGCTATTCCTCCTTGTCCCATCACTGCATGCCCTTGTAAAAAGTCCCTCTTCAGCTTTCTTGTAGCCCCATTCAGGTACTAAAAGGTACTCTAAGGTCACCCTAGATACTTCTCCAGGCTGAACAATCCCAAGTGTCCCAAGTCCCAGCTGAGACCAACTAAGCCTACCTTGATGGGAGACGTGCTCCAGCCCTCTCACTGTATTTGTGGCTTCTCCTGGACTCATTCCAACTGGTCCATGTCATTCTTGTGTTGGGGACTCCAGAACTGGATGCCGTATTTCAGTTATGGTCTCACCAGAACTCTCACAAGAACAAAGTAAAGGGGCAGAATCACCTCCATTGACCTGCTGGCCACACTACTTTTGGTGCAGCCCAGGCTGCATCCACTTTTTTCATTTTTAGTTCACTGAAACCAGGAAATCCCTAAATCTTCTACCATGACTAGAAACAACTACCCTGAGATTTGACTGCCATCTTAGTGAGATTCCTTTGACTGAGACCAGAACTCCACTTGCAGCATCTAAAACTGAACCAGTCACCCTTGGTAAGGGATTAAAAAAAAAAAAATGCAGTTCTGTGCATCCTCATCATATTGTTTTCCGCTTCAGATTTTAGTGTTTCAGTGTGGCATTAGGGCCACATAGGTCTTAGAAAAAGATTTCTTCAATTAAATTAGAGAAAAAAAAAGGCAAAATTAACCCCCCTTAAATTCAACGCTTTTTACTTCACTAGTAGGTTAATAAGACCAGACTGTAAAACTACCATATTTTTGTTCCAGACTTTAAATTCACACCTATTATATTCTAAATCATGGGTTTAGTTAATGTGTTCCTTTTGCCAATAAATATTCAAATAACCCTAAGAGTAAAGTACTGGGTGTGCTGAGATTCAGAGCTAGTCAGAGTCCTTTGTATTCTCACCTTGCTAGGGTGTGGTTTCTCAATTTGATTACACTGCTGTAAATCACAGCCTGATCAATAATGTCGCATGGAAGCAGGACAGTCAAGAAAAATACTGGAACCTATACAAAAACTGTTATGAACTTCAGGTCCCAAACCTACAAGGCCCCACGTGCCCTGAAAATCCTGAATTTCACTGGGTTTTGCAGGTATTTTTATGTTCTCAGTGTGTGTGAGTTTTATTGGGTGCATTTTTTGGCTACTGAATAATCCCAGATTTTTACAGAAGAGTGTCAAACAGCCTTGGCATGACAGATTAAGAATCAGCCTCCAATCAGGTAACAGAAGTTGTAAGACACATAAAACCCAAGACACTGTGTTGCTATTGTATTGTAGGGATATATTTCAGGATTAATTAGACATTTTTCAGCTTGTTCCTTTTTTTATATTCATTCTTTGTCAATGGAGTTTATTTAGGAAAAAGCCATTTAGTTAATTAGAAGTCCAAAGATATCTGGCTCAATGATATCTTCTGTGGATAGGGCTTACCTGCCTCTATTGTCCATCTGGCAGCAGTCTTGAGGGAAGCACTCCAATCCTTGGATGGTCTTTGAACAGCAACTGGCATGGTGACAGCACAGCTGAAGTTTCCACAATTCACACTCTATGACTGTCCAGAAACAGCATCATTTTTACACTGTAGCTTCAGCTTTTCCGTCTCACTGAAACTTCAGGAGCACCTTTCTTATAAAATATATAAAATATCTATGGGGTCAAGACTGAGCATTAAGTTCAATAGCCAAGAAGTACAAAGCCTTACTGGGCTTGGGGGCCACCGAAACCATCAATGTCTTCATAAGCACTTGATATCACATCCTCCAGGACTCTTCTTCGGGTAGTTTTCCTCTTCAGAATCAGATTTTCCTAGAAAAAAATTACTTGCTAGCCAGTGTATTGATAATGTGTTGAACTATCACTATCTGCATCTTTATAAATACTCATATACATTTCTATAATGATATTCAAGTGACCTCACCTAATGTAGCAGGAAAGTATGGAAAATGAGCTTTACCTTTCAGAGTTTATCAACCCAAAACAAAACAAAGAGAAGTGGATCCAGTTAGGAAAGCACAAAGAGACCGTGAGCTTCTGTTTCTTTTCATTCAGTTTCATTTCAGCTAGCAAACTGAACAATGAGGTAGTTAAATAGTCTGGATTAAACATTTATTTTAGAGTATTTGCTTTTTCACACATAAATTAAATTTTCTTGTTTAATCTCTGCTTTTCTTATAATTATCTCTCTACACACACATTGTTGGCTCACAACTAGTGTATCTCTTCAAGTAAGATGATTAGGAAGTGTCTGTTGTTGTTGGGCTTTCTTTTTTTTTCTCTAATTTTTTTCTCCTGGAGATGATAATACTATTCACTTGCTATGTAGAAGTGGTTATAACGATATATATAAAAGGCAAGAATAGACCAATAATCTATTGGTCTCCTAGAGCAGCACACATTACATTTTTGATATCACATTTTTGCAGATACTTTAAAATGAAAATTCCTGTAGTCATTCTTCTACCTTGACACATATGATTGTTTTTGCAGTTTAAACACTGATCTTTTTTGTATATGTGTAGGTAATGTTTTAGTACTATCTAGTAGGACTTTATTACGAAGAAGCACAACCTTATTTCCTGTGCATTTTAAAAGTGTGGCTATGAAGATGAATAAGAAATTAGGAAATGCAGGCTAAAGGATGTAACTAACATAGGCTACATAGCTAGCAGAAAAGAACCACTGGGATGGATCCTAAAATTTCAGTGGCATAATGGTAAATACAACTCTCCTCCTCTACTGAAAGATAGTCTTCAGACCTAGACTGAACTTTGAAAAGCCTTCCTGAAGCACTTCCTTTTATATATAGAAATAGCAATACAAAGCATTTGTACCACTGTCTTCTACTAGGAAGGGTTAGATCTACCCACACACTGCATATGCACTGTTGCACATAAACCAAGCTCTCCCTTTGCTGTTGGTGTTAAGTTTTATGTGATCATATCCCTTAGGAAAGAGATAACCTTAAAATCCTTAAGTGGACAGAGGTATAGATCAACAGACAGACAGCTACCTTTATCCATGTATGCTCTCAAAAACATATATGCCTTTCTTCAAGAATGTGTACCTCTAAAATCTGGTTTTAAGGGAATTGTCTAAATGCCCCTTAAGCATCAGCAAGCTTGGAGCGTCAACCACCTCTCTAGGAAGCTTGCTCCATAATATAATATCAAAATTATGTTAAAGCATGATAATATGCTTTAATCTTTGATCAGCCCTACATTGGTCAGGCATTTGGACTAGATGTCCAGTTTAGGTCCCTTCTAACAGAAATATTCTATTCCATTCCCTTCCATTCCATTCCATTCCATTCATTCAATTCTATTCTACTCTACTCTATATAGCCGGTGAAATTTTCCCTCAGTCTGAATACACAGTAGAAACACTACAATACACAGAGGAAAATTAAATAGTATATAAACTACCGTGTCTATATCAGTGTGAATTTCAATCCTGATGCATTTTTTCATTTCAAAGTATGGCTTTGAATTGACTTTCCTTCATATACATCACAAACAAGTGCTTCTCACTTGCATTTGTGTTCTGCACTCACAGCTCATCAAAGCATTTGGCTATCATTTGGCTCAAGGCATCTCCAACCTTGCCAATTAATTGATGAAGAACCATTATGAGATAAATATATCATCTGCATTTTTACTGCTTGAATGGAAGATTATTGAAGTAATAACTGGTAACATCAAAACCATTAATAAAGTATGGGCTGGGAGTAGCAAATTACAAATTTCTGTACCTAGTTCCCAAAATAAATTTGCTCCTGAAGGTAGTTTTAGAACTCATAATGACATAGATGAATGATGTTGATTAAAAAGGAGTGAAGAAAAGATTATCACTTCGGCATAGAAACCACTGGCGTCATTATCAGTTTCATCTATATAAAAAGTGTTAAATTTTTCAGTGGCTTCCTAGCCTTGCTGTGAAATTGCAGGTGTCACATATATTGGTAGTTGAGCAGAAGATAAGGCAAAAGAGTGGGAGCAAAAGTGAGTTAGATCATAAACAAGAGCCCACAAATCAGAAGATATATGATAGTCCTGTGACTTTAAAGTGGGCTTTTTGTGGGCTTCCTTTTGTGAATAAAGTTCTTCCATTACTTCTGCTGGTGATGAGGTGTTCCTTGCAACATGAACAGACACAATCCTTTTAAGGAGCCAATATTTGGTTAATGAGTAAAGATGTAAATTATCAAGAGTGCTTAATGTTGTTATTATCACAACCCAAAGACATGAATAAGCTTCCTAGAGAGGTAATGAATAGGACAGAAGGCTCAGAAGTCCTGTGTCTCTCTCTTTCTGCCACATATTTCCATGTAGATGAGCCTTTTTCCTTCTGTCTACTTGTCTTTCCTCTCCCGCTCTGTCCTCTTGTCAATTTAAAATTTAAACTCATTGCAGAAAGACTGGCTCTCAGTATGTGGTTTGTACAGTCCCTCACACAATTGCACCAGTGTAATGCAAATCGTAGTATTAAATATTCATACAAAAGCTTCATAGTGTGACTGCATGAAATCAGAACAATCAGGGAACAGGCATAAAGCCGAGCACCTAGGTAAGATGAAGCACAGAGATTTTTATTACAATTGAAGCCTCATTACAGAGAGTGTGCTGACATAAGCTGTGTTTTCATTGTCATGAGCCCAATTTCATAACCATGTATTAGAGTTATGAGTTCTCCTACCAAGCCGTAATGTTTTCACTTTTGGCTGTGCAATCACATATTGTTAGCTTAAGACATTTAAACTTTATAAATGGCTCTATAATATGTGGCCTTTTCAGCTATAAAATTGTTCCTTAAAAAATAATCTGAGGCATTGGTCAAAATAGTCAATGTCACCTAACAGAAAATAAATTTTGGCAATAAATTAGACATTAACTACATAAGTGTGAGCAATTCCTTCAACAAATAATTAGTCGTATATTTTCTTTCTGTCCAACAAAAACATCACTAAAATGCTGTGCAGTGTTCCTGTTCTTATCTCTTGCCTTGCTTCAGAAATGGTAAAGGATGTGTCCAATAATGAAATATTTCCAGCAGTTTGCAGGACTTTAAGCTGAGAAATTTAGCTGGAATACCTGGATTGATGCAGCCTGTTTAGGAAAACTTGTCTTATTCTATAATCCAGATTAGGAGACCCACATTTAAATGGTTTGATAACACAAAAAAACGGAGTAAAATCAAATCCACACTCAATAAAAAGTGCTTTTTTGGCCCTTTACTGAATGATTGAGTTTGTCTCTGGCTGTATTATCTGTCTATTTAGGCTGTAAACTGTTCACGGCAGCTTTTATCTCCCATTCATCATGAAGCATGCTTTTCCTGTAAATTATAGCTGTAGAGGCTCATTCTTCCTTGATACTCCCTTACTTAAACTGTTTCTTCTTGGAGAAAGGAAACAAGGCTGTGTGTCCATCATAATGAATTTATATGCAGTAGAGTTTATATAAACATATTTTTATCACAGTGGACATTAATTGAAATTTCAGACATTCTATTTAGTGTTAATATTTTGCACTTGAAAGCTTTAGACCACAGCATGCTCTCTAAAGGCAGATTTTGGACAGAAAATGACCAATCACCTGAAAGAAGAGTGGGAAAATCACTCTTAACCCAAAAATTCAGCGTTTAGAAATTATGATCATTTTAAGAGATCTCAGCAAACTGTTTCATCTTTATGATTCTTACCTTCTGGAGTTGGACAGGAAAGCAGATCCACAGGTGGCACACTGCCTGCAGAGCCTCATGGGTGCAGCTGCGAGATGGGAACCAAAGCATAGCAGGGACAGTGGTACTGTGTTTTCACCAGCATGACCAGGAAGGGATAAAATCCACCCAAACCCCCTCATCTGTGTCATAATTATGCATTGAATTTTAGAGTGCTCAAAAATCTTGCCCACTGTAGGGGTAAAACTGAAGCAGCACTCACTTTTGTGATAGGTTATGAAATCTTCATCTCTGCTACCCCAGTCCAGAGCAATTGAAAAGGGTGCTGATGTGAACTCGCATGTTGTGGCTTCCCCAGAGCGGCTTTTCCTGACCTTTGACTAAAGCTCCACAATACCAAAAGCTTCACTAGCTCCAGACTGCAGCTGTTTCACACCAAAATCCAAATTACATATCAAATATATTTTTCTCCAAGATATAAATGAACAGATACATCTTTGTGAGAGAGCCCCTTACTGGTGACCAGAGAGGAGAGATCATTCATTACTTCCACATCCAAAAATAAAGGGGTGCACTGAACAGATCAAGGATATTTTTGTGGGAGACCTTCACAGACAAAACGTCACAGTGGCCTGAAAGGAGAGAAGGCAGAGGGGTTGGGTGTGTGTGGCAAGCATGTTCCAGCTTTGCTGTTGGGCTGCATATCGGTACAATGCTATGTGGCATGTCTCATTCCCCTGCTACCCACAGAAAGAAAATCTGGGCATATGGTGTGTTCAGGAAAGCCCTGAACTGGATCCAGGAAAGTCAACAAGTCTTGACACAGAGAGAGATCTGAGCTGGCTGATATCCTGATCCTGTAGGCTTGGACAACATTCTGGCAGCACACAGAGCTAGGATGCTCCTGCATTGACATCTTTAGGACTTTGAACTGACTGTACCAAAAAAAAAAAAATCACAATTTTATAAAAATTATTTTACTGTCAACAACTGTTGTTCTTACAGCTGGCTTTTGATTCAACAGCACCATGGGCATATTTCTTTAATAGGAAAGGTTGTTTTTTTTCTCCTGAGAACTTCATGTTCTGAAAGAGTTTATTCATGAATTGTGGAAACATCATTAACATTCACTGAGCGAAAGAACAGCTTTTACTGCATCCACATTCATTGGATGTCTCACTTGATCCCATATGTTGCCCATCACATTGAGCACTCGTTCCCCTGGACCGTTTACTTTCAGTAAACAGAGAGCAGGTTCTGGGAAGTACAACAATGTATCTTGGGAAAGCAAACAGTTTTTAGCTGCAAGAGAAATACAGCACAAATGTTTTGAGTGATGAAATGGAGACAGGACATTTTCAACATGCTTCAGCTGAGTTCCTGCCACACTGGCACTGACCTATTAGGAGTTACAACAGTGTTTAACCACGTGGGGAAGTGCCTGTGGCATAGTTTAGACTTGTATATCCCAGAGTTTGGTTTTTAACCCACACTGTGTAACTCTCCCTTCTGATTCAAGCGTGAATTTCCCATCCAAAAAACTGAAGGAAGGAAAAAAAAACCAGAAAAAATGAGCACAAAAGTAAAAAAACTCACAATACTCTGAGGTTAAGATTTTTTGAACCTGTGCATCAGAGCAATTCTTGAGCATTGCTGCTACATTTATGTTTTTGATAATCCTTGTACAAGACATATGTCTTTCCATTGCGTTTGTACAATAGGAGTTCATTAAACACACACCAAGGGCAATTAGACATTATTGCAACTATCATATTTATTAATAGTTATTAGAACCAATCCATTTCACTACTTGTCACCAGCTTCTTACACTGACCTGGCAGTCAAAAAAGAATTGCAAATTTAAGGGAAGATTTTTCCTTCAGAGTCAGAGCCATGAGGATTATTTTCTGTCTTTCTTCTCTCTATTTCCAAGTCTTACTATTTGCATATTTATGACATTCAACCAAAACTAACTCTCTGGATTTCCAGGTTTTCATTCCTTGTTCTGATGAAGCGAATACATTTTAATTTGGTCTTTCCTTGCTCTGAAAAATGTGTTAGTTAACCATCTCCAAGACATTTCCAGTTTTATAGCAATCTTAAATGAACCACATCTGTAGACAGGCACTGAACAGAAGAGCAACCTGCAAGGTAGTCAGATATATCACTGTTTCTGACTATGGTATTACCCAAGTGTTTCTAGATCACCTAATTTCATTCCCCTTATCCATAGTAACTATAAAAAAAAAACCCCAAACCAGACACATAGAATAAGACACCCTACAAATAGCACTCAGATAAGTCATAATGGGCCAAATCTTTAAAAAAAAGAAAGCTGTCATTCTAGTTATTCTGATTAATGCACCAACATAACTCTTCACAGCCCGTCATGTCTTCTACTTGAATTCATTGTGACAGCTTTCCACATATGGCTTAATCATCACAAAAAGATCACAAAAACTAAATGGGATGGGCAAGAAACAAGAATTATGTATGTAAGGTGTCTGGAAGAAATAAACTTTAAGATTTTTTGAATGAGTATCTAAAATAAATTTAGTTCTTAAGATTCTTTGCACAAATTAATGAAAAATCTGCTCTGGGTTATCATTTTTAATTGGGAAGGGGGGATTTAAAAAAAGAAAAAACAACTTGAACCATGCTGTACTATCTGTTCTTTTGAGGAAAACCAGCTGCAGTAATGGAAGGAATCAGATAAAGACATATGAAAGCATGAAGAGTGCAACCTGATAAGCAGCTTCAAAGCCTGTGGATAGCAGGCAAACTGAAGCCAAGGAGTAATTACATCAGTTGATGATTAATTACATTAAAAAAAAAACTTCTTAGTGACATTCCCCATTTTCTATAGTTTTATATTCTGCTCCTACGGCCTATGGAAAATCACCTGTGCTGGTGCCAGTCAACAGCCCTGTCTTGGCTTTCCAGCACAGGAGACAGAGTACCCACCATGATGTGACACTAGGTACCAGCAGCTCATGTCCAAAAAGCTGGCTTACCGAAAAGGAATCTCCTACTGGGTCCCAGTCATATGCTTGACCTCAGCATCCCATTTATAACTTCCTTCCTTTCCCCAGAATGTTGCGAGGGTGTGCTGTACAAAGCAAAGGGTGTCCTGTTCTTTCTTTTTTTGGTTTTTTTTTTTTGATAGATAGCTGGCAGCTGGTGTTGCTCACTGCCAGTAGATAGTAGAGAGCATGCTGGCTCACCAGGCAGCTCTTTGTCAAGCATGAAAATCAGTCACCTTAACAAAAGTATTTGTCACTTGTGCTCTTTTACAGTTGCAGCTGTTCAGATGTTTTCATAGCTCCTAAAGGCCAAGGTTTCCATAGCTCCAAGGATCCTTTAAGATGGGCCTACAATAACTGTGTTTTTAGAAGCACTTTAGTCTCTGAGTTGTCAGTCTAAGGGAAGAAACAAAAGCATGAGGGAAATGGGAGCACTGGATGGAGAGATAACTTGCAGAGTGAGGAAGAGAGCTTGACCTTCCCAGACAGAGCTTGGTATCCTGCAACCCAAGCATCATGCATTTGGCAGATAAAACCCCATCAGTGATTTAATGAAGGGGCTGTTGTTACCAGGAACAGCAAGGCAACCATGGAGCTTAACAAAGCAGTGAGAAAACATAGGGTCTCCTGTGGAGGAGACTCTTTCCCCTCAGTGGGGTGAGAGATACAGGTGGGAAGGGGGTTGGGTGAAGAACTTTGGTGCATGTGGACAGGAGCAACTGACATCCTGCATGAGAGTACCCAGAGCAGATGGGTGATAGGCTTGTCTTTGAGAATTGCTACCCACATGCCTGTCCCTCAAGCTCCCTGATAGATTCAGTTTTGATGTATTGCTGCCAGCCCTTTGGATGAGGTTTCTGTCTGGTTTATAACTCTATTTAGTATCAACTAACTCAGTATGTCTTTTATATTTATAGTGATAAAATAAACTGTTATAAATGTATATATAGAAAATATGACACTTCTCAGTGTCATCTACTGATGCAAAGAATCTGCTTTGTTGTAGCTATTGGTGCAGAAGGCATTCCTGATTGCAGCTGATCCACCCTTAATACACAAAAACATTTGCTTTGTTTACTCCTACAGAGGAAAAGTATGAAGCTAATAGAAATAATACAAGTGAAACCTTCACAGACTCATTGTCATTACAGACAGCCTTCACTGCTGCTCCAGCAGTACATGTCTCATCTGCTGCAGCCACAATGGAACTAGGTTCAGCTCTTCAACTACTTCTCCATCCCAGGACCAGGTCAGCATCCACCTAACAGAGCTGACCTGCAGCCACTTTAACTCCTCTGTCACTTAACCACTCCTTCCCTCATTATAATGAGTGATATTAGTGGGTTCATACTCCAGTAGTGAGTCATTGCAGATTGGCTTTCCAAAAAGGTCATCATCTTCAAATCATATGCCCAAAAGTCAGACTGGAGACTTCCAATAGAATTTTATAATTTTTAATGTTTCTTTACACTTAGAGCTGACAGTCAAAGAAATATACTTACAAATTCCCCCCTCTTTCCTCATAGCATGCTTAGCAACAAGAAATGTATGCATTTTTCCAGCCTACAAACTCCTGTCACCTCCACTTTTCCTTTCCAGTGGGGTAGGAAGCCTGGAAGCAATGCCATTGGAAGCACTGCTGAGGAGCAGAGACATCATGCCCATCCCCAGGACAGGCTCCACCATCTGGGGGAGCTGCACGAGACAGATAGCTGGAGCCTCAGTCCCCACAAACACATTTGTCATTTCATAAAATGACAGGAAAACATCAGAACAGAGATGTGAAGAGTGAGAGATAAGCTGACATCTTCCAATATCGAGACTGGGAAACCAAACCCATGCACAAATAACTAGCCAGAGTAAACAGCTTTATATCACATTCTACTTTCAATGAACACGCTCGTGCAGCAGCTCTCACCCGCACATGCCTCAGGACCTTTTCTGAAACTCAGTCCCTGAACAGCATAACTTTTTATCCTAATAGGTGAGACAAATTGCCAGTGATTTCTGAGGAGGAATTTTAAATCCTCTGTGTATTAAATGTTTGTTCTTCTCACTCTTGCTTTCTGTCACTATATTGTATATTTCTTTCAAGGATAGAAGTCTTTATCTCCCATATTTCTTTATTTTGGAACTACCTATTGTACTGATGTTTGTAATTTCAGGTGAAGTATTCTTCAACCTGTCCTTTGACAATTTGGTTTTCTCTGTGGTATATGAGAAGCTCTATGAATATTTATTTTCCCAACTCATATGTGCAGTGAGCTGTCGCATTAAATATAAGAATTGTGAAGAACGCAGGACACCCTGACTACCTGGCAAAAGGCCAGCAGTGCCCAGACTCCTTGCCATGGCATATATCAGCATAAATTTCTTGCCATGATGAGTGGTTTAGGAATGGTACTCTTCGATTTAGTTCCCCAGCCAAGACTCTCCCAAATCAGACACTGGTCACTCACTCCCTCATTCCCCTCCCACTTCCCACTCTGGAGGGATAGGGATGAGAACTGGAGGCAATAAATATGAAGATTATGTGTCAAGATAAGAACAATTTCCTGGAAACAGCAACAATACTAAAAACAAAAATATGCAGAGAGGATGATTTACACGAAAAAATGCTCACTGCAGACCCTGAGACAGTGAACAACAGTGGACAATACCACCATGTTTTGTGACCAGAAGCCACACCTTTCTTCTTGGAAGCCAGAGACAGTCACTGTCCCCCGCCCCTGACATGAGGTGTTACCAAAAAAAAAACAAGGTCCTGGCTGAAACTAGGACAATGAGTGATCTGATGACATGTGTGTAGAGTGAGCAGCTGATCTCAGTATGCACAACAGGTCATTTTCGTCCCCAAAAGGTTTTGATAGACATAAAAAAAACTGTAGACGTGCCCACTTTTAGATTTTTACAAGGAAGTCAGTAGCAGACCAGAGACCAGTTGGTAGGTTAGACACCCACCACAGGTTATAAATGAGATATTTAATGCATATAGTGGTTACATGCTACTTACTTGCATGACTGAGTGCAAAGCCTAGTCACACAGTGACAGAATTATGTAGATGTAAGACTTAGAAGACCGTAATAAGACAAGATCATTCAACAAAAAGGGCATCAAGGTCAATAAAACAGCTCACTACATTCTCACAGCCAGTTCCTGTAAAAGTACAGATCTCAACCTTCCATTGTCAATACTGCAGAGAAGACACAGTCATACTCTGCTTTCCTTCCAGACAACACCATGGAGTGTCAAAAGGCAGACTAATATTCTCTGTTCTTTTTCAAGGAAGCATGCCATTGTCCTGCCAGTTAATACAGTGTAACCATCTAGAGGAAGCTGCAATGGCCAGCTGCTTACAACACAGTTCTCTAAGCCACTGATAAAAATAATCCCTCGCATTGAGCATCATGGTAAAAATCCAGAGCAGTGTCTATCTGTGTATTTTCAAAGCTTCGGATCCTTTCCCTTTCTCCAGTAAAGTTGCTTTCATGAAACTATAGAATCTCCAAATTGCTTTGGGGTGAAGGCAATAGAGAGGATATCCACAGATTAGTTTAGCGCTGATCCAGCCTCTTTCTCAGCCCAACATATAACCAAGTATTGCATGGAAAGAACTATACTGAACTAGAAACTCAGCTTCAGGATTCTGAAATGCTAAATCAAATGATTCTACTTATAACTAATTTAAGTAATTGTGATGAATTGTATAACTATATAGTAATTCATATTTTAAACTGAATGGAAAGCCATCATGGAAAGAAGAGTTCAAAGGTTGAAACTAAAACAGTTGTTTCTTTCTTTTTAAAGTAAGATGGCTAATGCTGAAAATATTGACTTAGTGATCGACTTCTCTGTTGTCCATTAGCTTGTCCATGAATATGAATGGAAGTTTATTTAGAATCACAGAATTTTACTCAACCTTTTTCTCCCTCCCTGTTTTTAAAGCTGCTTACAGTAGGAATACATAATACGGGTAAATAGATGCACTCTGAAGCTATATTCTGTATTTTATTGACACTGAATAGTATTCTAGTCTCCAAGCATTCTTACTGAAACCATTGGGATCACTCCTAAAGTCAAAAGATAGTGGTGAAACTAAAAATCAAACTTCATCTTGTTAAAATGAAAACAGGAATATAATTTTTAAGACTTCCTGTTGTTTGAGTTTTATTATTATACTCTTAACATAAAATTTTGAGAAGGTACTTAGGTTTTAAAATAGCTGTGGAGACCATCAAAATGACAAATGTTAACAAAAGGTAAGAAAGGGAGCTATTAAAATATAAGAATATTGAAATCCATATCGATTGGCAGGCTACTAAGAGCACAGAATACATGGATCATTACATATTTCAATTCAAATTCCAAGGTTGAGATGCTTAATTTTTTTTTAATAGGCTCCAAGTAATAACATATCTTTAATCAAAGTAGGTCAATATTGCACATTATAGTGTAATAATATCTGGCTTCAAAAACTCAATTCCAAATAAATTAACAAAATGCAGACACATTAAACAAGTTTAGGGAGTATTCCTTTATAAACTCTTTTTATTTCCTAGTTCTGCAAAAAAACAAGCCTTTGAAAATGAACAGGTATGCTTCACAAAAAGTTACATTCCATCTTTCACTGTAACGGAACTGGGATAGTGATGTAGAACATTGGAGTTTTAACTTCCTCTCCAACACAGTGACAAGTAGCATTTTACATATACGATCAGACAGCATTTTACATGAGATCAGATAGATTCTGCAGTCTTGGAAAACAGTGATCATTATATCTTTATGGATAGACTATATTAATATTATGGAAAAATCTGATAATCACAGTTACTACATAATTACTCTGCTGCCCATTCACCAGTACACCACAACAGACCCAGAGCTTTTCCAAAATCTTCTTTTCCAAAATACCATTATCAGGACTTGAGAAAATCAAGAATCAACACGGAATCCTAGAACACAGCCAGAGACTTCATCAAAACACAGAAAGAAAAAAAAACAAAACAAAACACCAAAAAAAACAAAACCAAAACCAAACAAACAAAAACAAAAGCACAAAAAACAAACAAAAAAAAACCAAACAAAAACAAAAACAACAAAAAAAACCCAAAACCAAACAAACAAAAAAACCCCCACACCTGGAATTTAGGTAGCAAGGTTTTCCAGAACTTATTGGGTAGACCTAGTGTTCTTGGATCTGTTTGAGCAGAGTCAAGGCAGAAAGCTAAGTGTCTTTACTACCCTCCACCAGACTTCTTGCAGAGCAGAAATGAACTCTTCAGGCAGCTAAAATGGGGATTTAATCAAGTACTATGTGTAAGCATCATTTACAGTAACACCCTGGCTCCTAGCTATCTTTCTTAACACTAGCTCCAAAACAGTTGTCCTTTCATAGGAAGGCTGTGAAACAAAAAAACAAACAAACAAAAATTGTTCTTTGATTTATAACAACTTTCAAAAAGATAGAACTTTTTTTTCAGTCAAACTCCAGAACCTTCGTTTTTAATAAAGACAATATTGAGACTCTCCATGCCTTCTGAGGAAAAACAGAAAGAATAATTACAATTTACAAAAAAAACCCTCAATATCATCTAAATTTAGAGTATCACACTGCTATCTCACATACTTTATTTCTCACCTGTTAAATTATACTTGCTGGGAACACAGCCAAGGAACAACTGCTGGCATTGTCACTCTATGTAGGAACAACATTGCAGATATTACTTAGAGAACATGGTGGGTTGTGGGCTGTTTTTAAAACTTGGAATGAAAAAATATCTTAGAAGCTATTAAAGAGAAGACAAATTAGCTAGGAACTTAATCCTCTGCTTTATTCTTTGTAAATGGCTAAATCTAATATCTGTGAAGAATTGTTACGGATGTTCAATACCTTGCTCAAGAAAATATCTTTCAAAATATATCTCCCTGCCCCTCCAAACCACAAAGTGAGTGTTATAAACATATCTCAAGGATATGTGGCAGGAAAAAAGGGAAAGACCAAACATTTTCCAATAAGGAATTAAATATTTGAAAATGGTGCAAACAACTAATTTAATTAAAGTTTTCTAAATATTGCTATATCTGGAAGTGGAAAAGAAAGTCCATGATTTCGTTCGTGATTCAGACTCTTTCTGTTCCTGAAATGACACAGACAATGACAAGAGGGATGAAATGGCTTGCCTGCTCTTCCCAGGCAGGAGGAGCTGTAGGGGACAAGGGAGCAGACTGCACCAAGATTGAAGACACAACCTGTGTGTGGCTGTTCTGAGAGGCCACAGATGGTCTCATTGTGTTGAAGCAAGAAACAAATATTGTGACTAAACTTCCACTGTTCCTGTACTTCACCTTTCATGCATTTTTGTTATATTTACAGAGTTTTTAATATTTATTTACTCTAATGCCAATGATTCTATAGAATTTCCTAATAATTTTTTTGGCAATAAACTGTCACAAAATTAAAAGAGTAGAAAACAAGCTTCATATTGTTATTTTTTCAGATAAGGATTGTCTCTGTAATTTTATCTAGCAAATGTTTGACAATTTCCAGTGTAGCATATGCTTGGGTTATGCTTGGTCTATGTTACTTTTCAGCACTTGACACACACTGAGCTCTTAGGACCTGAAGATATTGAAATGCAAAGGATGCTCCCAGTTAATACAGGCTTTTACACTGCATCAAACTGTTTGTGATGAATGCACATATGCACTGTCACTGTACATGCAATGGCCATATATATGAAAATCCTGCATCTCTAAACCTTCAGTTTGAAAACACAGCTAATCTCATCAGTAACAATGGATTAATACATCATATGGTATTCTCAGAAAAACTTAGTGCAAGAATCTAGTTTAATAATGCTGAGCATGAAATTAGAGAAAACAAAGAATAAACTTTTCAAGACAATTATTTTAAATATATATCCTCCCCTTTTGTTTATTAAGATGTAATATTAACCAGCTGTTAACATTACATATATAAAACTAAAAATATTGATCCAGCTATCAGGATTATATTGGAGCTGTCTTTCAGATTTCTCAAGGTGCTTAGATAAGTCTCTCAGTTGTGCAGAAATGAAAAAGTTTGTAATGTCTGGTGTATTTCTTATAGCTATAAATACAGTCCCATTGTGAATGGCATTGTTTCATTTTTAAATACAGTGCTCAGTAACCACTTGCAAATGGCTCTGCTTCTAGGCACTTAGACACTCAGATGCCCTGTAAAGATTGTTTGTCAAAGATAAGTACTCCTGAAGGTTGTAAACAAGATTCAGATATAACATAAATGCATTGCTGTTACAAATACCTTGTCTTTGGTGAATTCTTGGAACCATTAAAGTTGCTGGGAATTTTGCCATTGACCTGTCTGGGGCCAGTATTTCAACTATTTGTTCTGTTTTAACGCAGAACCAGTGGGAACTTCAGAACATCCTCCAGTGAAAAAGAGATCTAATGCTTAAGGCACAGATCTCCCCTTCAAAATTCTTCTGCAAGAAATGACACCGCATTGTCTGTATCCCTGCTGGAATGGCTATGAAGCCTGAACATCAGCTCTCAGATTAATAAATTCCCTTCCTGCAGCATCCCCAGTTGGAGATGGTTGAGGAAGAACTAAGCTCCCCCGCAGTTTCAAAAAATCACAGAATGGTGGAATTGGGAAGGCACCTCTGGAGATCACTTAATCCATCTCTCTACTCAAAGCAGAGTCAGTGAAAGCAGACTGCTCAGGTCTGTGTCCATCTGTTTTTTTTTAATATCTCAAATGGTGGAAATAACCTCTCTGGGCAACACTGTGCCAGTGTTTGACCACTCTCACGGTGAAAATTTTTTTTCTCATGTTTAAAACAGAATTTCATTTATTTCAGTTGATGCCCATTGCCTCTTGTCCTCTCACTGGGCACCACTGAGAAAAGTTCAATTCTGTCATTTAATCTCCGTCATCAAACACTTATAGACAGATAAAATTCCTCTTCACCTTCTCTTCTCCTGGTTGATCAGTCCCAGCTCTCTTAGCCTCTCCCTGTGAAGTTTTGATTCAGAAAGCAGTCAAGTATGTGTTTATTAGATCTCTGCGTTGAAAGGACACCATATTTCTTGGGGGCCTGCAGAGATGTTGAAATCCTATCCAAATCCAGGAAAAAAAGTTCCAATATTTAAAAATTGTCTGAAAAGAGAAATCCATGGGCTCCCTATCTAATCTCTCTGCAGCTTCTCAGCAGCAAAGCAAGGAAGTCCTAACATCCCCAGCCTCACAGCCTGGGAAGCTATGGAGTCTGCATCAGACCACTTGGAGAGATGCCCTTTGGCCAATACTGGAGATACCCCTTGTATGCAGCTCTACAACAGTCCAACTTTCTTTTCATACATTTGAGACAATATAGTTTCATTGCATGGCTTGTTTATTTCAAATATAATAATTTACTTGGAAGTCACAAAATAAATAAATTTCCCCCCAGAGATTTATTTAAATTAAAGCATTTCCTGTGGAACAGAACTTTAAATTAGAAAATAAATTCACATACCAGCATAAAGTTGACATTTAGTTTTAATTAGGAAGACTACCACACAAACACTTGCTGTTAATATCAAAACACATGAGACTCCAAACTGCTGGTAATAAAGAAATTAAAATTAGGTGCACAGATGAGACACTGAGTTAAAATTTGGATTGCTCTTCACTGATTCTGATAGGCGAAATTCATCCCATTAGGGAAGATCAATAAATGGTTCATATATCACCATGCACCACCTGAGGCCTTGTTTCACTTAGTGGGCCAGGCCCTCTTATTAAAATTCAGAAATGTGAGCTCTTGAATGAGTGTTACTAAGGTGGTAAAACTTTGTGATAGTGCTTTACATTTCTACATGGGAAAATTGTATTCTTACTCCCATAAATTATTCTGTGACATATATGTCAAGTTTTAAAAAAAAACACCAGGTACCATAAATGGAAAGTCAAAAGTGGATATGTTCTGTGTTGAGCTCATGTAGCGGAACAGATTTCCTTCATTTAGAACAATTCAATTTACACTTACTTCAGGAACTCCTTGTGTTATATTAACAAGCTGAAAATAATCTGTATGGATGTGTTCAGCAATATACTTTATCAAAACAAGAGGAATAAGGTTTCTTTGAATATAACTCAATTAAAAAAAGCAAACTGCATCAGAAATAGCACAGTTTTATTCATCCAGCTTTGATGATTCCTGGATGAAAATATTTAAATTTAAAGGATTGGGGTATAAGTAAAGAGGACCAGCAAAAACTCTTGTCAGGCATGTACTCAGAATTCAAGCCCCCTTCTAACCAGCCCATTCACAAATTTAAGCTTTAACTACATAGCCTATACTCATATAGTTCCTGCAGAGGGGTAGGCACTTCTTGAATGGTGCTTCAGCCTCCCCTTGAACACCATCCTCAAAATGATCTTTGGTATCTGGGTTTTCCCATGGCCAGGAGAGCAGCTGGGACTGGAAGGACAGCAGGTCTGATCTCACCCATCATTACGCTGGCCACAGATCTGCATCTCCACACAGAGGGAAACATTGTGTGCTGGTCTAATAAGTGATCAAAAACACGCATCAAGGACACTGTGACACCAGGTCATGATTCCATTACCCGGATTTGATCAGATCAGTGCTCATGGGGCTACATTTCTGATTTGCAGTCTACAGCTGAGCTCTGGATAAGACTCTAAACCAAAGAGCAGCAGCAGAGAAGCAGAACCACTCATACGAAAGGGGAATACTCCAACAGCATTTGCTGGGTTTGTTTATAGTTTAAAAAATATTTCAACTTAAACACAGATGTTCTCTCGAATAAAGGACAGACATCTTTTATGCAAATGCCCTTTATTTGTTCATTTCTGGTGGCTCTCAGGGAGACATTGACTTTCTGGACTGCCAACTCTAGTGGCCAGACAGTTTATTATATTTAATTATTTGAAAATCATTAAAGTGACTAGACGGGTTTCATATTAAAAATATGCCACATCAGGCATCTTCAGACACTATTCAGGACTGACTTCTTTTGTAGTCAGAACTGAATTAAGAGGCAGCTGGAATATTAAATGCAGATTAGTGGGAAATAAAGTGTCCAATTTGCATGAATTCCAATATTCTAACAAGAAACAAAGCCCTAGAACTTCCTGGGGTGCCCTTTCAGAGTGATTTCCTGGTGGGAGATGTACCGCTTTAAAGAATAACTTAGTACAACCCTCAGGAAAGATGCGCTCTAAAGATAACCTTGACTCATGATGACACTTCTTGTCTGGTTGCTAATATTGTTGAGATATACCTTGTACAAGTTAAATACTAAGATATGGCCTCATTTTTCTAGGTACATTCTTACATTCTTGAAAAAGTACGTCCTTCTTGGAAACACTTGCAGTTCTCTGATGCTACATAACAGGCTGCATTTTAATTACTACTGTTGGGCAGTGCAGTCTCCTTGTATGATACTTATTAATAATTTGTAGTTTATCAAGGAAGATGTGAGAGCCTGTCACTGGCACTTGTCTTGGATATATACCCTAACCCTTGAGATCCCCTGCAATAGAGGGACAGTTTCACCATTCTGGCTGAGTCAACCAGCTGAGAAAGGGAGCAGGAACTAAGTCACAGACCCAACAGCTGTGTCTTGGATGTATTCAGATCCTTGTTAATTACTAAGCGGTCCATCCTTTTGACCTATAAGGACTTCACATTAATTGGGAAAGAGAAGCCATCACACAGTAAAACCCTGTAGAGATTTGCCACCTACATAATATTTATGCCAAATGACCACAGGCTCCTGTACTTCTGAGAACCATCCGTGTGAGAGCCTAGCACATGGACTGATGAGGAATTTCTCAGTGATTGGGTTACTATCCAAAAATACCATTAAGGGGAGTAATCAAAGCACCCAGGTTTGGGCCAACTTATCTACATAATTTCCACTGCAGTTTTACCTATATTGCATAGAAAAAAAGTTTTTCCTGACCTCTGACCCATCTTCTCTTCCCCAAAAACTACAAGACATTCAGCAGGAGGCCAGCTAATTATCTTAGGCACTTAGATTTAAAAGACTTCAATGTTACCTTTGTCTGTACCTAAATATTTCATCTTGATTTCAGTGCAACTTCACTTTTAAAATGGAACAGAACATTTCAACTTTCAATGACATTTTGTTTCCATATTTAACTTTTGTATTATGTATTAGGCAAGTGAAGAAAGTTAAAAGAATGCTTTACATTTTGGTATCAAAACAAATCCTTTTTGTTTTCTTTATATTAAATGCTTTGCTTGAAGCCTGGGATATTTGTTTGGTTTTTTTCTTTAAAAAAGAGTTTTATGGATATTATTTTAACAAGCATATTGCTTTCATTCCATTTTGGAATAAAGCAAAATATACCAGCATTGCATAGTTACACAGAAAACAGAAAATCTTGGTCATACACAGCTTCACTCAGCAGTCATTCACCTCCGGACCAAAAATAACTGCTTTATTCTAAGCCAAGTTACTGGGACTGTGGGATAGAAACTGGATAAAGTGTATTAACCTGGGATGAGTACAGCAGAGATCAGGTTAGATGATGAACTGGTCAGTTCTGGCTTTCACTCCAGGAAATTTTGCAGCCTGTTTGGGGAGTGAGATATTGCAGTTTCCATAGCCTGTGTAAAGCAATTTGTCAAGTCTCAGGAACATGACTAAAGCCAAGCCTCTAACAGGATTTCTAATATGACCATCAACTGTTCCAAGTTAAAATAGGAAAAAGGGAGAAAAGAAAAGACTTGTGACATATTTTCAGATCTGTAGGGTAGCTAGTCCTTGGATTTATGTCTTGCTCCCAACTATTTAAGCAGGTCTTTCCCTGGGTACCTGAATTATCAATCAATAACTGACTCAGTTACCAGAGTGATTTCAGAAATACCCCTCTACTTAATTCCAAGACTTCAACATTTTGAATTTTCACTCTCAAGCAGAGTTGGAGCTTCCAATAGTACCATCACAAAGCTGCCTGAGGGCCAAACCATCTGCCCAGAGCCCAAGCCAGCTGCTTTCTTTCTAAACAGCTTCTCGTATGTACCTGGGATTGAGCTGCAAGCCAGATTAATTATTTAGGTAGGCTTCAGCCTAGTCCTCATCATTCTGTCTCCTGAGGGCTCTTCAGAGCCTCTTCAACTACTTAATTGTAGATTCATTCATTCCTCCGGTGTCTGTCGGCATATGTTGCTAAGAAATCAACATATGGAGAGTGTACATCCATCCATCCAGGTACATGATAGTGCTTGTGGACACTGGACCATGTGCACAAGAACTGCCTGCATATCCTCTCACAGGGCCTGTCTTCTGTCTTGAGACAGAAGACAACAGTTTTGATTATGTGAGGGACATGAATTTGGGTCTCTTCTTAAAGGAATGTGTAAGAATTTGGTCAAGATGATCCATTTTAATATATGCAATTTTTCATATATTTACAGTGCATGCACAGGATAAGAAGCACTTGCCTTTAACTAAAGGCATGTGGTGGATCAGCCTCAGTTTATATTGAGCTTAAATAGTACTACTGGAGCTTATATACAGCACCTCCTTTCCAGAGCATTTGGTACCACAAGGCTTAGGTAACTTTATCCTGTAGAGGACACTCTGACAGATAAGACCATTCACAAACCTGGGCAGGAGAAATGGAGGTTGCCAGAGGTGTACATAGCCAGGTTTGATGCCTACAAAAGGCTTCTAATCTGTGGATTCTTCATGCCATAGTACATCCAAGGATTCTAAGGGAATCTTGGAAGTCGTGGCTAAACATCAGGGGTTGCTGGACTGTATCAACAGTAGAAAGAGGGAGGAGTACCCAGCAACAAGTGAGGTGATTAAATATGGTACCATAAGCTTGGCCATTTGACTGATTAGATCATATATAATGAAATTCACTAACCCTGTTTCTGAGCTTGTCATTGAAACTACTTTTTTTCGTTTTTCTATACTTGAATGAAATTGCAAGACTCCATGGTGTAACTATGGACCATGTTTTGAACTCTCTGTTTTTTTATTTAGCTGCCATTTAAAGAAAAAGTTTTAGGATCCTATCTCCCTCCTACTTTTTGACACATTTAGATAGATATACTCCTAATTCCCAAGTCTTAGGTGACAGAGTCAATTTGATGTCTTGAATGAACTCTCAGCATGGGGAGAACATAAATGATTTTCTATTCCAACAGCAACAAGGAATAAAGTCATGTACTGTCATAAATTTTTGTATTTTTATTTATTTAGATATTTTTAAACTAATTCAGGGAAAACATGTGTTTTGTTTTGTTTGTTTGTTTGTTTTTTCAAAAAGGCAGCCAAATTCCATTCTGTCTCCATCATGATTCACTGGAGCTGCACCTACCAGAAGTAAGATAGAAGATAGTTGCTTCATGTGAAACCAAAACTTCTTCCCAAAAGAAAATAGTCCTCTGCTGCTCTGATTTCCACATCTGAGATAGACCTGGCAGGTCCCTGCTGTAGCCCTTTGGTCTCCTGACTACACATCCAGGAGCAGTTCTGACATCTGACTTAAGGGTCACTTATACAACGTTGAAATTACGAAGTTGTGCTGAAGGATGCACTGGACATACAGATGGACAGATGGATGGGTGGTGGATGAATAATGGATGGATGGATGGATGGATGGATGGACGGATAGATCTGTGGTTACAGATCAAGAGGCCTGTGAAAGCAGGGGAGAATTTGCCTCTGTTAGGGCATGTTTCATCTCATCTATTTTAGCCATCCCCCTGAGAAAGAGATGAATACTCTGGAGGTTCTTGCTCATTTTCTTTTAATAGGCAGGGAATCAGGACCGACTGTTTTTCACACAAACATCTCCATTGGAGAGGTCTAAATCCAAACTGAGGAATTTTTTCCACCTTACTTTTCTTCTCCCACAAAATACATGGCAAAACTTAATTTATATGCTGCATTTCTATAAAGACAAAGGGCTCTCTTTTTATGCACACTAATCTCCGAAACTGTACCTCAAAGGATGAAAAATAAAATATTATGCCCTACTTTGTGTTTTGCTTTTTAAATTGAAAAAAGAAAAAAGAATTTGTGCCCTAGGTGTTATTTACATGGAATGATGTGCAAGATTTTTCTTCCTTTATTGGGTATGCCAACACTTTTGGAACAAATATAGAAAATGTGGAAGTTCTAATATGTGTGTAGCTGAGTTTAGTTCCTCTATATAGACAAATTAACTCAGTTTGCATCAGCCAATTTTTTTTTTTTGGCAATTTTTCCATTTTGATGTAGAAAGTAAGTTTTTTGTGAAACCATCTACTCTTACATACCTCTGCATAGATTAATTCCTCACTCCTTTTCTCTCTGCAGCCAGTAATTGTTTTTAAATCTAAGGGCTGTGCTTTTGATTTACTTTTTTTTTTTTTTTTAAGTGGTGATGTACGAGTGGAAATTGTCACAGACATCAGAGCTTAGTCATTAACAAAGACAAATAATAATCGAGACAGGTTTTTTAATCACAAATTTCTGTTTTGCATCAGAACAAATTATATCAATTTAGAGCCTGGCACAACTCGCCATTATAATGGAAGGGAGGTTTTGATGGAAAACCTGCAACTTTATAAAGAAGCTTGGCTTTAAATCATCTCCCACTGAAATATCCCAAGATCAATGCTGCACAGTGGTTCAGTGTACTGGATTATTGTGAACATCCTGCTGGCTACAATTCAGCTTTCCATTTAATTGTGCTCTTATTTAAAATTCTGCTGTCCCCATAGAAGACCAAGAGAAACCCAATAGGCATTTTGTAACGTTATGAACAATGAAAACTCTAGATAAATGTCAGAAAAAAAGATAGTAGGCCATAAATCATCACTTGATGGTATCAGATGAAATAACTTGTTCTGTCTCCCACTTCCCTAGGGCAAGCGACCACACATATGTTAAATGCTGAATTTATCTGTGTTGCAACATTCCCACTGATGCTAAGATGCAAAGCTGTTTCAAAAGTGAAAAAAATTTTTTTTTCATCTTACAATTCTTTTGATTTTTTCAGGGACAAGATGTCTCAGGCGACAGATAAAAATAGGGCAGAGTGGCGGCGAAACTTAAAAATCCAGCCTCACAAATGATTGCCTCGTATCTGCCTTCCAAAAAGTTGTGAAATAGATATATTCATATGATGAGAGTAAGACAATTTCTTTTTCATCATCTCCTTGATAATCATGAATGCTAACGGTATCTCTGCAGTGTTGTCTTGTCAAATTATGGCATCCCAGGCACTTGGACTGCCTGATACGGTCTCTGTGTACCTAGATAGATGCAAAGCAGTGAAGGAAGAAAATCATCCCAGCCCAAAACCAAAGGAGGCATCATTAACAAATGCTTCCAGATCAAAACAGTTTTTCCTTTTGTCTCCACATTTTCTCCTTCATTTCATTCCACAGTGGCAGTGGGGAATGTTGTCATCTGGCATTGGTAGCAACATCATATAAAATGCAATACCCAAAGGAAAAAAATATTCCTTTTTTTATTTAAAATTGGAGTCAGATTTTCAGAGGAAGGGAGCTCAATCATGCCTGCCAAATAGTGAATCCTTGCAGGCACATGCAGCCACAGCCACGCAGCGCATACACTTGAAGTCCTGCCAAAGCTGGGCTGAGGAACTTCCACACTCCTCCTTATTCCTCCCTTTATTTCTCCCCACAGAGCAGCAATACAGCCCTGGGGCCTCTTTCTCTCTCTGTGACTCCTTGCATCCTGTACAGAATACAGGATTTGAAAACAGGATGATGGCCACTAACTCCTGCTTGGGAAACTGGGAAGAAAAAGCCTGCCATAGGAGGTGTCCATCTGCGAAAGAGCCTTTGCAGACGGGACACTCTTGGCACACCATTAACTCCATAGTTATACAGACAAATTGCTTGACTCAGGTGAATCTCTTCAGAAGAAAGATCGCACAGTTTGGAGACCCACACACGAGTTTGCATATTGTGGATGTTTTGGTGCATCTTTGGATGACATTGCTGTTTGCTGCCATGTATGAAGAAGAGAAAAAATGGCTCCCTCTTGTTGAAATTAAAAGACCTGTGTGTAAATATTGCTGCTCTGCATTTTTCACAAGTAGAGTCCTGCACATGTTTTGGGGGTGGAAGTGTGACTCAGAGAGATCCCTCAGATCTCTAGGCATACTGGCAGAGGATGTAGCAGCTTTCACACAGCATGGTGTGACCATCCTCCTCCTCTGCATAGGCATTAGCTAGCTGCAAAAGCCAGCCTACATAGCTGGAGAGGTTGGCCATATTGCCCCCTGACCTGGGGACCACAGTGACCCACAGGGCTGAAATTCTGGAGAGAATTTTCATGGAAAGGGGTGTTCTGCAGATTGAAAAAGAGCCAACTCCTCTGCTACTTCAAACTTTGTTCAAGACTTTCATTTTTGTAGATTTTGAAGAGCATCCAAATAAGTTAAAGACACAGATGGGATGAAGTGAACTTGATTTAAATTTGGATTTCACACTGCACATATGCATACACAGCAGCTTCCCTGATCTGAGAGACACATTTGAGCTGCTCTTGAGACAGAGATCAGCTATGACACTGCATTCCTAAGTCACCCACACCTCTGTGAATTACAGCCACAGATCCTGGGGGGACAGGCAAAAGGGAGAAGAAAATCTCTTTACCTCTGCAAAACCAAGTTTTAATCACTCCACAAAAAATACCTACTCTTTCCCATATGTCTCCTCATTACCTGTGACAAATAGAAAGTAACACCTTCTCTCAGCTCCAGGTTTCCTCCACTGACCTCCTGTGTGGCACCTTTCATGTATGAGCAGACAAGGACCCAGCCATTATTTCTCACCGCAGCTCTGAGAGTCTTATGGCTTCTTTCCCTTCCACTAAAGGGAAATGTCTGAATTCTCAGGGACTCCTTGAATTTTTCAGTAGCTTAAATTTCTGCTTTACTTCTTTGCACTTATATATCTGCAAAGAGGACTGGGAAATCACATTAAGTCTCTGATTTGCACTTATGCTACATATTCCCAGATCTTATCTGGGACTTTGAAGTGACTTTCAAACTGGAAGATGAGTTTGTTCTTTCTTATTTATTTATATTAGCTGCCAGGTTACATCAGGTGAAATTGCCACTTGCCTGATCCTTCAGATATAACTGTATGGATTTTTAGGCATTTGGATCTCCCAGAAGGAAGGAATGGTGCTCTTGCACCTGATCTTGGAGGCCAGAGAGTTGGATTATTCCAATTGTTTTCTCCAGAGACACTGGTGATTTGGGAGAAGAAAAGTTGTCTGCCTTTTGGCTTGCCTGTGTCACAGGAAAGTTGCTCAGTACAAAAGGGCTTTAAATCAGAACAGCCAGGTGAGGCACTTGTCTTACACAGGTGTAAATGATGCTGTGAGATAGATGGGATGTAAAGCAAGACAAGCTTTGTGCCTTTGTTTCATCACCTGCAAGGCTTTCTGTAATTTGGTTTTCTTTGCATTTCACCAGTAGAGGAGAAAGCAAGATATGATACATCCATTCTTCATGTATAAAATAAAATGATAGCTCTAGAAGTTGTAAATAAAGATCCCAAATACTTAATGCAAGAATGTAGCTTCCATCTTAATGTTGGATTATACTCCTACTTAACCAATTGCATTTTGTATTTCAAATATCCTTCTCTGATGGCATTAAACACCACTGTCAAATACTTAAGAAGCTTCCCCTCAGAGACAGATGCATTTTGGTGGTGGAAAAAGAGGCTACATGTGCAATTTAAATACCTCTGTTAGCATGTGGAAGTCACTGGTCACTTGAGATGAAGAACACTGAATACCAAACACCCAATGAAAGTGTTTTATTTATTGCATGTCTGATAGTTAATAATTTTTTCTTCAATTGTATTATTCACAAAATATGCATTTTGAGCCAAAAATGGAAGTGTTATGTTATTTGTAATATGAGTTTTCTTTTTCCTGTTCCTGGGTATAAAAAAAAAAAAGAAAAAAAGAAAAAAAGGGGGGGGAAAGAAAAACAAACAAACAACAATAAAAAAAGAAACAACCCCCACAAACCTGTGAATTTCTAAAATGAAAATAAATGTACCTTTTATCTTTAACCTCCTTCAGCAGTAAGGTATAATAATGACAGGTAAACAGCTTTGATTGGACAAGATAAGGCTGTTCATACAGGAAAAAACAAAATGCCAACTCAAAGAAACATTTGCAAAATGTAGATGTGCATATAGTACAACTTATTTTGGAAAGGGAATAAACATTAACTGCTTGTCAAGCTAATGATGGCTGTATACCGGGTCTTCATTTGCAGCAACTGCTTCTCATCGGGATGGATATTGTGACTACAATTCTGAAAATCAAACCAGTAAATCTCCTAATCTCTGCAAATGCAGCAGAGGCATAGCAACTATGTCCTTACCATTAGCAAAGAAACCTATTACTCCTCCAAAGTAAACAAGAGAATATGTTTCCCAACCCAACTAAATGCTGAAACTTCTTAACTATGTCAATGCCCCAGTTAAAAATAAACAAAAGGGTTGCAATAGCTATTGAAGCCTTTCAGCTTCAAGTACATACTCAGAAAAGTTCTCCTTGTGAAGTTAATGTCTAATGAATATTGCAGGAGAACTTGCTGGTTCTGGCTCTATCAAAATCTGGCTGCGCAAAGTAATAAACACACCACAAGGAGCTACAAGTGGACCTTTTCTACTCATGCTGGAAAAAAGTTTAAGTGGGAAAACATTTCAGAGACCAAGTTTGATTCCCAGCCATTTTAATTTATGTATTTCCGTATTTATTTATTTATCATGTCATATTTAAATGGGAGAGAGAAAAAGCTGAAGTTCCATTTTCTAGCTGTGTGGAAAATGATATAACGGGTGACAAAAAAAAATGGAGCTGCATAATGCAGAAAATAACAAGGGAAGTAATGAATTGAAGTATTAGAGTAACAGATGCATCGTTCAGTCCAAAGTCACATGAACACAGAGCCTTGCTAAAGAGGTGCCCAAAAAAGAGAAAGCCTAAATTTACTACAAACCATATGTGCAGTTTGGAGGAGACATGAACAATTATGGGATAAAGGGAAGTTCATATTAAAATGAGAAACAGAAAACTTATGTGTAATTTATAGAAAATCATATATGTAATATATGCAATATGCCACCACCATTTTTCTTGATTGGCTTTGGGTTAAACCTTCAGTTGAGTACTGTATTCAAAAACATAAATAGTCTCCTTGTCTGCAAACAGTCATGGTCAGATAGGTGCTTAAACACCAGGATGAATCAAAACCTCAGCTGTCCCTCTCATGCCACCCTCCTGTGCTTTCCCCTTGTTACTCATCTGGGTAGTCTCCACTGCTGCCTGTGAGTACATTCCCAACATAACTACACCCCAAGCAAGGAATTCACTATCTGTCAGTAGCTTAAGTGTGTTTCCTGATGTTCTCCTCTTGCTCTCAGGTTTGACCCAAATTAGTAATAACTTCATAACATTTATCTTTTCTACTCCCCTCAATTTTTTTTTCCTTAATGAGGACTTCTATGCATCTCCAGTTTTCCAAAGAGCCTGCTGCAAATTCTCTATCCAACATGAATACCAGTGAATTACCAAGACGCCCTGTTGTTCGGATTGCTTTCTGCTGGAGCTTCCCATTGCTGCAGCTCAGTCACACAACAGCTTGCCAGAGCAGCCCTTGGCCTCACTCACTGCCTATGCTCTGGCTGAAAACTTTCTTACAAGTCACTTGAAATGTCCCTGTTTTGACTGTCAGTGTCCCCAGAGATGTAATAACTGTAATAGGACAGGCACATGGTTCCACAGATAGCAGGACGCTGGTCATCACTGACTGAAAGCTGAATGTAGGCTAGAAGTGGTAGACCTTGTTTCATTGATGAAAGTAGTTGAGATTGTTTACAAGGGTTAGAGTGAGTTTACCCCACTATTAATTTTAAAATCAAGATGAGAATTATTTTTGTTTGTTCTCAAACATTTACTCTAGTGCAAACAAGAATTACCTTGGAAAATGCAACAGTACATTTATATGAACAGGTCATCCTAATAAACTTAAACACTCTCAAAAGTCTCCCTTAGCCTCCAAGAAGTCTACAACACACCTCTCCTGTCCACTTGTCACATCCACGCTGCAGAGGCACCATACATCTTATCACATCCTTCAGAAATTAAGCACAATAACATTTGGTAGTTTAAGAGATCGTGATGGTGTGTAAGTCCACCAAATCAGCCTGCCAGACTGGGGAAGAATATGAACAGCTACCAGGTGCCACTTAAAGCACAGTGGAAAAACAGAAGCACTGGAGAGAGTTGGTCTCACTTCACTGACTGTATTTTGCACATGGGTGTCCAGCAGGTCTCTGGAAATCAAACCCTGGACACACTTTGCATGGGTTTGTCTACCTCTCTCAACTGCCGATGCTTCTTTGGCAGCTGAACTGCTCAAGGAAATTCTCTCTCTCACTTCTTACTACTGTTATATTTTTTTAAAGAAAGATTGTTACAGTAAGAGGAAAATTATTCCCTTGGGTATCAGAGAATGCAGTCTAGTGCAGGACCATGGCACACACAGGAGGATAGGAGATGTCTGAAATTTAAAAGCAGTTAGATCCACAGTGTTTCAGGACTTCATTTCAGGTTCATTGTTCTTACCACAACACATGCATGATTTTTATAGAAAGTAGATAACACTCATAAAAATATCTGATTTGTTAAAGCTTAATTTTCTGCAAAGATTTTCCCAACTGCAAATTTTCAATCAGTTCTAGACACAATCTTTTGCAAACAACATCGCAACTGTTGATTTTATTTAAAAGAAACAAAACCAAAACCAAACAAAAACCTCTTCAGTTACTGAATCATAAAATGCTTCTGAGTGATTAGATTCAGTATGTTACAGTTAAGAACTAAAGATTATCTGAAAATCAGCTCAAAAGTCTGACTGAACTAGAAAATTACTATGATTTGGCAAGAGATCAGGCTGGTAATTCCTTTAGGTCTAAAATTGCCTAGTTATTAGAAGGGGAGTCTAATTAACAGAAACCTGGACTGTCTGTAAGCAGAGCTTTGAGATCACAAGATCAGGGAGTGAGTTGTTCCTCGCTTATATGTATGTGTGCAAAACAGTGATAACACCTTCTCAGTGCCACAGAGAGTCACAGAATGAGTCACAAACAACTCTGGCTGAAATGTTTAGGTAGAAGACTTCAAACACAAGAGCTGTGTTTTTATTAGCAAGGAAAGTTATGTGTTCATACAACTCAGCTTTGGCTGTAGCAGGATCTCTGCCACTGGTGGTTTTTAAAAGAAAGATCTCCAGTTTGAACATGTTATCACGTCAAAGAAGGCCTGTGGTTTGTCTTGTAGGGATGTCAGAATAGATTATTACTGTGGTTCCTTTTCATACCAGGTTTCACAATTGTGTATGATATACTGAAGTATGTTCTAGCTGCAATAATATCTTCCTATGAATGGCTGAAAAAATGTTTTTCTGAAGTCAATGCATGGCTTCAGTTGGGTTCCATAAATTCATCACAACACTACCAGTGTTTCCAAAGAACAAATTGACACAGATCTGGAACTGCTATCCTTCTGCCTAACAATGCATTGCTTACAAAACTGTAAGAAGAGGGAACAAAAGAAGGAATTAATGGGAATAAATGTACTCAGCCCCCAGTGTAGTTTTTTGATAACACCCTTAAAATAAATCTCGGGCTTGTAAGAGTGGTAGAAAATGAAAGAAGCTCCTGGCACCTGGCACGAAAAAGACACTTAAAGAAAAACAGGATGAAAGAAGGAACACAGTCAGAGGGAAGGAGATCAAAATTGCCTATGTTCAGATGCTGACTTGCAAGTCACCACTGTTGTTATGTTCCTCCCTGGAGGAAATCAAAGCAAGTTCTACAGTCTTTCCCCTCTGGTTCTCTCTGTGCAACAGCCCATCTCCCACAACTCAGACTTTGGGCTCATTTTTAACAGATCCCAGATATTTGGTGGATGACCATATAGATAAAGAGGTCAGTGAATTTCAACATTTTTATAAATCTACTTAGTACTTAATAATTTTCATAGCCTTCAGTGGCACTTATGCATCTGGTTGTAACTTTGATGAATGTCCAGCCATTATCCACATGTTAAGATAAAAATAGAATTTAAATTGAAGATCTGTAACTCAAACTTGACGTTATTGATATTTAGTGACTAAGAAGAGGAAATGCCCGTATCCTCTTTCCAGTTCATGACATAATCTCCTTCTGCACAGACTTACTTAGGAGCAACATATCAAAACAAATTCAGTAATAGCAATAACACTTTGCACTGTTCCAGCACTTGCCACAAGGGAGTTAAATAACTATTCGTCTTCAAACACTTTCACTACCACCCTGGAATTAGGATATTACAGACTGGTGAGAGATATTAAGTAACACATCTGAAAGTGTTCTTGACATCCGTTGCTGAAGCAGGAATAGACAGCAAGTCTCCTGGGTATTTACCCATTCCTTTCACCACAAAATGATCATCTCTGTCTACAATATGAGCTCTTCAGTCAAGAGATTTCAACTACACAGGCCATGCACACAATTCACATTTACCCTTGTATTAAAAAAAGCATTTGATTGAAGGAAGGACCTGCTTCCTTTTTCTTTTTTTAATTGGAGTTTAAACTAATGATCTTAAACAGACTTGACAGTGAAAGACAAAGGTTGGCAGCTCATATCTGGGAATACTCTGACAGCATTAACTTGCCCTAGTGCCCCTGACACCAGGACCACTTGTTCAGGGCAGCTGAAAAAAAGTGCCCATTGAGGAGCACAAGAATACCCAATTGTGATCTCACCCCTCATCTAAGAAGAATCCCCACAATATGCACAGTCATGATATCTCCAGCTTAAAAGGGAAAGTATAAACCCCTTCCAGGTAAATCCTTGTTAGAACTAACACAAAGCTCTTAACTGATACTTTTATTCTATAATGTCAGTAACATTTTGGCCCGCTCGGTACATAGCAAGGTTAGACCATGGACCACATTCTCACTGTTAAATCTGTAGCACTTTGCTACTGTCCTCAACAGCAGCAGGACTGGTCACTTAAGTTTCGGTGCTGAGAGACAATGAGAGCCTTTCTTCTCCTCTGAAAATGGGGATTAAGCACATATTTATAGAAACATGGTTTTCACGTGCTGTGCTGGATCAGTGCCAAAGTACTCTGCACACTGCAGACTGATGCCATAATCTCAACCCCACAAAACCCCGTAATATGATCGGAAACAGATTTTGCACTATGATTTGCATCTAAGGGAAGTCAGTGCCTATTGCTTAAGATGCAGTAGAGCTATAATAGCTGCTAATTTTATCCAACTACTCTCAGAATTGCACATCTTGTAGGAGACATCTTGTTGGAGACATCTTGAAGTAGATGTTTTACCTGGTACAATTTCTCCAAACTTTTCAAAATTAAATAAATATTTTATAACACGCTATTATAGAAAGTGTCTCTTTTTTTTTTTTTCTTTTACAAAGGCATGCATTAGAGGTTGGAGGTCATGGACTTACCAGGAAGATTTGTGGAAGCTGAAGGAAACAAAATTAATCCCCCAAGAATAAGCCTGTACAATCCAACTTGGAAGGAGAAAAAGAGCAGTTTACCTAGTTCTGTCACTAGATTTTGGGTATCCCAGGAAGGGAAACTACAGCAACATTTCCATAAACAATTAGAAATTGTATTTTTGTCTGCTTCAAACTATTGTCCTGGAACTTGGCCATTGATGAAACAAATTGGTATTCTTTTTCCCAGAAGAAAGACTGATTGGAATTTTTAGATAGTCCAGCTGTTCCTGCTTACCAAAGATTGTCCTTTTTTTTTTTTTTTTTGTAGCAGGAAAATATATCCCTTCCCCCCTCTCTTTACCTCCAAAATTGTTTTACCTTTATCTTTTTGGTGAAAGGGGAAGAGGACTCTTCCATTCTACATCCTATGAGACTTCCATGATAAATAGTGTTTAGATCTGATTTCTAATTTATTAGTATACAATAAGGAGCTGCTGTACCATTCTCCTTCTTACTCCCCATGCTCAATTTTCATACTCACTGAAATGAGTTCAGCAGCCATCTGTAATTCCACTTCTGGCAAATTGAATGTCAGATTTCCTGGGGTTTTTCCAATGTTAGACAGCCCAAGGGAAACGACCATTAGCTTATTCAAATGTCAAGGGATGTGACATTTTCTACCATTGATACAGCACCTTTCAATATGTGAAACTTTGAAAATCCTCATGTCTCCAAAGCAGAGAGATAATAAAAGTAGCTTCTAATATTTTTTCCTCCCAGGGGAAATGCATGCTTAGGCAAAAATTCAAGGAACAACTGAGAGGACAAAACTGTCTTCAGCTCCGTCCATGCTAGGAGAAAAGCATATGCTTTGAAATATGATAGCAAATGCACTGAAAATATATCATGAAGGCAGAGTAAAGGAGAGACACATCTGTACTTTGCTGGTCAAAATGAATGCAGTGTTATTTGGCCCTACCCATCTGTGCTTCAGAATAATCCAAAACATCTTAAGACCCTGACCTACCTCATTGCTGATGGCAGCAGAAGCGCAACATGGCTGTTTCTAACTCAGGCTCACAAATTTCTGGGCTTTCGATCTAGTCAGTGTTGTGGGTCCCTCCAGAGCTGCATATTAGAAAATAGAATTACTACGGGTCACACTGAGGGTTCTGGACAGTCAAGGATTTTTCACTGCTTATAGCATGCTGTGCTGCTTTCTGGACACATGCATAAAAAAAGGAGTAACAGAAAATAAATAAGGTTGCATGGTTAGTGCTCCAGGGCCACCAAATCTTGCTGTTTTATTGAGGTTTGAGAAATTTACTGATTTATTTAAAAGTTGCAGCTCCTTGGGTCTTGTGTCTATACATCAGTTTTATTTTTTTTCCCAAGAATGTTTTTATTTTTATATCTGAAGATCAAAGTTTGAAGCTTAAAAAATACGAAGACAAATAAAAAAGGAAGCCAAGAATAAGAATATAGTGGGAGGAGGAAGGAAGAATTGGGTTTTCAATGATCAGACAGCCTCCTGCATTTTTCTCATGCATTCGGAAGGTGTTTGTGAATCCTAGATTCTGAATGTGCAGAACGTGCAGTGCTGAGGTGGGAGAATAGTATTAAACAGCCAAAGACACATGTACTCCAAAGAGATCAAAATGTGCTAGGGAGGGGACAAGCCAAAGAATTCTCCCATTTTCATACCTCTCCCTTACCATTACACTTGTCTTCTGTGTGGATACTGGCATACTTAAAATAGGCAGGAATATGTAAATTTTTAAGGACTGATCCCCAAATCAAAGGAGAGGCCACTCTGGAATAGTGATTGTAGCTACAGCCTCACTTGTCTTGGCCATAGCATATTCTGCAAGAAAGTTTGTTCCATTCTTTCTACTGACTCTATAGATAAATATATAAAGTAGTATATAAAGGAGTATAAAGACAAAGTAATATTTTGTAGGCATACAGATGGTAAGGATTTTTTTGATGGCATGTTGTCTCTCACAAACAAGTTACTGCTGACTTGTTCTACTGTTTCCTATCCTCATATGCTGAATATACAGGGAGTCTTGTTTGCAAATTTCCACTTTCACTGCTCAGACAAAAACACTGGAAAACGTACCACTGGGTTATGAACCAGTCAGTTTGAAGAAAATGTGCTGGCTGGCTCTTTCTGTCACAGTGTCTGTGATAGGCATATTACACATTTCCAGCCAAAAAAAAAAGGGGGGAAAAAAAGGATAAATACTTCAGCCCATTAAAACAGAGTGAATGCTTTTTCCATTATATAATTAGCCTCTGGAAATGTGTCAATTTATGGTTTTCTGTTTTGTTTTCTATTTAATTTGTGTACGTGAAATATGTGGCCAATAATATGAGGGATAAGTAGTTAAAATGTCATCTTAGGGCACAGATCACTTAAATTTTTAGGTAACTGGAAAATATAATTTTGAAAAATACACTTTGTATACAGAAAAATAAAGCTCATTTATGAAGATCCTGTATCTGTACAGAAAGCATCCTGCTTGAACCCATGGTGAGCTAGTATAGCTGCAACCATCAGGTCAGCTGAGATTTCAGCCTGCAGAGAGCATGTGGAAAGATTTCTGAGAAATGTAAGTCAGAAAATATGACATTTCCTGCCACTGCTTTGCCAAAGTTACTGGAGGTACAATGACCATGCAGGCATGGCTGTCAACCCCCTCTGAAATACAAGTGTCTTATCTTCAGCAAAGTCACTCAGGGTTGACACACTGATAGCAACCTTCTGAGGTTTTATATTGCCTATACCAAAATCCAGAGTGGTATCCTAGGTTAGACTGCAGTGAGATTGGATACTGGACATGCAGATGTTTGGTGTTGTACCTCATGAGTGATCTTAGTGCTGTTAACATGACTATGTCAACAGCACCACAGTGCCATCAAATGCCAAGAAGGCCACAGAAAGTTAAAAACTGGGCACCAACTGACCAACAACACATTAGTTCTAGAGGAATTAAAGTCTTCTTCCCATTGAATTCACAAATACCTGAGGCTTCTGTGATCTTTTATTATCTATGAATCACAAGTGTATCTATCTATCTATCTATCTATCTATCTATCTATCTATCTATATGTATATATTTACAAACACACATGGTGGTTCTCAAACTTTCTGGGCCAATAGAGTTTCAAAACCCTTGCAGGTGATCATATGCCACTATATTCAACTTTTGGCTGAAGGAGTTGTGTTAAATCCTGCTCAGAATGGTTGCCCAAGATGTCAGTGGGACAGTTCCCTGGGTTGCCACAGTACAGTTTTGGAATTACTAAACCAGCACAAAATCTTCAGTGTACTGCTGAGGATGGATTCTGACACCGAGTCAGACTGGCAGTCAAAGTAGGAACGTGAAGGTAAGTTCTCCATGCCCCTCCTATCTGTAATTCATGAGTGAGGCTTCAAAACTGCAAGCAGTTACCACACCTTCTCCCGCTCTGATATCAGTAAAATATGGTTAGATATACCTTCACACTAATGATGAGCCCTTCACCATAATGATATATGGTGAATTAATGGATTAGCTGAATGTCTAGCCTTTGTGGTGAAAGGGATGACAAATGCATAATCTCAGAATTAAACACCCATGGGCAAAACAGCAGAAAAAGAAAGGCCAGAACCACCACTCAGAGCAAGACACTGAGGAATGGACAGTCCTGTGTTACGGGTACTCTTCTGACACAGCCTCCATGTGCCACCATGCAGCTCTGTCCCCTTCTCACAGTTCAGTTTTCTACTCTCCCATCATTTCAGACTGTTACTCCTTAATCCCTTCATTTCAGCAAGCAGAAGCAATTTCACAAAGGGCAGAGACCGGCCACTTGAGATGAAACAGACATGTGACTGTGCTGCCTCCTACACTGGAGGGATGGAGGGCATAAAGCACCTCTGCCTGTGGGTACAGAGCTGTGAAACCTCATGGCATACAAGGGGTCAGACAGCAGCACCCAAGGAGATCATCCAGTCTTGGAGCCCAGGAACATTCAGCTGCAAGCTGATGGGGTTATGCATTGAGAAGGTGTCTTTATATATTGAGAGAGCACAAGGAGATATTAAAGGACAGGAACAAACAAGACTTCGAGGCCAGGGACACGTAAAATATTTTATAATTAATAAATGACCACACCAATTACAGCCATCTAGTGGGCATATGTATTAAGCAATGAGCTGTCAATGAGGTGGTGCCCTTGCATTATTGGAAAACGTGCCTCTTCCAAGCTCTGATCTATGTTCCTAATTAAACCAGCCACCACAGGCACCCAGTAACACAATGCTCTGCAGAACAAGGGCTGAGCTGCAAAAGTGGTATTCTTTTGCTAACTCCACTTAAATCTGAAGGTGTCTGCATCAAGGGCTTTGGCATGTCTCTACTAATAGGGTAAACATGGCCTGTAATTGCAATAATCCTCCTGCATTTTAAGTTCAGGAATAAGAAAAAAAAACCCTCATGAACACTTTGCCTTGAATTTCATCAGCAGGGGATGAATGTATTATTCAATCATACACCTACCACTACTATGAAGTTGCTCTTAATTATATTACAAGTGGAACCTCTCAGGTAATCAGAATTCAGGGCTAATGCGTAGCTATTCCCCCATCAATTTATAATAGACACAATTAATCCAATTTAGAATTTCAAGCTTTAGTGATTATTAAATGCAAACAAGTGTCCATTTTTTTGCTTGGGCATGGACATTTTTTAAGTACATCTCTTTTTATGGATTAGAAATGTATAAAGTAACAATTACTAAAAAAACAATAACAATATTAACATTAAGGAAATGTGACAGAGCATGAACTTCAGTGTGCTTGGACCGAACCCTCTGTGAATTCACTTTATCCATTCTCCCTCTAACCATCTGGGCAGTCCCTTTTAGTTACTCTGTGCCTCTATTGCTCTTCTGTTTTTGCCTTGGGAACTATTTACAGCACAAAGCTGATAATAAATGACAGGAATGACCCAGTAACAGATCCTCTGTTACCAACCAACATCCTGGCATCTCTTTTGTTTCTTGAATTCCAACTAAACATGAAAGATCAAGTGATATGCTTATGAAATTCCTTAAAGGGAGGAACCATATGTCACTCTCAACAGCAAATCAAAGCTTGCAGCTTATGGCAATATGGCTCCCAGGGAAAACAGATAAAAAAGAAAAGGTGTAAAACAGAGGTGTGTACAGAATCAGAAGAAAAATCTTTCCATGACTGAGAAGGCATTACATTTCTGGAAGCAAGGATTGCTCAGAAAAAAGTATCTGTTTATCTCTTTTCCCTCCTAAGTTTAAAATATATCTGACCTATATAATCTTAAGTTTCAGATTTATTGCTCTTTGGTTATATATTATACTACACAGCAACACGACACACTAATTCAAGGTTTTGCACATCTTTAAAAACATGGATTAAATCTCCAAAATTCTGTGTTTCATGCTCACTGTATATTTACAGATGGTTCATCTATCTGTACATTTATTTCCTTCACATAGTGCCTTAATGTAAAAGCAATCTTTAAAAAGACAAAGGGAAATAAGTTAACCCTTTCCCTATCACCTCAAACCAAATTTTTCTCCCAGGCAAGCAGAAGGAATAGATGGGGAGAAAGTGGAGACAGAATTCACAGTTGTTTTGAGAAATCTCAGCTCTCTGTATTTTTAGTCATATCTGGCTGTCACAACTGTGAAGAAAACCCAAGCTGAGCTTCACTAGAGCAGCGGTGTGGGCTTGGAACAGCGGAGCAGCCTGAAACAATGGCTCCAAGAAATATAAACTGCTGCACTCCTCTCAGCAAAGATGCTAACTCAGATGCTCATATGCTAACACTGTTAACCATTTCATGGCCCAACAGAGCCTAGCGGAAAATACAGGAAGCTCTGCACAGTTTGTGTGGAGTGCTTTTGTGATGTCTTTCAGCATGCCCAGGAGAGCTTCCAAAGGAGCAGCCAGTTTGGATTTCCAGTACATATGCCACTGATGAACCAGGTCCATCTACAGACCTCCATGTTGTGCCATGGGAAGTGATGAGTCAGGTTGAAATGCCCTTTTCCAAATGCAGATGTAGCTCAGATACATCAATACAGTGATTCCCTCAGAAGATCTGCTCCACACTAAACAGCACTAGGCACCTGGGCCAAAGGCTGGAATCAGTGACTGTGCTGATTCCAGCATCCACAGCATGGACAGGGCCAGTCCACTGTGCAGCTGGGTGATCAGTGACATCCACCATGCCCCTCATATGTAGCTCTGATGTATCTTCTGAGTCTAGATGAAGCCAATCTTCCTTCTCCTACATGGGCAGACGGTCCAGCAGGTGGCATAATGGTGTAGTAACTTAAAGAGGTTAGAAAAAGAGAAAGTGTTCTCCAGTCATTACATTACTCACTTCATTTATTTCTTTTCTTTATTTTTACTATTTTTATTTTATTTTATTTTTATTAATTTGTTCCTTTATTTGTGAGGCTTGACATTAAACATCCCCAGCCCCTACCACTGGCAGAGTATAATCCTTACTAACACAAAAAAAGAACGGTCAAAGGGGGGCTCCTCAACTTCCTGGAAGTAAAGCAGCAATTGGAAGGGCATCCTGCTCCTTTGCATTGCCAGTTATTATGGGGTAATGTTACACTGGCAGAAGCTTACAGAAAAGTTAACTTATAACACTCAGGGAAGCTGAAAAGATTAATATCTGTGATGGGTTGCCTAGAGGCAGGATGAAGCTGAACTTGTGGGAACAAAGTCAATATATAGGCTGCAAGGATACTGTGCTTTTAATTTAAAAGAAAGAAAAACAAACAAACAAACAAACACACAAACCCAGAAACAAACAAAAAAACAACCAAACAAAGAACCAAAACACATTGGTGTTTTGGAAAATAAACAAGTTTGTATTGGAAAATACACTTGTTTTATCACTCTGACTTTTCATGCAGCTCAGTTTGATACTCGTTAAATCTATCTTTAAAGTTAATCATGATCAGCTATAGATAATCTACTCTGGCTTTAAATCAAGCTTGCTTGCCCCATAGTTTTTGAAGTATTTCCTTACTCTTTAAAATGAAGGCATTAAGCCCTTTTTTTTAATTCAATTTTCTGCAGCCTAGTTAGAAGCATAGTCAAAAAATGCACATGCTCTAGAGGAGACTCCAACCAAGCACTACCAAAAGGGGATGTGGCCTCTCTTTAGAGGGCACTGCCCTGCGATGTGTATACATAAGCCACTCTACACCCTGTGCTGTGGGCCATATTTTTTTCTCTAGAGCAATGCTTGATAAAAATATCTGACAGTCTTCGTATGTGTAAGCACAGAAGAAGAAATGAGATGTTTGGGTGTTTGCGATTTTTTCTTTCTATGCATTGTCTTAGACAGGCACTATCTACCATTCAGAATTGTAGTCTGGTTCTCAGCTATCAAAATTATGCTGTCGATTAAAAAGGTCACACAAAATTATCCAAGGGACAGAGAAAATACCTAGTCGTAAAAGAATGACAGAGTTTAATCCACTCATCAAAAAGAGTAATTATGAAAATACTTAAAAGCTGCACTGCTCCATAAAGGTACCCAACGTGAAACCTCTTCATCCTAGCAAAAATAAGCAAAATACAAGCCCATAGAAGTCAAGGAATAAAAATACAAATGAAAACACAATAAGGCACATATTTTTAAAACACTGATAACGCTTAATATCCTGAACAAACTACCAAAGGAAGTGGTGAACTCCCCATCATCTGGTGCCCTTGGAGCCGGACTCCATACCTTGCCGGAATCTGTGCCTCAGACAAACGCAGGGTTTGAGCTTCATGTAGGGTAACTAAGTGAAATTTAATACCCTGTTATATGCAGGAAGTTCAGTGATTTAATGGTCTCACTTTGCTTTCAGCTTCCTGTACTCAGCTGCTCATAACTAAGGGCCAATCTCATGCTGAAAAGTATCCTGCTCTTTTTTACCTTTATGTATGTGTATGAGGGTATAATGTCTACAGGAATTAACCTTCCATGTTGTATTGTGTCACTCAAGACATGTAGTCTTTTCAGTGTCAAAGAGAGCAACACAGAATGTGATTGTTTTTATTTGTTTTACTTACTGCACAGGCCTTGGGGTCATCCTGGAGCACATATTCAGCAAGGCACAAGATTAATCAACACGTCATATCTGCCGCAGAAGCACAGGGTATCCTTGCTATAGGGACACCTCCATGCATTAGGTACTCTAATTTTCAAGCTCCTCTGCTGCAATGAGCCCGAGGCTGAGGGACAAGTTCGGGGACTTCCTTGACTTTAGACACCGATGTTGCACCTCAGTGAAGTTCCTCGAAAGAAAGGAATGACAGAGCTCTGGATGGCAGATTTGGCTTTAGGACATGTAGGATTAGCACAGTTGCAGCCACATGGCAAACACAAAGTCATTCTTCCTGGTCAAAGCTTTTTCAACGAGCTGAAATCAGGTAAAATCAGCCAGTTGAGCTTTGTTTCCATGTAGCTATCTTTCATCTACACAATTCTACCTTGGACCATTTTCTGCTGCTCTCAGTCTTCTCAACCTATTCTGATCCACCGTCTTACATTTCTCAGGTCTTCTTGTTGCTTTCTAGCCCTGCTACCCAGATGTCATTATTTTCACAGCCATATATTTTCCAAATCTTTTGGAAAAACTTGGTCTTTCTTTGCCTGCTGTCAGAACTGCCTCAATCCAAGCTGCTTAACTGGTCAGTGGACATTTCCATTGCATATTGATGAATCAATTTACCTTTTTTTCCACTTAGTACCCAACAGCCTGGTCAAACTACCCAGTAGCTCTTGCAGAGAGACAGAGGGACAGACAGACAGAAGTTAGGGCCACACTTGGCCCATAGCAGTGAACCTCACAGCCCAAACTAAAGCAGACACAGAAGCAGAGCAGGCATCATGTATCTACAGTCTGGACTTCAGGAATATTTTTAGGGCATCTATCTCTGAAGTTGGAGCCATTTTTTGTCTCATTGGAAAGCTATTGCTGTGATGGCAGAACCCCAAAAGACAGAAAGTGCTTTTCAGAGAGAGAAGGTAACTTGGAAAAATTACTTAAAATGCTTTATTTGTCATCTATATTATTAATATAGAATGTGTCTTTTCAAAGAAAAGCCAAGGTTAAGCCAGGAAATTACTTTAAGGGAATAACAGAAATTGTAGGAAATAGGGCTGAAAAAGGATCTCAAGTACCATTCAAACCCACTTCCACAACTTGTGACAAGCAGCAGAACAGTGGCCATTTTCAAGACTTTTCGAAGAGTAAGGGATAATTCCTCATAGTTCTCTGCAGGACTTGAATCCACCTTACCTTTTACATATGGGGCTGTATAAGGCGTGTCAGACTGATCTTGAGTATTTCTCATTCCACCACCACAGTAAACTGCACTTTACATGCAAATTTTAAGGAGAATGTGAGACATTTTTAGAGTTTATGTACCTACACTTGGAGTTTATTTACCTACATGCACTTTAAATTAGGTCTGTATCTATATGCATTGTTTAATCTAGTCCATTTTTTTCTCAATTGATTTTCAAAAGAGCAACTAGAAAAGGCTTAAAAAAAGTTACTCTTTATATAATGTGAGGATGTGGTTCACAACGCAAGGTGTTGCACAAGCAAAGAAACCTGGTTTTCTGAAGCAGTAGACAGGATGATCCCACTGCAGCTCTGTCAGCAGGAGAAGAGACAGGACACCACAGCCTGGGGATGCAAAAAGTACCCTGTGTAAGGGGAGAGAAATATTTGAGGTCAAATTCATTGTAATGTGAAACTCTAGCGGGATTTACAGAGTATGGTAAAAATTTAGGCAACTGTGAAATATAACCAGGAAGTAAATTTTGAGAAACACCTTGAGAGCAGAGTGAAGGTCCAGATTTCTATATCTGTATTTTCTCATTCAGTTACAAGAAAAACTGCATACAGTAGGGAAACACAGTCCTAGAGCCTGTGAGTCATCATAATTATATTTGGTACAAATTCTAATATTATATTTCTATTTAAAATAAAAGGGATATGCTAGGAGAAAGACATATAACAATACCAAAGAAGAATCTACCTTTAATAAAGGAAGTAGGAAAACGTAGCTTTATGTCTCCTAAATCAGGCCAGGACAGTGGTGGACACAATTTAATGCTGTTGAAGCTTCCTATTTTAGTGTTTCACTGAAGCACTGAAACAGCTAAAGACAACCATGTGTTTAACTATAATCAAAGGCTAACTTCCATGAGTTTCTTCCTCTTGCTACCAATTTCATAATTAAGCAGTTAATCTTGCTAACACATTGCTTGTTGCTTTAATTTCAAGCCTGTCTGGCTCTTAAAAAAAATAATTCAGTAAATCTGACAGGCAGAAAAAACATGCTTTTTCAAAAAAAAAAACTTTTTTCAAAAGCACTGAAATAGATAAAACCCACTAGGGTGGCTGCAACCCAAAATACAAGTGTGAATCCCAGAAAACAGACTGTGCTTCCCACAATGCTGCAAAGGACAGGGATACAGTAAGACCCTTTCAGCTGTCATGGGTCACTTAAACATAATCAAAAGGCAGGTATTTAAGAGGCAATCCTTAGTGGTAGACGAAACTGGTACTAGAAGAACTATCAAAAAATCTAAACCACAATTTTTTACTCAGTTTGCAGCATGTACTCATCCAGCTAGGATGACCCTCTTTTTCTCAAATCCTTTGACAGCTTTTGAGTTATAATTATTTTTAATTGCTGTTTAAAGATATTTATACTCTTAAAGAATCATGATCTTTCAGGATAATTAGCTACTGACTTCCAGAAACTGAGAATCTATTTACCAGCAAACTTCAGTGATATGAAAGGGAAAGCTATTTCTTTCACCTCATACTCAGTTTAGTGTATTGGCAATCATTATCAGGACCTCTTTCTGATGCCTGGAGCAGCATTTGCTGCCAATGCATGCCCCAAAATCTGAACTTTATTTTCTCATCATTTAATTTATGTGGAGAATCTTGTCATATTTGAACCCTACTGCAATCACCATTGCATACAAGCAGCATAAATCTTTCTCAAACACAGCACAGATTCATCCATTTCAACCAGCAGTGATGTCTTTCATAGTAAAACCATCTTTCGTAGTTGATGCTTAACCAGACCACTGCTTACACAAAGCAGCTGGAGCAAGTCAACAAATATGACTGACTCCAAAGAGTGATGATACAGCCCACTCACTAAGGTAACATAGGGTTAACCACTCCCACCTGATCAAAGCCACTGAATTCCTTTTGAAGTTACCATCATTTGGACTTCAGGCACTTGCAACCAGTTGAGTGTCCTCAGGGACAGCACCTGTGAAAATGAGTTTTTCTCAAGCAATCCTAGTCCCAGCCGGATGATGAACTTTGGTCATTTCCCATTCAAGATACTTCCACTAGCGTAAAAGGCAAAAAATTCAGCCTAGGTGGAAAGGCTGAGAGAAACAGGCTTGTTCAACCTGGAAAACTGAAGGCTTGAGGGTAACCTAATTGCAGCCTTCCAGTACCTGAAGGAGCCTACAAGAAATAGATTATTTACAAGAGCATGAAGTGACAGGACAAGAGAGAATGGTTTTAAACCGAGAGTAGGTTTAGATCACATATTAGGAAGAAATTCTTTACCACGAGGGTGGTGAGGCACTGAAACAGTTTGCCCCAAAATGCTGAGACTGCCCCATCCCTGAAAGTGTTCAAGGCCAGGCTGGATAGGGCTCTGAGAAACCTGGCCTAGTGGAAGGTATCCCTGCCCATGGCAGGGGGTTGGAATTAGATGATCTATAAGGTCCCTTCCAAACCAAACTATTCCATGATTCTATGATTCTATTCTGACTTGGTTTGAGCTCAGCCTGCCTCCTGTACATTTGCCTGACAGCAAGCCTATACTCCCAGATCCATTTTGTAACCAGAGTTTTCATTCTCCTGGATGCAGCTGATTTACAGAAACATTGCCACACCTTCCAGAGCAACACCACTGGCAGGCAGCCCATCTTCTTTGCTGCTGCTGGACGAATCCTTGTCTTCTTTCCAGTGCGAAAACAGGTGAAATAGTTCTTGAAAGACTGCAAGTGCTACTCTGTGTGCCAGCTATGAACCCTGTGGGTACATCTAGACCTGAGGTTGGCTCAGTTGGTTGGAGCATGGAGCTAATAACACTAAGGTCATGGGTTTGACCCCTGTATGGGCCATTCACTTGCGAGCTGGACTCAGTCATCCTTGTGGGTCCCTTCCAACTCAGAAGATTCTGTGATCTTGAAGTGAAGAGTTATTTGGGTGAATTCTCACAAGTGTCTGTCACACACGTAGCGACAAAGCAAATCCATGGGACAAGGCTGTCCTGTGAGTTTGACAATCTAACAACAGGGTGACTTCAGCAGGTTAATCCAACAGGAATCCACTTGTCATCAAGAGTAAACAAGAAGGACAGTAAACTCTCTGCTATTGCTCCAGCAGTGCTGCTCAGAAAACAAAACAAAACAAAACAAAATCCAGAAATAAATGAAAACCAAAAATCCACCCAAAAAACCACCTCCTGCCATCATCTGGGCATCTTCATAGTGTGTTAAGGCTGCAACATGGTCTCTCAGACAGAGCCCACAGATGCCAGGCATGCCTTTGGAAAGCTGCTTACCTTAATAAAGTGGTGTGATTTTCCTTCGTCTTGGCACTCAGGAAGCACACTGGGCAAGGAAAAAGCCTGTGGGGATGATTCACCAGTGTTTGCATGAGGTTTTTCTAATTTCTTCTCTTTTTTTCAATTTTTTCCAGCCTTTTTTTTTTGTTGCTACCAGCTGCTTCATATTCTGCCACTTGCTACAGGAGAAGGCTGTTCCATCTTGATAGGATCCAGTTCAGTGCATAGACATCAGAAAATTGGAGCTGCAGCCTGGTTTATTTTTCCAGTTTACAGCTTTTGTTCAAAAACCCAGCAGCAAGTCCCGAGGCACAGTGTGCCAGCATCAGAGACCATAAGTGAATGCAGAGGTGATTTCTGGAACATTTTTTCCGTTTATAATTCAAGTCCAAAAATATTTTTATTACTTCCCTTTTTTCCTTCTTCTGTAATCCATAAGCAGAACAGACATTCAAGCTGAAAATTGCTGAAAGATTCTTACCCATTCAGATGAAAACAAAGTTTTTCTGGCTTTTCTGGCCTAGTGATGCTAGTTTTATATTCATACCATACCAGTTTTTCGAAGAAAAATGCCTGTTAGAATCAGATCCAGGAATTTCTTCAGATTTGCATAGGAGTGGAAAAAGCAGGAATCCCACTCATCCTGAACCCCCACTGAGAACTAATTTGAAAATAAGACTAGGGAAAATCCGTGAGATCTATATTACGGTTAGATTGGTAAATACGGACAAAACAAACAACATCAGCAGGCAGCGAAACTTGGGAAGCCTGGTCACTTATGGATCTGTACCTTGCAGCTGTATTCTCAGTGCTTTAATAACACTTGAGTTCATGTTGTTGCCCTTATCCCAGGGATATTAACAGCATCTGTCTCATCAATCCACCCTCTGTGATATTAGAACTTGTCAAAAAAAAAAACCAAAACAAAACACAAACACCTCCTTGGGACCATTGCTAAATGTGATTGAAATTGCACAAGCCAAAAAAAAAAAAGAAACAGGAGAAGAGAGTGACAGATAGATGCACAGAGAATATGAGCACAGAAGCCCGGTTTCAAATTGAAAGCAGACTAAAAGCTGGTGCAGTTGCATTCAAAGTGGTATCCTGCTAATTTAAATCTATCAGTGAACACTTCCAAGTGAACCAAAAAGCGCCAAAAGAACAGGTTGTTTGCTTATAAAGGGAATGCCTTAACCATTTAACTATCACTTTTGTCGACTGATGGGGAAATGCAGTGTTACGTGGGCCATCAGACTGGAAGCTCACAAACACTCTTTGCAGATTTAAAATATGCAGGAGCATGAAAGAGTGTAAAAAATGTAAATCAAAGGAACCAGCTTCTATCTGGAGTGAATAAATGAAGGATCATTGAAAAATGACAGGGTTTGTGGGAAAACAGTAGTCAGAGAGTATGCTTACACATATGCTTGTAAGCTTATATACACTTCTGCTTACAAACAGCGCCAGGAATGTTCCCAAGCGCTGGAACTCAGTCCTCTATGGTGCTAAGTTGTCAGAGTCCCTGACATTACTCATCCCAGGCCAAGTACCTTCTCCGAGTCACAGATCCAGATCAGATGTTAGCACAGATCAAAGGCCAACAGACAACTTGGTGGCAGCCTCCTAGTTTTCATAATGTTTAAAAAGATAAAGTTCAATAGTCTGGAGACAGCCCAGCCTGACAATGCAGTACTTCTCCAGCTGATCTCACCAGCCAGTGCGGAGGGAGGGATGCCATGTGCCCTGCGCTGAAGCCCAGTGCCAGACCAAGGGCTTATGAGTCTGTGGGGGAATGCAGTACCACGTGTTGTACCACACGAGTACCACATGTTGATGTCAGCACCACTGCAGAAGATCATCTGACTCTCTGAGAGAGATTTTGCAGCAACAAAACCAAATCAAAACAAACCCAATAAAGACCTAGCAGTGGATTAGTAAAAATGGTTCAGGTAAACAGGATCATGTAAAAATTTAAAAAAGCACATGTTGTGGTGTCTAAAGGGGCATGGGTGATGGGTGCACACACCAAGCTTGTTTTGGTTGCCTCTTTGGCAGTTACACTTGCTGTTCAGCTCCACCTACACTCTGTCTTGTAAAGTGTCAGTGGAAGACATCCTTTCACCTGTTGTATTGCAAGAGGACAGGAGATCATTTGCTACAAGGCAAAATGCCCTCATATTTCTCAACACTATCACCTTTACCAACAGGAAATTTTTTTTATCCTATTCCATTGCTAATCCACAGCATTGATAAACAAGGCTTCCTCATTAGGCTCGATTGGGATATAATAATGAGCACTGCCTTCCCCATCCAATCATCCTTCTCATATGAGCATTTATTTCAGTCTTTGCCCTCGAAGCAGAGAAGCTTCACAAACATTAAGTCATTATGGGTAATATCTAGAGAAAAGTATAAGCCACGCATTGATGAAAACACTGTCACTTCCTTTTTTTAATTGAATGATGAAACTATCAGGAACGAAAGGAAAGACTCCCAGCATCACTTTTATGTTAAGAAGGTAACTAACACGTAAGTGACGGGAGCACGATAAGCAGGGACTATGTAAGGAAGTGCTTGAGTGGTGATGGGAAAATCTTAATCCTTCGCTGAAGGCATTTAAACTGAAGGACTAAATTACTTCCATGTTAATTTTGATGTTACTCTGTAATATCTGTGAGTGCTCCTTGGTGAAGCTCTAATACCTTTGCAAAAGTTAATGTTTTATATCCGATTAACTCAAATGGGTAAGATATGTTATAATGATGGCATGTATTTAAGAAAGACAGGGAAATTAATGGTATGGGCACAACCCCCCTCCACGGTATTAGGAGGAAAACCTGGTAGACAAGGACTCTGATGTTCTAATGCAGGCTCAGGTACAGGAAGCCCTCAGCAATGCACTTAAGCTCTGTTCTCAGTTTCCCTAAATGATATAAGAAGGGAATATTTATCCTTGAGAGCTTACAACTAACTCCCATCTTTTGAAGAGAGAAATACATAAGTGCTGTATACTATTAAGTGTACAAAAGTAATGACAGTAAAAAGTACTTTATTTCTAAAACAGATTTTTGAATCAAATATTATATACTGTGTAAACCAAGCGAGCTAGAAATCGTTCTTTTATCATAGTCTTGAAATGTTATGTAGATTCTTTGAAAATACTGCCTGAATTGATTTTTTAAATAATTTTAGCTGTTTACATGTCTTTCAGACAGTCCTTCCCTTGCCAAGACCAAGGACTTTGTAGCTTCTGAAGCTATACTTCACTCTGTCTTTTGAACCATGGTTTTGTGAAAGGAAATGGCAATCACTTATCCCTTTTAGTTTCAATGATGGTTTTTCTCCATTCCTAGAGGAATACTTTCTTGTGATCTGCAAAAGCCAAATTAAAAGGAAAACACAGAAAATTATTTCAAGTGATGAGGAGTACAAAATAACATATGACTAAAAAGGCAAATGTGTTCAAGCAGGCATTTTTTTCTACATCAAATACCATCGAAGAAATATGTTTGGATTAAGTGGATGCTGGAATCCTCTGTTCCTCTCAAACTGCAACAGATGACCTTTAGAAAGCAACTCCTTGATGCTACACTTGAAATGCTATGTTTTTCTCACTTTCTAAAGGCAATATAAAACAGAAAACCAAACTCCTTTGAATTAATGATTTCCAGGAAGCACAGAGAGGGAAAATCTGGTTTTCCAAATTTCTTATGCAGGCTCAACTTGATGAGGAACCATTCTTCCTCTTTGATACAACTGCAGTTTATCTATAGGGGCATGCTATTAAACAGCTATTGCATTTTACTCCAGAGGTGGCTCCATGTGTGTGGTGAAGAGGATGATCTCCATCTACAGCTCATAAAGAGTTTTATATAAATGTCCATTACCCATGTAATGGCAACAGCCAACAGTTTTATGAGGCAATATAAAAATATATTAGGGATATAAACTGTAATGCCTCAGGGCAGAAGCCAATCAATGGCTATCTGGACTTACACAGAACAAACTTTCTGTTTGCAAGTTATTCCCTCATCATCTATTAGGGTGTTTTCTGCCTCTGTTGGCAAAACATCAGGAGACAGACACACTCAGAGACAGGTTGTTGAATCCTGATGGGGTCTGGTTGGGACCAGTCTAGTAGCTCCCCGGTTCTTGTCACAATGCATAACTGAAGTGTGTCACTTTATCAAATGATTGATCTCCAGTGAAAAGCAATCCAGGAATTCTCAAATGAAATTTATGCTTGCTAAAACAAATACATAGATCTTCTTTTTCAATTTTGTATTAGTTTAGTTCAGGAGATTTCCTTGCTATGTTCAAGCCCTTCAAGTAGCAAATGAAATGACGGTAAGCTCCTGCATTTCAGGTGAAGAGGACCCTAACAGAATAACAAAAACTGTAGTCTAGGGGGTCACAGTCTCAGCTTCTGCCTGAGACTCTGGTAAAATCCACTGGGCTTTCTCCATCTCACAATGTCGCATTACCAATCTTTGCGGTGCACATATCCCTGCAAACAGCTTCCAGCTTTCCTAACCACTTGCTGGAATTTCCTCTTGCAGGCTAGGCGGCAAGTGCCTCAAACAGTCCTGTCAGGTTTTACTTTGTTTTAGCCTTTTAACATGTTTCTCAGAAAGCATAATTCCCCAGGAAGCCCCAATACGTGTCCCTCAAGCTCCCCTCCCCTCCCCTTTCTAGTTTTAGTAAGTGTAAATCACAAATGTTACACCCATCGAGGGTTTCCCCATTTCACATCTCAGTGCAGTGTTCCCTTCTGCTTTCTGTACTTGCAGACTGGTTTGCTAAGGAAAAGCCTAATTCAGTCACACTGTGTCTGACTGCCTCTGTCAGTCTGCTCCCAAAACTTCTGAATCCCTGTTTAGAAGGATAGGGATCTATAAGATATTAAATTCCTGTAAGAGTTACAAAAATATGTTGCAAGAAAGAAGAAAAAGATTGAAAGAGACTTACTAGATACCAAAGAATTCATTCTAGAAAAAGATACCATCACTTCTCTAAAGCGGAAAAGATATAAATTTGCATCTTAATAGAAGCCAGAGAATCCATTTCTGCCCTTGTGCCCCAGGGTAAGAGTTGCAACTATGATTTAGTTTCCCAGATGGAAGGAAGTGATAGAGCTTTCCGATTTTAGCAGGTATCGAACAGCCAAGAATTACTGAGGTCCTTTCTAGCTGTTGCAACCTGCTCTTCAAAACTTGCATCACCTGAAACTAGGCACTTATAAACATCTCTAGCCCTTGTACTTCCTTTGGGTCTTCCTTTAACCTCCAAAGAATGAATAATCTTCTGGTTCTGTAATGAGTAGCAACCTTTGCAGTTATCTCCAGAAAATGGGGAAAATGGTATCAGTAAGAACAGAATCCTTCCAAATCTGGACTTATCAGGTCAGGTTGGCACTTTGAGAAGCTGTGAGGCAGCAACACATAGCAGGTACCAGCACTCAAAACACAATGACACCCCATTGTCTTGACTGACTCATCACATTTTACCCTTTTGTTTCAGATATTCTTTTGTCTTTTATGGTTTCTAGTTTCCACTCTGTGTCCTATTAGAGAGTGGGCTATTCTTACCTGTCTTTACTGAATGCATATTGGATGTGCCTATTTAATCAGCAGATGGCTGATATTTTTTTCCATTTCCTCTCTGTATTTCATCATCTCTTTTCTCCTTGCTTTCTATCATTTCGTTTTGCTATCTCACTGAGTGTAAGTAAGTATCATGAATTGCAGTTTGGGAATGATTTAGCTGGAAGCAGAGGGCAGAGGGCAGCATGCAAAGCCTGAACTGGAAGTACAAAATGCACCTGACAACCTGTCATTAATGCAGCCACCAAAAGAGGGAGAGGAGAGATGCGATCAAACAAGACTGAAATTCACATCTCAAACTCTGCTCATTACCAAGAAGGCTTTCAGAAATTACAAGTTTTTAATCCTGTAACTCTACTACGAGCTGATGCCAACAGCAGAAACTGGAGCTGAGATATAAGTTAAGCTAAGACTGCTTGGCATGGCAACTGAAAGCCATCTCACCTGATGTGAGATGACAGCTATGGCATGCAACCACAGATAAGCTGGCATTTGTAAATATATACTTTATAGACATTCTTTTTAAAACCAGGTACCATGAAAGCATACAACAGCAAAAGAACCAGTGAGCCCAAATAAACATTATCATTACCTCCTGCTGAACTCTTATGCACAGCCAAGCAATTCCTTCTGCTCAGTTAAAACTAAGGGTTTGCTAAGACTGTGTTATGCTTTCCCTTTATTTTCAGTGGCTTAGAGTACAGCTGGTAAAATTTTGCTCTGGTTAGGAGCTTGATTTATAAAGTCTCTAGTCCTAAAACAGGAAATGACTATTTCATCCCCACAAATTTAGGAGGATTTTTTTTTGCTTTTATGTTCCCCAAAATCTGTTTTTCTTTCCTACAAAGGGTCCAGTCCAACTGCCATCAAAATCTGTAGGGATTCCCCCTGACTTCAGCTGGGCTTGGCTCATGCCCTAAGGCAAAGCTACAGAAACAGACAACACCTAATGAAATCATGTGTGTAAAGGACCAGGGAATCCCATACTAAATCCCCACCCCACAAACAGCCATGCCTAAGCTTAAATGTGCATTAAAATTGAAGTCAAAAAGCCACTCATGTCTATCAAGTTAAGCACATGTTTAAATGTTTACTGGAGTCAGATCTTTGTACAAAGAACAGTAAAAGCTATGCCAAGCTATTGTGGGTAGATCAGTCCTTCCCTCATGCTGCATGGTATCCTGATCTAAGGATAGAGGAAAGCGCTTTCTACTCTCTGGTGGCAGAACCTTTCACAATTTTTATAAAATCGAGTTGCTTTCACTTAATTCTTTCTCTTGCATTAACTAACATAATGTACTTCTGCAGCTGCACATTTCCATTGACCTCAGAGTGCTCCAAGAAGAAATCTTAAAGCTGTGTATTGTACTTTTTTTACAAAATTAAAGGACCTCAGTCAAAGTCAGACGTCTAGAAGGTAAATCACTATAAAATACAAACCAATAGATGTTTATTTGCTAAAAACAGAAGACACACCAAAAGTGTTTCTGGTTCTGTATCACAGACAGAAAACTGAGGCACAGAGATAACCCATGATTTCTCTAAAATTTCATAAGATACAGAAAGCAAAACAGGGAATCAAATTGCAATTTGACCAGTAAACGCACCAAAATATCATCTTTTCTTATCTTATGATCTCCAGTGACTTTGTCTTTATTTTTTCAAAATAGGAGATCAAACTCAAGGAGGGTAAAGTAGGGGTCAAGAGCTACCTAGACACTCACTGGCAGAACTGAGACGAATGGAAACTTCTGGCTCCACACAAAACCTCCTTCTTCTCTCAGATCTGTTTCAATGAAATAAAATTTTAAAAGTGCCATAAAACCTGCTCTCAATTTGCTGTGAGCAGGATTTGATATGTTAGATCAAGCTATCAAATGCATTATTACTCTGATGGAGGGTAAACTTTCCAGCATCACCTTCCATGATTTGCTTTCTGCTCACTGATGACACCACAATCCTCCTGTTCCTTGGGAAGGGAGGCCGTGGTTTTGACAGACTCCTCTTTGAGACAGTGCCCTGCACAGCTGGGCTTGAATGAGACTGAGATAGGGCTGGGATGAGCAAAATGGAGCAAAGAGAAAAGCAAACTTTAAGTTAAAGTCAAAACTGGCACAGTCCTTCACCAATAAGCTCTCCAGGAATGTGGTCACAGCACCAAGTCTGCCAGTGTTCAAGAAGCGTTTGGACAATGCTCTCAGGCACACGGTGTGATTCTTGGGACTGTCCTGTGCAAGGCCAGGACCTGGACTCGATCATCCTTGTGGGTCCCTTCCAACTCAAGATATTCTATGATTCTGTGATTGCTGTATCCTTCAAATGGTGGAAATCAGACACACCAGCTCGAATGTTTCCCTTCCACACGGGAGGATTTCCCTCTATGAGTTTAAGTCAAAGCTCTGACATTCAGCTGCTAGAAATGCTCTGTGCTGCAAGGCATAATCTGGCACAATACAAGACACCACTTCAATATGCAGTCAAAATGGATCTTTTGATGTGTTATCCCATTCAGTCTCTAAAAGAGATGGAGAGATCTGGCAAAACCCTGATGTAGTTTTTCCTGTATTAATAGGAGATCTTTCTGGTTGAACAGCACTGCAAACTAGTGATAAACTATGAGCCGTATCTATCCTCTTAATTATTCCTGCAAACCCTCTGTTGCTGACCCATCTGCAGAGCAGTGCTATTCAATGCCCTTTAATAACATTTGTGTAGGAATTACTGTTTGAGGAAATGTAAAGAAGGGCCTTGAAGCAAATTTCTGGTGTTGTCACTACTGAGCTGTCTTACGCTGCCACATCACGTTTCTAGAGGAGTCCATGAGTACTGTCACTACTTGTTAACTTTCTTAAGACTGCGTTAGTGTTACTCACTGTCATGAGAAGTGAGAAGAGAAAAAAAGCTGCAAGAAATTTGTAGTGAAGCCCTTGGTATGACCAGAAAGCTGCCTCTCTACAGGGAATCAGATAGTCAGTGAGAAACCCACATACATGGACTGTGATTTGTTCACACCAGTCTTGAGGCACTTCTAAATCAGGAGACTTTCTCTGTAAGATAAAGAAAAGGCTCTGAGCAGAAGATACCATAGTATCTTCTTCATAATGACAGATGTGAAACCCATACAACTTGTGAAAGGTGACTCGTGATTTTTGTATCATTTAGATAACATTTCAAGTAATTATTTTAATTATTTGAAACTCCAGTTTAGTGAAGCACTTAAGCACTGTTTGTAAGCCTAGCCATCCAGTATGTAACCACATTCTTAACAAATACTTTACAGAAATGACAATTAAACACTGATCTCTAAAAAGCAGTCTCACAAAAAGTCACTTCAGAGAACTTTACTTTTCCCCCCTTAAAACAAAAACAAAAACAAAAAAAACCACACCAAAAAAAAACCAAACACGAAAAAAAAACACAAAAAAACAAGACAAAAGCATTGTCAGCACATATGAGCAATAAACTGATGTCTTGTTAGGTAGCAAAAGTACAAATTTCAGGCAATTATATGAAATATTTTTTATGTGCTCATGCTTGGTTCTTCCACTGCTATTTGCTGTACAGACCTTTTATTGGTAGCGAGCCCAGAAAGGCAATTGTAGCCCATTGAATGCCTTTTCCCATTTTGGTGGCCTGTGGCCCTTATTGCAATTGCCTGAAAATGAGCAACCTCTCACACTGAAAATGATCTGTAGTATATTGAATCAAGTCAGATTTTGGATTAAGGAGCCAATGAATTATGACTGATTACCTTTCCAAAGTAACTCACACAGCAATCCCCAAGGACAGATTGTATTAAAACATTTTCAATATGCAAATAATTTGATACTCTGAAAAATAGCAGTGTTGCTAACATGTGGCCTGGTGATGGGAAAAGTGTATTACTTTGCCCAGGCAGCTGTCTCTAAAACACAGAGAGTGTATAAATAGCCCTTTGCATTAATTCAAAGTGAAATGTCAATGTTTCATAATTTATGGTACTATGCTGAGACTCAGCTTCAGTAGCTCACTACTGGTTCAGTTAACATCAGATCCAAAACCTGTTTTCCTGTTTTCTGAAACTTGAATCTTTGGGAAAACCTTTCCTTTCTGTTTGGATTTATATTTATTTATACTAGCTGAATTATTTATGATAATTTCAATGCAATTTACTGAATTAAGAGAATGCGAAATACTCTGTCGTTGCAGTGGTTTGCTCACATCTTCTTGACTCTGATCATATTGGCAGGAAAGTTAGGAAAAAATCTCGCTACTCAGGATGTGAGAGCCTAAAAGCTGTTTTCTGGTTTCTATCTGTAGAGTATGATGACATTATTAATCAGACACAGAATCACAGAATTGTCAGAGTTGGAAGAGACCTTTAAGGTCACCAAGTCCAGCTGTCAACCCAGCATTATTTCTGTAATCCCTAAACCACTAAACCATATCACCCAGCCAGATCCAGACACCTTTTAGACACCTCCTGGGATGGTGGCTTCACCACTGCCCTGGGCAACCAATTTCAAAGCCAGACCACACTAACAGTGATTTTTTTTTCTAATGTCTAATCTGATTCTCCCCTGTCTCAGCTTAAGGCCATTTCCTCTTGTCCTCTCACTCCAGGCACAGTAGAAGAGACGAGCCACACCTTACTACAACTTTCTTTCAGATAGTTGTATTGTGTGCCCCCTGAGCCTCCTCTTCTCAAAACTAATCACATTACCATCTTTTCAATAGTTGTGTCATATCATAGAATGCTTTGGGTTGGAAAGGACCTTTAAAAGTCACCTTGTTCTAATGCCACAGGCAACTTCCACTAGAACATGTTGCTCAAAGCCTCATCCAACCTGTCCTTGAACACTTCCAGGGATGGGGCATTGCCAACTTCTCTGGGCAACCTATGTCAGTGACTCACTACCCTCCCAGTAAAGAATTTCTTCCTTATATCTAACTTAAATCTACTCTCTTTCAGGTTAAAGCCATTGCTCCATCCTATCACTACATAACGTTGCAAAAGGTCCCTCTTCAGCTTTCTTGTAGCACCCTTTAAGTACTGAAAGGCTGCAATAAGTTTTCCCCAGGGCCTTCTCTTCTCCAGGCTGAAAAATCACAACTGTCTCAGCCTGTCTTCATAGGAGACACACTCCATCCCTCTGATCATCTTGGTGTCCCTCCTCTGGACTCACTCCAACAGGTCCACATTGATCTTATTTTGGGGGCCCCAGAGCTGGATACAGTACTCCAGGTGGGGTCTCACGGGAGTGGAGTGGAGGGAAAGAATCACCTCCCTCAACCTGTTTACTTGCACTTCTTTTGTTGTAGTCCAGGATGCAGGTGGCCTTCTGGGCTGCCAGCACACATTACTGGGTTATGTTGAGCTTCTCATCAGCCAATACCCCAAGTCCTTCTCCTCAGTACTGCTCTCAATCCACCCTCTGCCCAGCCTGTATTTGTGCTTAGGATTGCTATGTCCCATGTGCAGGACCTTGTACTTCCTCTTATTGAACTTCATGAGGTTCACATGAGCCCATCTCTCAGGCCTGTCCAGGCTCCTCTGGATGGTATCCCTTCCCTCCAGCGTGTCACTGCAGCACACAGCTTGTACCATTGACAAACGTGCCGTGTGTGCATTCAATCTGTTCACGTCACCAACAAAAAGCTTAAACAGTCATTTGAATCTCTTTCCTTTTAAAGTCCTGCTGTAAAAGAGCAAATTATTCTGAGGTGTGAAGCTGGAGTTTTGCTGCTGGCCATCCCTGTCTTGCTACCTGATTTGGAGCATCTCATCCAACCTGCTCCTCAATTCTTTTCCACAACAGTGTAAATTCTACTGAACCTGACAGATACAGAGTTATAAAATGGTGATATGGGAGATAATGTGATTCTTTCTGCCCTACTTACTCATTAAGCGTAATTTTGGAACTTCTCACCTCCCTGAAAAAAAAAAATACAATAATTAGATTGTTATAGATGAACAAAAATGTTATATACATGTAAAATTGCCTTGCTAATCAACAGAGCTCACTCCCTGCTGGAGGAAGCTCCAGAAGAACAACAAAAATCATTACCACGCTGGTAGGATTGATTAATTAGGAAAACTGCATTAACTGCTTCTACTTACACTCATTAGCATTTATACATTGTAAAATCCACTAAATGTATGTGTAAATAACTTTCCTAAAGTGACAAGTAAGGGTGCCTGAAGGGTGCAACATGATGTTACTGCTGTTTTCCACTTGTGTGGGTTTTGCATTTCAAGAAACACATCTGCGTTGGCTAAGAAAATCAGTTAGGGGGAGCTAGAATAGGAAAAGGACACATGGAAGGCACCTTCTGAGACAAGTTTGCCATAAGAGCAAATGAAAGCTGTATTTCAGGGCACATTTTAATGGGGCTAAATAGGGGATGCTGGAATATGGGATTAAATCCAGAGTACTGTTACCAGGCAGAGTGTGGCTGTGGACAACACAGCCCCTTAGAGCCTCAGGAGGACACTATGAGGAGCAGGATCTCCCCCTCCCAGGACTAAGGTGCAGAGTTGGACACCTTCTGGTTGGTTCTACTTTAGGAATGGGGCAGCAGAAGCAGACACACTCAGAAAGCATCTGTGTTGGCCCAGATGCTATCTCTTAGTGCCTTTTGTTTCATGATAGGAATTTCTGGGTAGAGGACTTTCAAATAATGTGGTTTAAATTTAGAAAGTGACCATTCAGTTATCAGTGCAGTTGAAAATTATAAAGAAATGGAGCCCAACAACTCCAAAATACTGGTCAAAAGATGATTATCTGTGTAATGTGTGTTTTCTGGAGTTCATGTGCATTTATCAAACACTATTTTTAGCCTGGGTTTCAGGAGACTTGTGTTTAGTTCTTGGCTCTGCCACAGATTTCCTGCATGACCTTGGGCAAATCGGTTTCTTTCTCAGTACCATCTGCAGCATAATACACTTTCCTCCCACTCTAAATTTGTCTTGTTGATGTGGATTATGGGCTTTTTGGAATAGGACATCTCCTTTCTGTGTTCATTTAGTGAGTGACACAGTGAGGCTCTGAACTTGTGACTTCTAAATAGCTTTTTAATACATAAGATCACCTTCCCTGACCAATGCAACCAGGTGGTGGGTATAAAATCTTTAACTCCATTGTAGATTTTAGACAAAGCTGGGCTTTGTTACATGCTTCCATTGCAGAATTTTTAATTTCAGCTGCTAAATTTTATAAGCAGTTTATGTATTTGTTTTCCTTCTTATTTTTCACAGTGCAGCCCATGCCCTTCTTTGTGGTTATTACCCTGGTCCCTGTGATTAGTGTGGAGTTGCTGGTTGGTTTTATTTGCTTACTTGTTTTTTCACCTTCACACTAAATTACAGCAGCAGATTGCCTGGGGCATGAGTGTTTTATGGAATCAGTGACAGGCACTACACCGCCAATGCTCACAGGGACCTTCTTACAGGTACTTTGGTTTAGCAGTTGTGACCTGCAGCCGAGTAAGAGGCATGGACCAAGTGAAAGAACAGCAGACTAGAAAACAAACAAAATTAGCAGCATTTCAAAACTCTTGCAGAGGAGAGAATAGCTGAAAGTAGAAAAGGAAGGGGGGTTGGGGAAAGAAGGAAAAAGAATGTGACAAGTGATTTCTCTCTTTCTTTCTTGAAGGAGATACCTGGTCAGGCAATATCCTGGGTTCCACCGCTACTGAAGGAAATGAACTGAACAGATGATCAAACAGGTGCCTCATCAAAACATCCTATTAAAATAGGCAGCATGAGAACTTGGATATAAATTCACAGGCACAGAAGGCACAAAATACATTTCCTCCCTACTAAAGCCAAAGAGAGCAGCTCTTTGGACAGGTGTAGCTTTCGCAGCGGAGTGTCACAGTCTATCACAGGCTATTACAGACTTGCAGCTCAGTCAGCTAGGTACGCCCACAGGCACGTTGCAACCGGGCTGGTACCCCGGAGCCTGCGCCCGTGCTCAGACAGCGGCTACCCGGGGCTGACCGCCCGGGAGTAGGCTGGGCGGGGGCTGCCCAGCAGGGGAACGCAGCTCCCACCGCCCCCCGGCACATCGGCGGGGCTCGGGGTGCAGGTGAACCTGATAGAGCGCCAAACCGGACACGGACGGGGGCGGTGAGCGCCCGACCGCCCGGCGGCAGGAGAGGAGCGGGGACTCCCGAGGGCAGCACGGGAATACCCGGCGGCTCGGCGCCTCGCCGGCAGCAGATGACCTTGGGCGAGTCCCGCGGAGAACATACATTCCGGGAGCGCCTCCTCGACCTCCCAGGAGCCGGGGCCGGCCGGTGGAAGCCCCGCGGCGGGCGGGGCCGGGGCGGGCGGTGGCGGCAGCGCGGTCCCTCCCCGCGGGCGGGAGGCGGGCGCGGGCTGCGCTCCCGGCAGGCTGCGCTGGGCTGTGCTGAGCTCGGCGCGGCGCCGGGTAGGGATCGCCCCACTCCTCTCCCTGCCTCCCTCCCTCCCTCCCGCCTGAGACCCGGCGGCGCCCAAGGCGGCATGGAGACCCGGCGCGGGAGGCCGCGGGCCAGCGCCCGGAGCTGATCCGACCGGTGCGTACCCGCCTGGGGGTCCGAGGAGGGGCGCCGAGGGGATGGCGGAGAAACTTTCCGCTGGGCAAACTCGGCGGTCCGCGGGGGCGCCGGGGGCTGCGGCCGCGACTCGGGGAAACTTCTGCCTCGGGGACTCCGCCGCGGCGCCGTCTCTGCGCTGTCCCCTGTCCCGCTCCGTGTCAGCGGCCGGTCGCGCTCCCGCCTTACCGTGCAAGGTGCAGCGGCGGGGCGGGCGGCTGCCCCGGGTGCGCTCCCCGTTTCGCACGGGGGTTTAGCTCGCAAGCCGGCAAGAGCTGGGTTTTCATGTTTGAAATTTTCCTCACTGCCTATTAAATTATTTTTCCGTTGTTGTTTTAAACTTGCAGCAGGGAGCGGGCGAGGGCAAGAGGGGGTGTGCGTGTCTGTCGCTGCTCTTCAGCTGCAGTTGCTCTTGGCTGAGCCTAGGGACTGGCTGCAGCTGTTTGGGATGGGGAGAGAGACGGGTGTTAGCGGGAGACCTGCCTCTTCGTATTTCTTTTTGTCTGTCTGTCTCTCTGTTTTTTCGTCAATGTTTTTAGGAGGAAGGGTTCTCCTTGCCCTCCCCGTTCGCAGGCTCGAGCGCCGGGGCGCTGTTTGGACCTGGGAGAGCGCCCTGTCCGGGGACAGCGGGGGCAGCAGCCATGTCCCCTCGGCCCCTGCCGGGCTTTGTTGGGGCTGGTCTCTCCGGGCTCCACGGAGCAGAGGCAGGGGGGTCCCCATCCCCTCCGCGCTGTCGGGGTACTGCCCTCTGCGTCCTAAAGGCGCCCGAAACTCGGACGGTGTGTGAGTGTCTGTGAACGTGTCTCCGAGTAAAATATGTGTGTCCAGGACCAGGGACATGCCCGGCGTGTGCATCGTGGGAAAGGAACTTGCTCCGGCTGGGAATGGGTTAAATGTGGCTCTCCCAGCTCTAACTTCTCCTATTAAAGGAAGTAATCCAGCCTCCCCTGCCCACTTTTTGAACCCCGCTGAATTATTTGCAGAAGGAAAGGAAAGCCCCAAGGAAGGCATCAGTGGGTGCCTTTTCCGTTTTTATTTTATTTTATTATCATTATTATTTTTGCCTGTGGAGGTTTCGTGCCCTTGCTTTGTTGTTGGGAGGATTAAGCGTTGCCGAGTGTCGTTAGTCCCAGATCCAATTAAAATAAATACAAGTAAATGGGACATAAAGGCAAGTCAGCGCTGGCATCCCGGCAGAGGCACTAAAGCATCAAGTTTGGTTAAAAGGAAGGGACTCGAGCAAATGAATGCTTCTCTTCGTACTCATTTGCTTTCCGTTTGCAGCGCTGTCAGACGGCTTAGCGAGGTGCATCATTTGATCAGGATTCATGTATTCTTAACCAACCTCTGTCCAGCAGAAAGAAAGAGGGGGGAAAAAAAGGAGAGAAAGAAATAAAGAGAGAAAGAGGCTTCACAGGCTTCTTAAGTTATGTCTCGTTTAGCAAATGCTTTGCTCTATGAAATTTGGGTTGAGTTCTCAGCCAAGGAGTTAAAAATCAGGAGAGGGTGAACTATGAGGAATGCAGAGCAGAGTTGTGGCACCATTTCCTACACGCTGCCTGGAGTCTGTGCTTTCACTGAGGACAGTCATTCTTGGTCTGGAGCAGTTGTGGGGATGGTGTAAGCATTAGCTGGGAAAGAACCAGGCAAAATAGCCTGTCCAGTTCATGTCTTTTTTTTATTTTTTTTTTTTTCCCTGCTGACGTTCAGAGAGCTTATCCTTCAGTTGAATAAAAATTTACTTTTGTTGCTTGGGGAGGACTTGGTGGTGGATGCAAGGAGAGAAGGAATGATCCCTCTGGAGCCAGCTTGCATTTGGAGAGTGTTGCTGAAAAAGAGCTTACAGGTGTGAGCCTCGCACTCCAAAACCACTGGAGTCTTGTTGAGAGAGCCAGGTAGGAGCCAATGTACTTCAGCGCAGTAAACTAGGGATATCCCTCTGTTTGATCCTTTGGTGGTGCTAGTGTTGTAGAAAATCAGCAGGTTGGCTGTACTTGCCTTGATGCAGCAAATCATGCTTTTATTTATTTTTGTTCCTGTTTTTTTTTTAAGCTTGATTCTTAACATAGAATCTGTTAGCATTGTAATGACTGTGCTCTATACCTGTGTGCCGGTGGATGCAGGATGATTCCTGAACTGTGTGATACATTACTGTGTTGTTATCCTATGTGCCGGACAGTGATGGGATATAGTACTCCCATTTTCCTTATGTGCTAGCTTGCTCTGTTTCTGAGACAAGGGTCTTCTGTTCCACCAGGTTTAATTGTCATGGCTCCTACCATGTTGCACTATTGTGACCTGAGTACTCTGGTTGATGGATTGTGTCAAATACAATGAAATGAGCAATTTGGAGAGAGGGTGTCTAGCCATTGCTTTTTAGGAGCAGTTTGTAGTTGCTGTTCCACTACAGATATATTTCTTTGCTGAGTTCTGAAATGTCCTTTGACACATGCCAAGTGCAGTCATACTACTTGTGTTTACAGACAGGTTTTTCTGAAGGGCAGAAAGTTGGTTAGAAAAGGATTTGTTTTAGAATGGTGTGCCAATATGAAACATCGTGCTTCTGGGTGCAGGTTTGAATCCCTTATAATGCCTTCAAGTGTCTTAAGTTTCTTAACTGTTTGATGAGTATTTTGTTGCTTATATGGATGGGTTCATGACTTCTGCCTGCAGTTTATAACACCAAAGCTCTTGGCACTGTTAAGGCAACCTTACTATGCTAGCTGGAAGTCCCAAGGCAGAATGGGCAGCGACTCAAAATTGATGCAACAGAGGTGAAATCCTGGCTATGCTGACTTCAGTGGGAGTTTTGCCATAGATGACAATGGGCCAAATCTTCAATCCAGGAGTAGTTCTCCCTTCTTGTTGGTAATCCTGCTGTATGCTCTAGGGAAGCTTTTGCTTTTCTGCTGCCACCCAGACTGTGTCTGTTAGGCAGAGAAGATAGAAGTCTCTTGGGATGTCATGCTGTGTCTTTCACAAGCGCAGCATTCCTGGGAAGGAAATCAGGGTAGATAGGAATGGAAACAAAACCCCGAATGTGGACACATGCTGACTGTCTTGTTGCTTGTGTTCTGAGTCATTCTCAGGAACACGGATCAAGAACTCTGAACTGAGCACAATTAGCTTCTTGAAACTGCAAGGAGGGATCTGTCACTGGCTGTAGCCAGTGCATCCCCCAGTTCCTGCTTCTGCATTTGCAAATTATCAGTTTAGTGATAGACATTAAATATGTGAAGCAACAGTACATTCATTAATTCAGCCCTGCTTAGCCTATGCACACTGAGTTTTCTATGTGTTTGTGATCCAGTGAGCTATTCTCAGAGACACTTCATATATCCAGCATCCAGATGAATTTCTGTGTTAAATGACAGTGACAAAATGGAAGTGTTTGATACTTTTTTCTGCAGCTTGGAAGGTATGTGATACAGAACGTCAGAATATGCATTTAATCAGTGCTGATTGAAAGCTGGTCCAGGTCATGGCCATGTAATGAAACTGGTCTTTTCAACAGGAATGTGTTGCTCCAGTTTATTATATTCAGTAGAATAGAAGAGAGTTTGTTAATATATAACAAAAATGTTGAGTGGAAATGAGGTATTTGAATCTGTCTGATTTTAAATTTTTTTTTTCTTTTTATGGTGGAAACAATTTGGTCTCTGTAATTCCAATGCAGACAGTTTTGCTTTGCAGTACATTCTTCTACTGAGCATTCACCCCAGACTGTTAGGTGTTTTACTTGTGTATGATGACAAAAGAAATGAAAATATAAACCAATGTGAAACTGAGTAGCCTGTCTTGCATGTGCATTCTTACTCCTTACCTTAAGAACTTAAATAAGGAGAATATCTTAACCTGTTATAAATTACAGCTTGTTAATGTCTCTTAGCTTGTTTGCTATGAGAATTTATCCATCTAAACCAGAATTCTCATTTTCTCATTTAATTGAGATAAATGTGTAGGCCTCATTTTGTTCCAGTGTAAAAGATTTTATATATTGTAACAGGCGTCATATTAGACCCTGAAGTCATACGAGTCATTAACATCTGGATGTGTATATCGGGATAAGTAAGTTTTGGGCACTGTTAGTACTGTCAGGATGCAAAAGATGGCACTGCTGTGAAGAGGGATCTAAGCAAACCTCGCTGGGCTGTTGTTCAAACCATTACTTTGGGATCTGCATGGACTTTCAGCTTCTGGGTTTACAGTTTGCTTTTTTATTTTTTTAATATAAGTGTAATTCAGAGAATTGATGATAACCATTATTATATACTTTGCTCTGTATATTGTCTAAACCTGAAGTACTGTATTCTCTTCAGTTCTTGAACTCAAGGGCTGAGCTGGAGGCAGAACTTGCTGGGTGCTGGACTAGGATATGTATCCCGTGGTGGTGGGAGAGACATGTTATTCTTATCTTGCTTATTTTTCTTAACTTCATATGCAGTGCTACAGGCTTGGGGCAGAGTGGCTGGAAATCTGCCTGGTGGAAAAAGGCTATGGTGTACTGGTTGACAGCAGTTGAACATGATCCAGCAGTGTACACAGGTGGCCAGGAAGGCCAGTGGCATCCTGGCTTGTATCAGCAATAGTGTGGCCAGCAGGACCAGGGCAGTGATTGTCCCCTTGTACTTGACATTGGTGAGGCCGCACGTTGAATCCTGAGTTCAGTTTTGGGCCCCTCTTTCCAAGAAAGACATTGAAGTGCTGGAGCGTGTCCAGAGAAGGGCGATGGAGCTGGGCAAGAGTCTAGAGCGCAAGTCTGATGAGAAGGGACTGACGATGCTGGGTTTATTTAGTCTGGAGAAAAGGAGGCTCAGGGGAGACCTTCTCACTCTCTACAACTACCTGGAAGGAGGTTGTAGCCAGGTGAGGGTTGGCCTCTTCTACAAAGTAGAAGGCCACAGGACAAGAGGAAATGATGTCCAATTATGGCAGAGGAGGTTTAGATTGGATACTAGGAAAAAGTTCTTCATTAAGAGGGCTGTCAAGCATTTGAAGAGGCTGCCCAGGGAAGTGGTTGAGTCACCAACCCTGGACGGATTTAAGGGGCATGTAGATGTGGCACTTGGAGACACGATTTAGTGGTAACTTGGGAGTGCTGGGTTAATGCTTGGACTTGGTGATCTTAGAGGTCTTCTCCAAAGTAAATGATTCTGTGAAAACTAAAAAATACAGGGTTATTTTGGATGAAATTGGTGTTGCATAGGATTAGTAGCCAGGCTACCACTGATATGAAAACTTCCTGATTTCACTCTTTTTTTTTCTTGAAAGAATGAAGAGCAGACCTTGAGTAGGATTGCAGGGAGGTAGAGAGATGTAGGGTTTTGTTTTGGAAAATTCTCCATTGTCTTATTGAGCTGTTGTTGTTTTTCCTGATGTTCTTGGTGTATGAGCCTGGCTACTATAATAATAATTATACATAAACTATGTACTGTCTGTCATCTACAGTAAATCAAAGGCATGGACCCTGTGGGCACTTAGAGCAAGTTAACACAAATGAAAAACACCATTGGCTTAGCCTGGGAGAAAATATTTTATTTCTTTCTCCTAGATGATGACGCTACTAATTGTATGGCTGTCAGTGCATGAGCGTAGCTTCCTTTGACATCGGTGGGTGTTGGCCTGATCATTACACGTGTGCCAACGCAGTGCAGCCCCTGCTGTAAGGGTTCAGTGGCGCTGTCCCTCTGCCCCTGCAGAGTCCGCTGCTCAATCTCTTGGCTCTGGATCTGGTCAGAGAGATGTGGCAAAATGTGGGGTGGCTCATTTGGACTGAGATCCTCCTTCCTTTTTTGCTATCTAAGCAAATTTCTCCCTACTTTTAAAAAGCACCCCTGATTTTAGAATTATTTTTAATTTTTAAATGGGTTTAGCTGACTATCCTGAGATGTGTTGGGCTTTCCAGGCAGGTAGCCATCAATAGGCTGAGTTAGGCCATTTCTGTCTTCAGTGGAGCTGGTGGTGGGGTTTACTGCTGACTGTAGTAAGAGTTGGTTTTGGGCCATTCAGAGCTCTTGAAATCCTGCCCTGCAGCATTTCCAGCTTTTTAGCTTGGTCCTGTAGAGCATCTGGGGAGGGGGAAATAGTTCTGATGACTTCCTGTAGTGCTGGTGAGAAATGATCTGTCACCAGCACTGGAAACGCACAACACGGGGCTTGTCTCTGCTTGCACTGTGCAAACCAGCTGTAAATAATGTTTCTTCCATGTCTTTGCAGACTTCAAAGATTGTTCCAGCTGTTGCAGGAAGCCTAGTGAGAGAAGGTAGCTGCAAGTTTAATTGTAGCTTCAGGACTTTAGCTCAATCAAAATCTAAACAATCTGATAAAAATTACAGACACTTCAGTGTTGTTAAAGGTTAAAAGCAAGCCCTCTTCAGAATAACTATTTAATGCTTTACATCTTAAAGGAGCTTATTAATATTTCTAAATAACATTGAACGTACATTTTTGCCTTCGAACCATATGAGCACTCCGCATGATAGTACAGATTGTATTTGATGATAAGTGTGTATAATGACCATATAAATGTTAGTTTTGCTATCAGATATGTTGCACTGATATCTTTTTAATATGAAACATGCTTATGTCCCACATTGCTTAAACAAATCACTGCACCTAGAGTCGTAAGAGGATGCCTTTGTGTTCTGCCACAGGGTGAAACTGTTTGTTGAGTCTTCATATTTCATGGAATCCTAGAATGGTTTGTATTGGAAGGAACCCTTAAAGATCAGCTAGTTCCAACCCCTCACTATGGGCAGGGACACCTTCCACTAGATCAGGTTGCTCAACACCTGTCATCCAGTCTGGCCTTGAACACTTCAGGGAGGGGGCACCCACAGCTTCTCCGAGTAACCTCTTCCAGTGCCTCACCAGCCTCACAGTAAAGAATTTCTTCCTAATATCTAATCTAAACCTACCCTCTTTCAGTTTTAATCCATTGCCCCTTGTTCTATCACTACACTGTAAAAACTTCCTCTCCAGGTTTTTTTAAGCTCCCTTTAGGTACTGGAAGATGCTAGAAGTCTCCCCAGAGCATTCTCTTTTCCAGCATGAACAGCCCAAATTCTCTCAGCCTGTCTTCGTAGGGGAGGTGTTCTTGTCCTGTGACCATCTTCATGACCCTTCTCTGGACTCACTCCAACAGGTCCATGTCTTTTGTGTACTGAGGATCACAGAGGTGGAAGCAGTAGTCCAGGTGGGGCATCATGTGAGCAGAATAGAGGGGCATAATTCCCTCCCGCAGCCTGCTGGCCATGCCTCTTTTCATGCAGTCCAGGATATGGTTGGCTTTCTGGGCTGCCAGCACACATTTCTAGCTTAAATTCAGTTTTTCCTCCACTAACACTCCCAAATTCTCCTCAGAGCTGCTCTCAGTCAGTTATTGGCTCAGTCTGTGTTTGTGCTTGGAATTGCTCTGACTCATGTTCAGGACCTTGCACTTGGTCTTGTTGAACTTCACGATGTTTGCACAGGCCCACCTCTCAAGCCTGTCCAGGTCCCTCTGGATGACATTCCTTTCCTCCAGTGTGTCAACCACACCACACAGCTTAGTGTCATTGGCAGAGTTGCTGAGGGTGCCCTCAATCCCACTGTACATGTTGCTGACAAAGATGTTAATGCCTGTCTCAAAACTGACCCCTGAGCAATGCCACTCCTTATTAGTCTCCACTTGGGCACTGAGCTGTTAACTACAACTCTTGGAGTGTTACCAACCAGATAGTTCCTTGTTCATCAAGTGGTCCGTCCAACAAATTCACGTCTCTTCAGCTTAGACATAAGGATGTTGTGTGGGACAGTGTCAAATGCTTTGCACAGGTCCAGGTGAATGATTTCTGTTGCTCTTCCCTCATCCACCAATGTGTGTACCCAGAGTAGAAGGCCACCAGATTTGTCAGGTATCATGTCCCCTTGGTAAAGCCATGTTGGCTGTTACCAATTCCCTCCCTGTTTTCCATGTGCCCTAGCAGAGTTTTGAGGAGGATCTGCTCCATGATCTTACTGGGTACAGAGGTGAGACTGACAGGCCTGTAGTTTCCTTGGTCCTCCTTTTTAATCCACCAATGGGAACTTCACGGGCCTGCCACGACTTCTCAGATATGATGGACAGTGGCTGAGCCACTTCCTTTGTCTAATTTCCTCAGGACCTGCAGATGCAGCTCATCGGGTCCCATGGATTTGTGCACCTTCAGGTTCCTTAGATGTTATTGAATATCATGTTCTGTTGCAGTCAGTGGTTATTCCTTCTCCCAGTCCCTGACTTTGCCTTCTATGACTTGGGCGATGTGACTGGAGCACTTCACAATAAAGACTGAGGCAAAGAAATAAAAAGTACCTCAGCCATTTCAATATCCTGGGTAACCAACTGTTTCCTTCTGGAGAGGGTCCACTTTTCCCCCAATCTTCCTTCTATCACTGGCATACCTATAGAAGCTTTTCTTGTTGCCCTTTGAGTCTCTGGCCAGATTTAATTCTGTCAGTTCTTTACTTTCCTAACCTCCTCTGTGGCCATTCAGACAATCTCTATATTCCTTCCAGGCTGCCTGTCCTTGCTGCCACCCTCTGTAAGCTTCATTTTGTGTTTGAGTTTGTCCATGAGCTCTGGTTCATCCATGCATCTGTATTTAAATAGTTATTTAATAATTTTGAGATTTACATGTTTGGGATGGGTTTGGTTAGGTTGTTTGGGGGCTTTTTTGAAAGCTGGTATTTGAAATTCTTTCATTCATATTCTGAAAGTGATAATTAGATAATGGCAGCTCTTGGCTACAGTCAGATTAGTGAAGTTGCTGCTTGCATGTCTGCATCTTTCTGGTGAGATTGCATGTGAGGCAGAGTTGCCAGCCTGTGTTGGGATGACCTAGCTTTATGGATTTTTACTGCAGTGCAATGCAATGACGGATACAGTGGTAGTCAATAAACTCAGAGCTGAGACATTTTTTCCAGAGGCTTTCTGTGATATCTTTTAGTCAAAATTCAGACGCTACTATTCACCATTCGGATTTCCAAGGAAGCATAATTGCTGGTTTCCTTTAGAGGAGACCAGCCTTTTTTTTTTTTTTTTTTTTTTTTTTTAAATATTGGACTTTTTTAAAAAAAAAAAAAAAAAAAAAAAGGCAACATTTTCTGTTTCTGCCTTGCCTTTGATAGTGGGTGTCCATATTATTGTAGTGGCCCATAATTGGAAAAACACTGTACTTCCCAGAAGGAAATGTTCCTTTGGCAGAGAAGCTAGAGGATTGGGTAGAACAACAGTAGCAGTAATTATTACTATTGTTATTTTAAGCTGGAGGTTTTCATTCAGGGCGAGGATGCAAACAGTGTGAAAAGGCAGCTGTTGCTTTCCTGTAGCCAAAGTCTTCCATGTTGTCAGATACTGAATAGCTGGAGGGTGACATGAGGGTGGCGTCGTGATGGTAAAACCTTCTGGCACTTTTGCCACTTCCCTGGACTGAGAAGGCTGGATAATTCTGGAGTTCTTGTGAGTTTTCGTGGAGCAAGCTGGTTTTAAGTCTTAATATTGACTTTCTATGGGTGAACACAGTTCTCTCCAAATGGTGTGTGAGCTTTGGATCACCTTGGATGCATTGGACAAGGCTTTGCCAGCCTGCCTTGCTGCCCTGTTCAGGCTGCTGGCTCGCTTCCCTCGGCTTTGCACGGCAGCATCTGTTTGGGAGGTTCTTTACCCAGCATGGTTTGTGCAGGGAATATGTAAAGATGCCCACAAGGCTGCTTTGGTGGCTTTACTGCATTAGTAAAAAGCATTGTGATTCAGATCTTTAGAACTATTAACAAATTTCCTGTGTGCTTTTGCAGCCACACCGTGAAGTCAGGAGTAAATGGTGAGGCATGTGTGCTGCTGTCGGGGCTTTGGGAATTGACCCTTGCCAGTATGTGATGCGTCTCTTTGGCTGTGGTTTGTCTTTGGATGAATTTATACAGTGAGATTTAGCTGGATTCATGCTGGGTCCTGGTCCTCTGAGTTTGCACAGTGCATGCTTGAGCTCTGCATTGGAGCAAACCAGCAAATCATGCTGACAGAGAGAGCCTGAAGGGCGCTGCTGGAAATGAAACCTGTGGTGATTCCCTGAGGATTATCATGCTATAGGGAAAAAGACCTGCATGCCATGTTAAAGCAGCAGGATACAGAGTTTTGTTTCTTTCTCTCTGCCTCCTCACCTGTTTCCAGAAGCTGTGTTCTGAAACATCCTTCCAAGAGCTGTTTCCTTCTGTTTGTAGCAGTTTAGTGACAGTTAAAAAGATTCTTTAATGAATATCAGTTGATCTACAGCTGACTTTTTCACATGTAGATGGTGAGCAGCATGGAAAGAGTAAGGAGAAAGTGAAAGAGGAGAGAGAATTTCAAGTTAAGTAAGGAGTGAGTAGAATGTACTTCCATGTCTGGGCATGGGTTAATGACTGTTGATTAGCAAAGGATGGGGAAAAGAAAGAGTGGGAAGGGGTCGTTTTCTGATGGTGATGACTGAATAAAGGAGCATGGATGTTTTGGGGTCCTGGACTATGCTAGGTACCTGACTGGGGAGTGGGGAGAGGGAGAAAGATGATAGGGAATTTCAGCTGTATTTGCCCTTACTTTCACTGGTTTTGTTGTGGGTTTTTTTTTAAGCTGTCTTAAATACTGAAGATTTACATCTTAGCTAAAACAACATAGCTAATGTCTTTTTCTTAGACTGACAAGCCTAAAATGTGCTTTCAGACTTAGCTTTTCATTAGCTAACTTTGTGCAAGCGGACAGTATGTCTGGACATAGATTCTGAGAGATACTGATGTACAAAGGATCTGTCTGAGACTACACCAAATTTGACTCTTATCAAAATTCTGGTAATTTTGAGAATGCTTCATCCCTTATGCTATTGTTTTGTTATTTGTCTATAAAAATGAAGGTGATAGTAATAATAATAAAAGCTATTTTTCTACCTATTCCCAGAAACTTTGAATAAAGCATTATTGTGATAGGCAGATGAACTAAAGGAGTGTTACTGAAGAAATTCACGTCACTTCTCTCACTCTACTGAGAGATGCACAACTTCTGCCTTCACAATTTCTCTGATGCACAAGTTCTTCTTAACCCAGGCTTTCATAAAATGAATACAGCATTTCATCGCTCTTTCAAATGTAACAGTCTATTAGAGTCAGCTTGCAGTGTATGCCCTGCAAGGGATTCATCTGCCCAGTGGACTGGCCTGGCTCACATCCTCAGTAAGAGGGTCTTGGCAAAAGGAGGGAATTTGAAGCATCCTGCAGTGTTCTCTTGTGCATAAAATTTGCCTTTTTCACTTTTGTTGCTCTTCATCTACTGCGCTTTCTTCTCCCAGTGCCCAGCCGCAGTGATACATCCTCACTCCATGTACCAATGTGAAAAGACAGCTTAGCCTTTTACATCAAAAGTAATTTGTCTCCTGTTTGATGTGTTGCTGGAGCTGTAGGAGCATAATTTCTCATTTAGGTATTTCTCCTGTTGGGTATTTCAACCCTGCATCTTGAGGATTGGTCACATGTTGCAATTAGGACCAAAACTCCAGCCAGAGGTCAAGCCCATGTGCCCATGGTGGTCTCTAGTGCTCCCGGGCAGCTGGGAGTTTGTACAGCAGCTGCGTGCAGAAGGCAGGCTGGGCAAGGAGCTTGTCATGGCCACAGAGCATGCTGTCCTTGTGGCTACTCTTGCAGATGCCCTTCAGAGGTCATATGGAAATATGCACTGACTTCAACAGGAATCATTAAGCAGAAATTATTAGGTCATTATCCTGTGTGGAGTGGGAGTTCTTGTGTGGTGTGTGTGTACGTTGAGGATTGTGGCTGTTATTGTGGTACATCCTTACCCTGTGGTGCTCTTAGGTGTTTTAAAGTTCATAACAGGATTGGCCACCTTCAGGGTGCACTTTATGCATGGGCTATCTTTACTGTAACGGGGGCATAACTGTATTTGTTCCTGAAGGTCAGCAGAAGTCCTGGTTTCTGCTGTCCTCTTGTTTAAGTAATTCTTGGCATTTGTGGAGCCATTTTCAATCCACCTCAGTAAAACTGAGATTAGAATCTGATTTTTTGGATTTCAGACAAAAAGAATAGTGACTTCTCGTGAATGTTCGTATTCCTGCCAGTAGGGGCTGGATAACTTAATCTCTGCGTATATCAACATGTTGATCAAGTTTCACAGCAAAGTATCCAGGGCTAACTATAACAAATATTTAAAAATGTAAGCCTGGGCTGTAATTTAAAACCTTTCTTGGTTATACAGTTCTGAGTGTAATGGGAGTGACAGCTTAGGGCTGGATTTTAGGATAGCTTTATCTGCAGTAATATTCAGCTCTAGGTCTATCAAAACAGCCTTCTAAAGCCAGAGCTGCCTGTGGCATGGCATTCAATCAAATATGCCTTCATAATGTCAGTGTGAGGTTCCCTATCCAAAGGAAAAATGAAGTCTTTGAGAATATCTCCTTTTCGGATACCTGTTAGGAGGTCCCAGGGCTGAGATCCTGTGAAAATGACAAAGTTGGATTAATTCTTGATGTGTTCCCTGAGAGAGATGGCCCTGATTCGTTTGCTCTTTCCTTCTTTGTCTTTGGACAATGCAAGGAGTATAAGGCTGAAGCCCATCTCATGGGTGGAGATAAGAGCAGAGCCCTTTGCAAAGTGATTGCTGAGGGGCTGCTGTTTACAGAGAAGGATTTCAAAATCAACTTGCAAATGGAGGTACTTCAACCTGCTTATTCCAGCGGGTCAACCCCAGGTGCAGCTGAGAGGGATCAGGTGGTTTTTGAGACCTAATGCAGAAACGCCGTAGACTGAACTCATCCCCTTCTTTGCCATTACTAGCCAGAGCACTTCGCTTGCAGTAATGTTTTTTTATCATGAGCCAAACAAAACCAAGAATTAAGCTAAAACCACACCAGACTGGGTTTTAAAGCTATCAGTGAATCTATTAATTTTAAAGAAAAACCTTTTTCTAGCTTATTTTTCTGTACTGATTGTTTTTTAGCTCTTAACATCTCTTCCGTGGCCATTCAGGCTTTGACTGACGCTAGGTCACTGAGACAACAACAGGAATGAGGTGTGTGGGGTTTGCTGCCATTTACAAAATCAGTAACTCTTCTCCCTAACAGTTTGGACCCTGACTTGAAGCAGACTTCATAGCTGGCTGTATTGTGAACATATAAAGGTTTGGCACCTTCTATAATATCCAGACTTTCAAATCTTCCCTGAGATATTCACTTAATAGATGCAGGATGAAAAAGTAAGTCTGCAGACTAAGAGTCTCTCCAAGAAAACCATTTTACTGTCCTTGTTCATGTGCCAGGGTTCTTCCCTGTGAAGGGAAAAGTGGAAATCCTGAAATTCTGACAAATGTGGGAATATTTCCCAAATTCATTTGTCACCTTCAGGTCTTGTATTGCACCAGTCTGCAAAATCTTTGGGAGTGGAGTTTTCCATGCTGGTGTTAGCTTGTCTAATCCCCAGTGGTAAGTCCCAAAGCTGTATCTCCTAGGAAGTGATTAGTACCAAGCCCTCACGTCCCATTTAAATGGACAGATCTGTGCTCCACCTCCAGTGGTACTGCACAGACACAGGATCCTGATTTGTTCTGGTGATAACTTTCTTTAGGGAGTTCCTAGAAAATATTTAGTATATCTTGGTATTTAGTGTGTGGGTGTTTCATAAGGTGAACCTTTAGAAGGAGGGAGCTTATGGAGCAGTTTGGTAGGAATGACTGATAATGAGTCAAAATGCTGCTAAGCAGCCCTGAGCTGCTGCTATCTGGTATGGTCCTGCTAGTCGTCACAGCCAGCTCCTTCTTGAGGCTCAGTTTTACCGAGGTACTGTAGACACAGCTTCAGCCCATAAACATGAAGTGTTTCACTGATAAATATCAAAAGGATTCATGAGTTAGGACAGGATTCTTACTCACTCCCATTTTAGAAATGAAGGAATCAAGGTAGAGGCAGGTTGAATTGACTTGCTCCATGGCCACATAAAGGCTGGGGAGTTGAGCGAGATACAGGATCCAGCTATGCTCAGATTTTTGACCATCAGCAGACCATGCTCAGCAATTCTGCCCAAGAGGGAGAAGACACAATGAGGAGTTTCCTTGAAGTGGGAGCTTTTTACTTACTATACAGCTGGTGGAGTCGGGAGGAGACCTGTCCTGAGATGGGTTGAGTGCAGTTGCAGCCCCCTAAGCTTTTTGTATATGCTTTGTGTTGGTGTGCTGGTTTAAGAGTTACCCAGCAGGGGAAAATGAACTCAACTCAAAAGAGAGATTATAAGTCAGAATAACAATTTATTAAAATAATACAATAAGTATGATT
>JAWWES010000001.1:35379818-35399101 GCA_035583135.1 Lophotriccus pileatus
AACAGTTTCTGGGAAATGACATGGAAGGCTATAGAATACACAGGTTTGGGTTACACCCATCCAGTGATGAATTGGTCTCAGCTGTTCTAACTAGGACAGTTGGGTATAGCCTTCTTCTTCATTTTGCCATACAGTGGATGATAAGTCTCTTGCTTCCACTGAAACTCTTATTTAATGTGCTCACTGGTTTTGTCTGTGAACAAAACAGCACGGAGATAGGTGTAAGATGTTCTGGATCCACATTCTTCTGCTGCTGCCATTTTCTTTTATGTTAATCCGCCTTGGCTGGAACCAAGAATCACCTGCATTTTGTCTGAAAAATGAAGCTTTGTGATTTCAGCCTTTGGGGCTCTCCTTCTTCTTGTCATTTCATTTAATTTGCACTGTGTTGGACTATCCTTGTTCAGAATGTGCATTTATGTGTATAGCAGAGAAGAGAGCAACAAAGAAGAAATCCCAGTTTGCTGCCTTGCTGTGCTCCTGAGTCCCTCCTGTAGTGCAAGCTCTGGCTACATCCTTGACTGTGCATTGCATTAGCTTTGCCCAGTACTGCAGCGCTGGCAGAGTCAGTCATGTTGGTTAGGGCACTGTGCACGTTGATTTAACTCAGCGTTTACGTCCTGCTCTTCCCTTTCCTATAGGGGAAAATAAGTGGTATTTCTCTAGAGAAAACTGATCCAGATTTTAAAGTAGTCAAACATCACCCATGACCTTTCACAGAGGTACAGTTTGTCCAAGTCCTGTCAACTGATGCCCAATCCCGAAGAAGACGGTCTGCTGGGCTCCTTATCATCATCAGAGCTAGAGATAAAGGAATTGCATATATGAAAGGTCACCCTAGGTTAGTAACAGAGGCTCCCTCTGTGGTTAATGATAAGCACTTCCAGGTGGGTTTCATTCCTCCCTTCCCATGTATCTGGCAAGGCAGTTGGGGTGAGTGATTCATGCTGCTCACACTGATTAGTGGCAGTGGAGTTGACTAATTTAGATTTGATTCATAACTTAGCTGGCTGAATCAGATGAGAAAAATTCCTCACTTACCATCTTGAGTGAGTTTAGTGACCTCCAGTAGTGCCACCACACTAGTGTCTGTTAGAAAACAATATTGGTGAAAGAAAATAATAAAGATATTTAAGAAAAAAAATTGTGTCACTGCTAGGTTTCTCTTAATTTGAAGACCCAGGATGGTTAGCAATTGCTAGTGTGTTTTCTTGAGGTGTCTGCTCCTGAGAACATGTGCACATTGTGTTCTGTGAAAGTTTTAGATGAAAGTCCTTGACAAAGGTAAGCATGTTTAACTTACAGATAACCTGTACTTGGGAAGCAGCAATTAGAGAGGAAACAATAGCAAAAATTAAAAGAGAAAGAAAATTCTATTAATTCCTGTCTTTTGGTAGCAAGTAGATCAGTGAGTTGAGAAGGACCCTAAACAGGCTTGCAGTTCTCATGCAGGGAGGTTGGAACAAAGATGGTGAAGCATAGGTGGCAGTTTAATCACGGATTGGTTGCATAAAGCAAAGAGTACTGGATACGTAGTCAAAATTGCAGAAAACATCTTTTGTTCTGATTTTGGAAATAAAGATAAAGCTGGTGTCGGCCCTGCAAGGAATCCTATGCAAAGAACTCTTTGTCCTTTGGGCTTTATGGATGGAGGGACTAAAGCAGATTAATTGAGGCCGTGCAAGATTATTCTGTTGCACATGTGATTGCTGACCTTGGTGCGAGGCACTGTCTCTGTGTGTGTCCCATGCAGGGCAAACCGTGCCACTGTGTGGGTGGCAGGAGGACTGTGGATCCTCCCCTGCACAGGGCTGTGGTCACGGGGTGTGCGGCAGGAATTGTGCCCCAATTCAGGACGCGCAGAAAGCCATTTGCGTGATGAGCGAGTGACGACATGAATTCCCTCTCCCCAGTGAGCATGAGGGTAAGAGTCCAATTATTTTGCACATAATGAATGTACTGAAAGAGGGACTGGAGTTTGGCAAGGCAAAATGGGAGCGTTCTCTTGCTTCCATTTTGCACTGGGAAGCCTCATTATTTAGTTACATGACTGTGGATGAAGTTGTGGTTCTTGAGGTTTGAAGTGCTGGGAAGGAGTAAGTGATCATCATGGTATATCTGGGGATCCCATAAGGTAGGGCAGGAAAGAGGTTGTTGGGGGTATAACCGTATAACATAACTTTTTTGGAAACATCCTAGGAATAATGGAAAAGTAATTAATGGGGCAGAATATGGACATGTCAATACAAAATAAACTCAAGTTTATTAGTATTAACCATTATTTATTTTAGTTTTTTTTAAGGAAATAAATTTTCAAACCTATCTTTATGCAAACTAATGTTTATTAAATGAGGGATTCAAACAATGACATGTCAATCTAGGAAACTTGAAAAAACTGGAAGAACTGCACTATTATTGCACGGGGATGGGATGCTGATGCAATGACAGTAATGGGTGGGATAGGCATTGGCACTGGTGAGCCAGGAGTGCTCTGGGACTTACTGGTGATTACAAAGCTGCGGGAGGAGACTTGTCAGCAATATGGGAAGCCCAGTCTGCTGTCTAAGTGGAAAATATGGTGAGAAATCCTGAATGAGCCACTGTTCTGAAAATGCTTTGGAACTTCTAAATTTTTAGTTATGTTTGGTTGGTTGCTTTGGCTTTGACAGAAAAGGATTTTCATCCAAATGGAATTGTTTAGGAACATTTTTAAAATCAAGAGGGTACTTCTCCCATTTTCCAATCTTCCAGATTTTTTTTCAATTGTTTAGGTGACAAAGTGGAAAAGAAATAACCAGAGATGGTTGTTGCACACTGAAACCTGCTAGTTATTCTCCATACAGTTTAAAAAAACTTTCATAAACTTGAATGAGATGCTTTAATAAAAAGTGCCTGCATGCACAGAATTAACAATCTAATATTTCTCATTTTATTTTTGTATAAATTTACTTAACTCATAGAGAGACAGCGAGCTATGTACCAGTTTAGTTATCACATTAATGAAGCTCTAGGTTGAAAGAAGATGAAGTTATAAAAATGAAGTGCTTCATGGCATTGATTTCTCTGGATGCTAACAAGGCAGAATTTGAGTGGAGATGACAACAAAGTAATGTCTCTGTGGGCTAAAATGCCAAATTAAAGAAAATGTAAATAAATTAACTGAGTCATCATGTTACTTTGCAGGCTAAGGAAGTTGCACAAAAAATTTCTAGAGTCTTCTAGAGGTTTGTAAAACTGGTGATGCAGTAGTAAAGGGGTATGACATATTAAAATAATTTCTTGCTATATTACAGGTTTATATGTTGGAGTGGGGAGTTTTCGAGAAGAAATAATGCTTCAATTAATACACAGTTATATGGCAGAATCAGTTGCAGGAGTAATGAAAGTCACCCCACCAAATGACTGGGACTAAAAGACAAGTCCAGTCTTTTTCAAGGTATCAGATGAATCCATAGGAGTGTTAGGATACATTAATCAAAGTTATAAATCAGTGAAATTATCAGTCGTGTATGTGGCTCTGTTGCCTCCACAGGAAGGTCATGGCAGTCTGTCTCTGCCATACGGTCTTGTTCCTGCAGCCTGTCCTACAAGGAATTTTAGAACTACATCACTGTACAACTGTCTCTCAAAAAACCCTTGATATTTTCATATTTATGTGTCTCGATGGCTTTGTTAGTGACTACAATGAATTTACAATAAAAAGGACGTGCCTTTTTCTTCTCCCCCCTGCACCCATCTTCATTGGTGCTTTGTGTTCAGCCTGGGATAGTAGCATCCAACTGGAAACATCCCTCATCTCACATGGCATGAGAATCAGTGCTTTGGTTTGGATTTTGTTTTGATGCAGTACAAGTATTTCTTATGCAAGTCTGGGTTGCATTTAGACTGAAGGCTTCCTTCCTTTCTGTGATTGTTGTCTGGTGTTGCCTTTTGTAGCTTTAGGAAGTCAGTGGTCGAAAAGAGCTCCAGAATATGTTTTGGTTGTTTTTTTTCTGTCTTGATTTTTGTACAGCAAAAGTATGACATTCAGTCATCTTTGAAATTAATTTTTCAATAATTTTTTTTTTTAAGAGATTAAAGTTTTTTCCCTTTGTTTTCCCTCTTTTATAGAAGTGAAAAACTATCAGGTGACATCTACCTTTTAGAATTTTCTGATTGGATTTTCTTTATTTGGATTTTCTAATTGATTTACTTATTTCTGATGTATTTATTTGGATTTTCATATTTTTTGATTTTTCTTTATTTGGATTTTCTGTTGATATTTCTAGTCTAAGTTTGTAGGAGGCAGGAGTTAACCTTTGGGCCTTCTTTTTTTTCTGTTTCTGTGTTGGCCTCAGATTGATACAATTTACAATTTTCTCATTACTTTCTGGAAATAGAAATGCAAAGAGATAGTATACCTATGGAGAAGTAATATCCGTCTGTAAGGAGGTGAGTAAAAAAAATACATATCCTGAAGAAATAGAATATGTATTAGTTTACATTTCCTTCTGTATTTTCAACTTTAAGAAGTGATAGGGTGAGCTGCTGTTGCAAGCTTCTGGTTAATCTGATGGTTCTAAGGTCTGCTTTCCATTGCAGGCAGGGAGACTTGCTTCACATTCAAGTTGCTAATTCCTGACGCACGGGATATTTTCCTTCTCATTAAAATGTATTTATTTACTTTGCGGTGAGAACAGCTTGCTTAAGATGCTTCTTTTGATCTTTGGTAATGTCACAGACTCAATAAGACTGCTAGCGTAAAGTAGTGTTTATCTTATTTCACTTTTACATCCACTGTTAATTGGACCTGAATAATATAACCCCATTGGAAAAACTGGTTTAGTTTGTTGAGTCTCAATATGATGTCCAATAAGATGCAGGTAAGTGCTTGGAAATTGTTGCCTGTCTGTAATTGGAAGGCTTCTTCATGTGTTTCTGTGATTTTATTTGCATTTATTGGATTTTAGGCCTTTTAAGAGATAGGGGGGAGGGGGGAAAAGTATAGCAAGAAGTACAAAGTTTTAGGAAAAACAATTTTTTTGAAGCTTGAATTTGTGATACCACTTACGTTTCTAGGGAAACAACTTCTTGTAATGCAGATCAGCAGCTGAAATACTTCTAGCAGCTGGAGAGTGAAGTTAGCAGGACCCACGATTGGTTCTGCAGCTGATACTGGGAACTTTGTGGCTGGTGGGAATTGTCCCGCAGCTCCCCTTTTAGCTGTTGTCCTTTTGGGGAGCAGCAAGAAGCACTGAGAGATGCCAGAGTTATCCTCAAGAGAGGTTGTAATTTCGGATGCTGCAAGATCAGGGCGCTGAATAAAATCAGATTTCCTATAGCTCTGAGGAAAAGTTCTGAGACGAGGGAGGTGGTGACAAAGTGAGCTTTCTCCAGCAACTTGGATTGCAGAGGAATGTGAAACTTCACAGTTTTCTCCCATCTTGCTCTTGAAAGTTAACACAAGAAATAGACAAGAGTGGGAGACAGTTTTCTGACAGAAATCCCAGATTATTCATCCCCAGAAATTGAGATGGTGACAAGAAACTGGGTACTCAGCAGTGAGTTACCCAAGAATTTTGTTGACTGAGTTAAATCCTCCAGCGAGCAGGTGTCGGGTAAATGTTTTGATTCCTTGCAGTGTATATTTGCATATTTGAAGCTTTCTGGTACTTATGACTCATTTTAGTTTGTCAAAATCTTAAAAAGAGCAAACCAACAAGGTCCTTAATTTTTATGGGATTGCTGTGTAGGGACTTCAAGATGTTCATGCCCCAGGCTGGGCTCCTCGTAGCACAGGCCCAGCTTATCCTATCACCATCTTGGGGGCGATGAGCCTGCAGGTCCTAACCGTTGGCATCTTATGGATAGCTGTAGTCACAACACACCTCAGACTGTGTGAAGTGTCTTTAACCCTCGCTGTCTGATAACTTCCAACCCTGAATCTGTTTTCTTCCAACATCTCTGCTGGGTCCCTCTTGCCCTTCCCAGCATGACTTGCATCCTGCTTCATTACCAGGGTGGGTAGGTGTGGGTGTCACAGGTCAGGCTGTAGCAGCAAGCAGCTCTGGCCCTTCAAGCCAGTCCTGTGAAGTGTTTTAAGGTCTAATGGAAAGTGAGGCTTTATCTGTAGTGGTATTTTGTCTATACAGGTTTATTTTCTTCATGCAAATATCTGGGGGGGTGGTGGGAGGAGGAGAAAAGATGCTGAGAGAGTAACACTTGACGCCTTGAAGCATTTTTTTCCTGATAAAAAAGCTTTTTCTTTCAATTTTTCAGTTTTATCAGTTCTCATTTGCTGGGATCATGAAGGATGATAATATGGTCTGTGTAAACTTCTTTGGTGTATTTTTGTCTAGTACATTAATAGCTTCCTTAGTATGTGAGGAAAAGCAAGTCTCAACTTCCTAGTTGCTGATCAGAATGTGGAAGTGGTATTTTTTTTCCTAAAAACTGTAATACAAGTTTATGCATGTGCAAAAATAGCTTTAGGGTACAACAAATATTTCATTCAGCAGGTCTAGCTCATTTTATTGACATATTGTTTTGTAAACTGCGGGTGACTTGTATTGTTCTCAACCAAAATAACTGGCATCAGTCAACATAAGAGTGTAATTAATTTACATATTTTCGTTGTGGAAATGATCCAGACTTTTTGTTACTCTACAGTGCTAGACTAGAGAGAGGAAAACTGTAATAACATTTTGAGTTTGTAGTTTGTTTTTAAGTTATTCTTCACTTCTGATTGTGCTGGAGAAAGTGTTGTGACCTTCTTAAATTTGTGCTTGGCATAGCATTGAATGAAAATAAAGGGAGACTTATGAGTGAAATTGTATTTTGTGACCGTGTCGCGCATCAGTACAGCCTTAATGAGATGAGGAGAGTGCGGCTATTGTGTGCCATAGCAAAATGTAGTCCAAAACACTTGTTAAGAACAAATTCAAGAATTAACTATTTCCTTTCTGTATGAGAATCTGAGGTCAGCAGAAGATACTGTGGCAGATAAAGAGTCTGATGAATTTTTTCACGGTGTGCCTGGCAACTCTCTGCATGCCAAAACCACAAAGGGGTGTAGAGTATTGTCTTTGAATAGGCAAGGGCTGGCTGCTATTTGTATGAGGCACCAGAAGGTCTCAGAACCACCTGAACTTCTCTAGCCCATTGGTGAATTGTAGTTAAAGCACCAGTTTCTGAATTATGAAATGCAGGGAGCAGAGTGGTTATCACTGTGGGTGGATTTGATAGGAGGTGGCTTTTGGGGGAGTGTGAACTTGTGTCTCTGAACGTGTAGTGTGAGGCCTCTTCCTCTCCTTTTTTTCATCCTGACTATACTGTATGTTTGATTATTAATAGCTGCTTTTTTTCTTTTTACCTCCATAGGGTGATGGAGCAGTGATGTAGGCTGCTCAAAGGCTCCATGCAAAAAGATGCCACACACAGGCAAATCCTGTTCCCCGTAGCATCCTTAAAAATAAATTTCTTATAATTTTAAACCTGAGACAATGTAATGCAAAAGGGTCCTTCTTCATTTTACATTATGTATTCTGTGTTACAGTGCTTGGTGTCTTACCAGCATACTGTACGTCATCACTTTGATTTCATTCTTCACATTTAAGCACCACCTGAGGAGATATCACTGGAGGTGAGAAAGCTGCTCAGGGAGGCAGGGCATTTGTAAAATTTGCCTTACATGAACTAAGGATATCTTTGGGGAAAAAGCAAGCAAACTAAACAGTTTTGTTTCTTGCTGTCTTTATTCTTTAAACAAGATTCCTGATGTTTCATTTCAGGAACTGCCCGTGAACAGAGAACTTTTAGGCCTCGTTTTCTAGTGGCTTTTTGATGGTGAATGTTGCATCACCAGTTCTGCAAGACAGATGGTTGCTGTGATTAAGCTATTGCTGCTGTGGAGATGAGGGCTGGAATCAGATTTTCTGGCTTCGAGTTCTAGTCCTGAGATGAGGTGCACAGCGGTACTGCTTGTGCTGACCAAACATAAGTAGCATCTCTGTGACCGACTGCTGAGAAGCAGCAGGTTGGCCCAGCTCACTGGTTACATTCCTAACTTCAGAGTATGTGTTGCCTCCTGCTTGCTTTTAATCCTGGGTCTCGCTCCTCCTGTGGTCATGCAGAAAATCCCTGCTTGCATGCAGTGATGTTTTCAAGCTGGCTGTGCTGGTGATGGCTTGGTGCCCATATTCTGCTTTCGCTCAAGCAGGTAACCCCACTTTCCACAGAGTAACAATAAATTCTCCAGACCTATCCTTCATTTTTCCCCAGATACATAGAAGAGTGGATGAATTCCCTCATTTGCTGGCAAAAAAATGGAGAAATGCTTGATTTAGCAATGAAAAAGTCCTTGTGGCTATTCACTCAGGGACATGAAAGGCAAAGGAAACCACAGAAGATGATATAGACATAGGGCAATGTGACTGTTGGCAAATTGGAAGGACTGGTTTGTCCCAGGAACTCTTATCTGTGCGAACGGTTCTGGGAAGTGTCTAGAGACTGGAGAAATACAGTTAGTCTTTCAGTAACTTGCAGAGATTGAAATCTGACTTCATCCAAATGTGTTTTGCTTTTCTTCCTTTCCACGAAACCAGAAGTGTCAGTGTACTGCAGTTCAGGTTCCTTTTTTGACTCAAGCACATTTTCTCATCCTTCTTGAACTTGGGCTTTAAACTTGGGCTGTCCTCATCCCAGGTCAGTACATTTCTCTTTTCACTGTGCTTAATTGATGTGGTCTGTGAGCAAAAGAGAATTGGTGAGCTAATCTAGTGAAAGCCTGTTCTCAGAGCTTCGTTTTTAATCTCTTCCTAGAAAACAAGTGATGGGTGCTGTAGATGGTGCCAAATACAGGGACCCAAACAGTACACCCACGCTGGCAGAGACCATGTTCTCCCATCCTTACTCTTTGTAATGACTTTATGGAGTATGAAAATTCATGAGCATTTTATTTTCCTTTGGGTTAAGGAATTATCTGATCATCTGTCTGTCACTCTGAGAGTGTCTGGATGCTGACAGTGTCTGGATGCAGTCTGTATTCCCCTTCCATCTCAACTCCTTTTAAAAGCCTCTGACTAGTATCCATTGTCCTGGCAGCATCCGTGGGCTCTTTTTGGAGTGCACGCAAATGACTGAGGCCCAAAGCCAACTGGTGCAATGCTCACTGAGCATTGCAATGCTTAAATAGGCATGAAGGCTGGAGTTGTGTTGCCTAAACAGAGATATCTGCTGCCATGTTAGGAGCTTTAGGGTAGCACACTGCTGTTGGTTCAGAAGTTCATGTATCCCTCAGCTTTCAAGATGCATCTAAGATCACAGAATCGCAGAATATTCTGAGTTGGAAGGGACCCATATACCACCATGCCTTAGTGCTTGGGCAGCTGAAACTCTTGTAGGCTTCTGTTAATTAAGTGATAGCTTGCTATGCAAGGATAAAAAGCAGTCTGTATTTTAATGCAGTGTGGTGCTCCACAATTTTTTATTCTTTCCTGGAAAAACAGGAATGTATTTGATACTGATCTGCTGTGTTAGTTCAGTATAACATAAAATCATAGAATGGCATGGAAGGGAAGGGAACTACATTAAAGATGTAGTTCCAAGCCCCATACCATGGGCAGGCACTCCTTCCATTAGACCAGGGTGCTCAGAGTCCCATCCAACTTGGCCTTGAACACTTCAGGGATTCACAACTTCTCTGAGCAACCTATTTAATATTAAAAATATCCTTTGCTGAGGAAGTTGGAATATTTTTTTAGAAGGTGCAGTAAAGATTAGTTGAAAGGTAGCAGTGCATTAAAACAAATTCACTGTGGTAAATCCTACTGGAATGTGCTTGGATCTAATTCTTTAGCAGGATAGGAGTTTGGCATTACACAGAAGTTAGGTGTGCACTGACAGCTTCCGCTATTTTAATTTGCTTGACTGTCATGTCTTGCAAACTTATCTCTACTGTCATGCTATCTGGTGCATTTAATAACTAGATATTGTTATATCGTAGTGAAGGGAAGATGGAAAAATAAATGAAAGGAGCTCAAGCACTACACGAAAGAAATCCACATTTCCTTAGGTTTGGGTTGGGGCTTTTTATTGTTTAAGGTTTTTTTCCCATTTTAGAAGGCAAATTTTAAAAATTCTTTTGAAATTATCTACCAGATAGACAGTTTGCATCTGGCCTTATGAGAATACATCCCTCTAAACAGGTAGAATAGGCAAATAAATACAAATAGTGACTTGGGTTCTCTAATTGTCTGGGATACCCAACTTGAGTGAAGCTAAGCCTGAATTTTTTTTGGTTTTGCTTTTTTTTCTGAGATGCACCAAAGTCCTGCAGCTCACAGGATCTATCTGTTTACACTCTTCTTGAATGGGAATGTGTGTTCTTCCAAATGCCATTTTAAAACATTTCCAAGCAGGACTATGGTTCTTTCCTGAGAAAGACTTTTCCCCTTCACATTTGTAAGTATCTTTACAGACAAAAAGTACTGTAGCATTTTAACCCAGTTTTAAAGTTAATGGCTGAACATGATGATCTTAAAGTTTTTTTCCAAACTATATGATTCTACGGTTCTTCGTTCTAATTCTTTTGGAGGATTGATGGGGATTTAGTGTGGTGTATAGGGTTTTGGAGGAAGAAAGCAGTAGATGTGTCTGTGATGGAGAAGGAGAAGCAGCAAGAGTGTCTCATAGGGTACCTCCTGGGTTCAGCATGGAGCAAATTCCTGACCCTGTCTGGTTGCTACAGTGGTGTTCCCATGATGCCTCATGGAAGAAGGGAGGTTATTACCATTGCCAGTCCTCAGCGAGGAATTCTGCTCTCCTTGAATTGTCCTTGGCTCCAGTCATTCATCTGACTGCAAAGGGCTGTTGTGACAAGTTCCTTCATGTGCAAGGGCAACATGAAGCTGGCTGGATTTCAGCAAACGCTGGTGCTGAGTAGTGCTTGTGTTGTATATATACAGTTGCAGAAAGCTTTCAGAGCGAATAGTCCGCGGCAAAGCTGTTTTAATGAGCTGGAATGCCAATTGTAGCATATCCTACCCAATCTGGCAGTGCTCTACTGAGCTGAAATACCTTCTTTGTTCTTAAAATACCCCCACTGATTCAGATTTTAATTGCAGATATTACAGCTGTCAAAGAAAAAGAGAGATGACCAGATGATTGTGCTGATAGTATAAATGGAAGCTGGGGATATGTCAAGTTCCAGCCTTTAGATCTTCCTTCATTCAAGTGCTATTGCAGATATGCCTGTGTGCTGCAGTGATTACAGGGGGTAGAGGCTCTCTCTAATGTAAAGATGACCCTGAAGTGCATTGTGCCCGATTATATCCACTATGTTGACTAAACTAACTTGACAATAAGCATGTAGGCTTGCAATGATTTCAGTGCTAGCAGTGGTAACAAATAGGCATAGATATTAAATAATGTTGGTTAAAGCCTGAGGTTTGATAAATCGAGATGGAATTGACTAACGCCTGGAGAGATTGTGATTCAGGAGTTGAGTTAAAACAAAAAAATAACAAAGGAAGTGAATAAAATAAAATCATTTTAAAATTTGGGCACTAGACTGCATGATGGCATTGCAAATCATTCAGCATTGGGCAGAGGGTGAGAATTCCTCTCTAAGTGAACTGAACCTTTTTAGCACAGATGTGTCAGGAGCGAACACCAACCAGTTGGGCTGCCATCGTTGCTGTTTTTCTTCATTACATATTGATCAGGTTCTCAAGTTTTACAAGTTCATGAATTTTCCTATGGAAAGAGGCACAATAGACTGTCTTCGGTTTGTATTTCTACATTTCTAGTGTCCAGAAGGATGGATTTTTTTGCTGGATTCAAGACGTACCTGACAGATTTCTCAGGCTGCAAGAAAATACCATGGGCAATAGCATGAGACCATCCACCCTAGCTGATAATGTACACACAAAAGGGAGAAGAAATCAGTGAAAAGCCTCCACACTGAGTCTAAAACTCAGGGCAATGCTAACTACACAAACTGACACTGTGATTCTGTTTTTGAACCTTTCACTGTTTTGGAGAAGGATAGGAAGTGATCTCTTACCAGGGTGAGGGAGCTTCTGCCAACCTTGGGAGATTTCTGCAGGGAGTATGAGAGGAGTATGCATGGGTGGTAGCACACCTTGGTGGTCTTTTCAGGTTTACCGGTGTCCCAGCCTTGCTGTCATATAAAGATTTCCATAACATCACTTATGTTTAGTATTAAGCATCGTTAGTTACACATTTACACAATGGAAGATCAAATGAGGGGCTGATACATGGTACACTTAGCAGACCTGGTTCTTACAGAACTATAGTAGTTACTCATTCCTGTTGTGAAAGGTAATATCCTTCATGTTTGTTGAAGGTTTTGCAGTATTCTGCTGTGCCTGAAGAGATTTTACTGGAATGTAACAACAACAAAAGCCAGGAACAAGATGGAGAATGTGATTTTGTTTGTGTGTTTTGCTTGAAATGCTGAGGATGGGGGGCAGATTGTTTCTTGAGTGTAGCTGAAACTTTTTTTTTCCTCTGGTGCATATCACTTTGTAAACACAGTAATAAAATTAATTTGACTTTTTTTTTCCCCCCTCTATGTGTGACAGGGATAGTCTGCCCCGAAGATACTGTTACTGGCCTATGTGTGTAGCTACATTAATTACATAAGCTAAATATAGTGTTGGTAGTGGATGGTGTGATAGTATGAGGGGAGAGGCTGTGAGTTCTCTGGGTGCTCCGTGATGTCTGTCCTGGTGGCAGGATACTTAACTCTCACTTCATTTTGTTCCTTTACACTTGGTTGAAGGGAAAGGAGAAAAAAGATGAGCTTTCTTTGCTGTAATATTGATTGTCTTATTAATGAGTCCATTAAAAGTGGAAAGCAGAATTGTTTTAAGGTTACAGGAGTCATTTGAGTTATGGTTGCAGCTTTCTACCTGTCTTGAGTTTTGGTGGCTTTTTTTTTTTTTTTTTTAAGCAGTTTCACGGTAAGTTTTAAAACATTGCAACAGAGAGCCTTATTCTGGTCATTGCTTCAGGCAAATCTTTCAGTTGAGGTATCAGAGGTTTCACTTCTCTAAAGACCTATACAAAGCCAGAATTTTATTAATGGTGAGTAGCAGACATTACATATCCTTCTGATTACTGTGCATGTTCCACTCACCTTTGTTGCTTGGAAAATGGGAGGAGGGTCTCGACATCTCATATCATTTGCACCATTTATGAACAAGCAATTTGAAAACAAAAGGTTTGGAGGAGGCAATGTGAATGGAAACCAGGAGTTTACGGAAATTTCACCTGATGACCAAACCGTGTAATTTTTCATGCAAGAAAGTAGGCGTTGTTTTTCAAACAAACAAACAAAAAAAAAAAAAACCAAAACCACACAAAAACAAATCCAAAAACCACCAAACCAAAACCCCACATCCCACTCTCAGATGGAAGTGAAGGTAATAATGGAAATGTATTTGTTCATGGTCTGTTTGTAACTGCATAGGGAGAAGATTACTGAGACTAGGTGGTACTTCAGTCTATCAGGTGGATGTGTAACATGATCCAGTGTTGTGGAAAGCAGAACTGAAGGAAATGAGGCACACTTGAATTTTTCTTTTCACAGTGAGTGCAATTAATGATTGGGAAGAACTCATCCAGAAATGTGATTCATGGCTGTCAGCTGCTTTCACTACTGGGTGCCTCTGTGAGGTGTTGTAGCTCAGTTGAAAATGGTGCACTTGAACAGGAGCCATTTGGCCTGAACTGATGAGTCAAGGAGTGTGCTCTTGACCTTAAATTCTGTGAGACACTCAAATCACTCTTGTGTGTGTATTTTTTAGTTATAAAATAGGAATTGTCTCATCCTGAGGAGGTCTTAAGTATAAAGGGATGAGTATTGTGGTTTTTACTTTGTATTTTTTAATACCTGCTTGTCCCCAGTGTGCTCAGCAGTACTCTTTCCTTTCCCTCTTGACCACCAGTTGGACTGCTGGTGATATCCCTTGCATTAGTGTGCTGGATAAACACTTGAGGTGCACTCTCTTGGACGAAAAAACATTCTGCATCCAGGTGCTTGTTTAATGCTAAGTGAGGCTGAAAGATTAATCAGACAATTACGTTAATAATAGTGTTCTCTTTAAGAAGGGAATTGTGCAGTACTAAGATAGTATTGCACAGGTCCCTTTGCAGGAAAAGGAGGAGGAGTTCTCCAGGGGACTTTGCTACCCTCACTATGTATCAAACTATCCGAATACTAAAATAACTTACAGTGCGTTTGGACCAGGACAGTTAGGTGCAGTGTTTGGCTGGAGTTATGGCTATTTCTTTTCTGTAGTAATAGGAGGGAAAAGAAAAACTTCTGAAGATTAGTGTATTTTTGTAAGACTGGGAGGAGACTTCCTTTCTTATTCCTCTTCCATTTAACTTAATATTATATGGATGCACTGGATGAGGCTTGTCTTGGAGGAGTTAACATAACCCCCATTTGAACTGGTTTTTAACCAGTATGAACTTGAAGGTTTCCCTCAGGCTGCAAGGGAAAATGGTAATGCAGGGAAACACTGTCATCAGCCCTCAGGAAAGGCTGCTTGGCCAGCTCATCCTTCTCATAGATAAAGGAGATTTGGAATCTGAAATGGCCAGGTCTCTGTGAGCCTGGGTTCAAACCTGCCCAGACAAAGGAGAGGCATTTTTGCTATGCAGAAGCTGCTGACGCTGGTTGCAACAGGAGCACGTCTGTGCAGATGGGCTGAGCTCACCCTCTTCAGTCTGTGGACTGGCTCTGGCCTGGAGTATTTGTCACTGGGATAGCACTGTTCAATAACTGCCTGAAAATGCCCTGCTTGGAGCTGATGTGGGCACAGCAGGTAGGGGAGCTCCTGTGCAGGAGCAGTTTCCTGAGTGCCTGGAGGAAGCTCAGCTGTCTGGTGTGAGCTCTCGTTCGGTGCAGATACTGCACAGCTGATTTTGAGATCCACACAAGGGACCTCAACCACTTTGTCAAATTTGTGTGCTTGAAGTTAGACTGTCGAAGCCACACTTGGGCACCCATTAGGTCACTTCAGAGCTGTGCTAAGCATCAGTGTTTCCTACATAAACTATTCAAATAGTTGTCTGTATCTGAGTTTGTCTAGCTGTAGGGCTGGCTTCGGTGGGACCCCTCTAAACAGCACGTATCAGTGGTCACAGGTATCCCACAGTACTTTGCCTGGTTCAGAATGGTTTGAGTTGGAAGGGGCCTTAAAGATGATCTTATTTCTACTCCCTGCCATAGGCAGGGTCACTTTCCACCAGACCAGGTTGTGCTGAACCCCATCCAACCTGGCCTCAAATACTTCTGGGAATGGCATGCCCACAGCTTCTCTGGACAGCCTCTGTTCCAGTGCCTCACTGCCCTCTGGATAAAATAATTTCTTCCTAACATTCAACCCAAATATCTCCTCTTTTAGTTTAAAACCATTCCCCCCTTGTCTGATCACGATCTGCCCAGGTAAAAAGTTGTTCTCCCTCTTTTTTACAAGCCCTCTTTAGGTACTTGGAAGGCTGCAGTGAGGTCTTGCCAGAGCATTCTCTTTTCCAGGCTGAACAAACCCAATTCTCTCAGCCTGTCTTTGTAGGAGAGCTGCTCCAGACTTCTAATCATTTTTGTGGCCCTCCTCTGCACTCACTCCCAGTAGTTTCACATCCTTCTAGTGCTGAAGATCCCAGGTGGGGTCTCACAGGGACAGAGTAGAAGGGTAGAATCACCTCCTTCAACCTGCTGGTCACTCTTTTGATGCAGCCCAGGATAAGTTGGCCTTTAGGGCTGGCAGTGGCGTTAATGCAATGGCACAGTCATCTCTAAGCCAGACAGCAGGGAGGCAGCATGAAGGTCTTCAGAGCCACAGAGGGTGTGCAGGAAACTTCAGTGCCGTCACTTAGGAATAGTTTTCCAGGCAGTTCATGAGGAAAAGGAAGGAGGAAACAACAATTCTGGGGGGGCGAGTGGGTTGCTGTGTGAGCCTGCTGCCGTGCTTCTCTGGTGGGCTGTACCTCTGCCCTTTGTGGCAGCAGGAGCCCAGCATGGTGGAGGCTCCCTGGCAGAAGACATGGGTGCCAGGGCAGCGGCTGCTGTCTCACCATTAGCCACACACTGTGTGGCTGCTTGAAATCCCTCTTGTCATCATTGTGAAGCTGAAATTCAGTGGCAGTTTCACAATAGCGCAGTTCCTCGCACAAGGGTGGGAAAGTAGGTCACAGACTGCCCTTGCAGCATTTGTTTGTAGGGCTGTAGGGCTGTGATGAGACCTGAAAGCTCTGAGGATCCAACCAATCAGAATTCATTTCTCACCCCTTTCCTTTATGTCTCTGTTTCTGGCGTATGAGTTGACTGGGGAAGAGACGCTGGAACCAAACAGTTGACTTCCCTGCTATTGTTATTACTATTTCGGTAGGGCCTGAAGGTTTTTGGTATGACTGGGCACCAAGCATTGTGCAGACTGGTCAGACTGCCCATGTACCAAAGAGTAAACGCTTCAGGTGGATGAGTCAATGCATGGATGGAAGCACAAAAGGCATTTAAAGTTTCGGCTGCTTAAGTGTGTGCTTAGGATGCCAGTGTAAGACCTTCCAGCTCAGGAGGCACTGGCAGCATAGCAGCACCTGCATTTCAGCAGTGATACAGCATGGTGTGTGGAAAGCCCCTGCTCTTCCTTTTAAAGCAGTGATAGCCAGCAGTTTGAGGGTTGGCAGGGAAGCAAACAAAGTAGGGACCCAACCCCATACCATGAAGTTGCAAAGCTTGAGGCTTTAATATGCCCAAAGTCCCTCAAAGACTAGGTTAATGCAGTTATTATCTAGATAATCAGAGAATGTTTGGCGAACCCTTTGATGTGCAGCTGGAACTGAGATCTTCATTCATGCATCAGGGATTGGAGCTCAGCAGAGAGGATCTCCAGCCACACTGACCTGTGCTCTGTGGTGTGGAGGGGTTTGGACTGGTGCCCCTGGACACTCCTCCACCAGTGCAGTGCGAGAAGTGGATAGACTGTGTTTTCCTTTGCCCTGGCCGGAGCAGATGGGGACTGCGAAGTGGCACAAAATGAAGCACAGATCAGGTTCTCCTCTGAGCAAGAGCATTGGCCTCCCAGTATTTTCTTGCGGAAGTTGGAATTTTTGATGTAATATAAAACGTGACCAGGGAGAAATTCAAGTAGCTCTTTTATGTTTATTCAGTATTTTTCCAGATTAGTTCCTAGCTTCATTTGGCTCAAATATGCTAACTACTTAAGAAATAAAAAGAAATCACCATAACAGGCTTCCTGTGAGGAATGTCACTGGCTGTTCTGAGGACTCTCCATGACTTCTTAAAAAGTTAACTTCAACAAAACAAACCATTGTGGTTCTTTGTGACTGCCACAGTTCTTCAGGTGTTGCTTAGCTACCACTTGGCAATGATCTTTCCCACCAGAACTGGTGTTGTGAGCCTCCAGGCTGAAATTGCCTGATGAAAGGAGAAAGCATAGAACACCCAGTATCTCTGCTCTGAACTCACTGATTTCTGTTCCTGCCAGGAGCTCCTGCATTTTATGTATGATTTCATGGAATCACAGTGTCATAGAATCATTAAGGTTGGAAAATACCTCTGAGATCATTGAGTCCAACCATTGACCCAGCATTACCAGGTCCACCACTAAATCATGTCTCTAAGAACCACATCTACATGTCTATTAAATCCCACCAGGGATGGTGACTCCGCCACTGCTCTGAACAGCCTGTTCCACCCTCTCAGCAAAGAAATTTTTTCTGGCTGTGGACCAGAGAAGGCAGGAGACAATCCTAATTTTGCAGAATTGGCATATGAACAGGGACTCCCATTATCTAAATATGACACTGGACAGCTTCATTTTGAAGCCCAATGTCAGAAATCTTCAGCTTATGTCAAAACCAGTGAGAGGAAAAGACAGAGGCTTTATTCCAGTTTTCTGAAAGCTGTCAAAATGGATGACAACGTGGATGCCCCAGCCTACAATATGTGGTTTTTTTGATAGATTATGTAGAATCTGATGGCCTCATATTCTGAAATGACAAAGAACAACAGATTGCAGTGAAGTCATTAAGGAATTGAATTTCGGTATCTTTGAAATTAGAGTTACAAGTTTAAAAACTGTTTGTTGGTTAAACATCATCCCTAAGTAAACCTAAAATAAAAATTGCCTTTCCCGCCATTCCTGGTGGTCCTTGCTTCACTTATTTGACATCTTTGCTGGGTCCAGACAGTATCAAGTTTGTGGCTTTAGATTGACTGTAATGAGTGCCATAACTGATCTGGCAAAAATAAATAATCAGATAACTTATGTGATGATCAAATTTTGCTAATGGCAGCTTGAGTGATGAAACCTAAGAAATGCTTTGGGATTCATTAGGTTTTGTGCCACTGTGGAAGATACTAAACAATATTAGTAAAGAGTCATCTTACTTCAGTTTTGTGGATGGATACTAAACAGTTTGAATAGTGGGAGAAAAGCAGTCTTATTATCTTAGGGTAGTGCACTGATAGTGTGTTATAGAAAAGGGAAAGTCAGTGGACCAAAAGTTGTATAATTTTTCATATTCTCAAACTTTGACGCTGTACTTTTACACTACAGTATTATCCCAATAAATCACAAGGTGAGATCCCTAGAGGTTTTTGTGAAGGATCATGTATTTGAAGGGAAGTAGGGTTGAAAAGGAAGCAAAAAATTAAATACATTGAAAAGTTCCCAATTGTTAAGCTGCTTTGGAAATAGAAATAGCTTTAGGAGAAGAGAGCGGTAAGGTTCAAGTTCAGACTCTAGCCTCAAGGTGCTTAGGTGCTGCAGTGTTTGATTTCTCATCTGCTGTAGTACTGGTGCCTGGGACAGGGAATGAGTCAGAGCTTTAGCTGAAATAGAACATGTAAGATCTTGGTCCTGTGAAATTAAGAAAAAAAAGTTTGTAGTATTGAATGGTTGCCTGATCATTTTCATTTATAAATGATAACAATAACACCATTACATTAGAGGAAAACAGCATTTCAGACTTTTTAAGGCTTGTGATGGCAGGCTGCTGCAAGGTCCCTGCTAGCAGTAAGCCAAACTAGAGGGAAAAGACATCTGATCAGAAGCATGGCCTGTAGCCCTGATTAAAATGCCCTGTCCCTCCGCAGGACATGATCTGGTGTGGAGATGTCCTTTGAGTTGCCCTTAAATTTGTGTCTGGGCACTGTTACTGGTTGCGGTAGGCATGCCGTGCTCAGAGGAAAGGGAGGCATTCGCTCCCTGGCTGGAGGAATTTCCAGTTAAAAAAGATTATAA
>JAWWES010000001.1:35399201-35432967 GCA_035583135.1 Lophotriccus pileatus
TTCAGACATTTTAAGGCTTGTGATGGCAGGCTGCTGCAAGGTCCCTGCTAGCAGTAAGCCAAACCAGAGGGAAAAGACATCTGATCAGAAGCATGGCCTGTAGCCCTGATTAAAATGCCCTGTCCCTCCGCAGGACATGAGAGCAGCATCTCTGCTTGGCACTTGATGAAGAGCTTTCTCCTGACCTGCTGCCTTGGGGTGCAGTCTCATTTCTCCCTGAAGATCTGGTGTGGAGATGTCCTTTGAGTTGCCCTTAAATTTGTGTCTGGGCGCTGTTACTGGTTGTGGTAGGCATGCCGTGCTCAGAGGAAAGGGAGGCATTCGCTCCCTGGCTGGAGGAATTTCCAGTTAAAAAAGAGTACAAGTCTGTGCAAGTGAGCCTGGTGAATGGCGAAGGAGGATGCAGTAGAAGGGCACACAGGGCTGGCAAAAGTGTGTGTTGCAGTTTCTAAGCGTCAGGTAAGTTTTCAGGCTTTCAGAGAGTAAATCAAGGTGGTGACTGGTAGTGCGTTCCTTTCCCAGCTGTAACTTGCTCTGTGTAACTGCCTTAGTAAATACATACCCCTCTCTCTGAGAACTGGCAGGCAAGTGACCTGCCCTTTAACCTCAGTGTAGGAAAATACACAGGAGCAGTGAGAAACACACTGTAATTTCCCACCTTTCTGTACTTCACGTTTGCATAGCTATGCTTTATAATTAGGTCCATTTTTTTGAAAACATGTAGCTGTCCCTTGGTGACCCAGGGATTAATTTTTCTAACCCAAATCAATACTAGGTATATGGAGAGAGTACTGCTGTCCTGTGGTGTTTGTGGAGTGAGAGAGTCATCCAGCAGGCTGGGCTTCATCTGGCTGGACATCAGTATTCACGAGATGGCAGTGTAGCATGATGCTTCTCCCTTATGTAGCTTCTGGAGAGGAAAGATTGGTACCCAGCAGGATTTTGTCCATTCCTTTCAGGCATCTTTTTTGAGATGGGGTGCATTGCCTAGCTAAGGTGCTGGTTGCTTTTGCAGCATGGGAGAGGAAATCCCGTCCTCTGATCATCTTCATGGCCCTGCTTTGGACTCACTCCAACAGGTCCATGTCTTTTGTGTGCTGAGGATCACAGAGCTGGAAACAGTAGTCCAGGTGGGGTCTCATGTGAGCAGAACAGAGGGACAGAATCGCTTCAACCTGCTGGCCATGCCTCTTTTCATGCAGTCCAGGATATGGTTGGCTTTCTGGGCTGCCAGCACATATTTCTAGCTTAAATTCAGTTTTTCATCCACCAACACCCCCAAGTTCTCCTCAGAGCTGCTCTCAGTCGGTTATTGGCTAAGTCTGTGTTTGTGCTTGGAATTGCTCTGACTCATGTTCAAGACCTTGCACTTGGTCTTGTTGAACTTCACGATGTTTGCACAGGCCCACCTCTCAAGCCTGTCCAGGTCCCTCTGGATGACATTCCTTTCCTCCAGTGTGTCGACCGCAGCGCACAGCTTTGCATTACCAGCAAAGTTACTGAGGGTGTCCTCAATCCCACTGTACGTGTCACCGACAAAGATGATAAAAAGTGCTGCTCCCAATACCAATCCCCGAGGAAGATCACTTGTCACTGCTCTCCACTAGGACGTCAAGCTGTTAACTGCAACTCTTGAATGCGGCCATCCAGACAATTCCTTATCTACCAAGTGGTCAAATCAATGTCTCCCCAACTCAGAGATAAGGATGTCTCATGGGACAGTGTTGAACACTTTGCACACATCCATGCAGATGATACCTGTCATTTTTATCTCATCCATCAGCTCTGTATCCCCAGTGTAGAAGGCCACCAAATTTATCTCAAACCAGATCTTCTCCTTCAGGGGTTGGTTCTTCATTGTCCCAGCCCCTGCTTTTGCTGTCTGTGATTTGGGCAGTGTCATTGGAGCACTAACGAAAAAGTCAGTGAGTTCCTCAGCCTTCTCTGTGTCCTATGTAACCAGGTCTTCTATTTTCTTCTGGAAAATGCCCACAATTTCCCTGATCTTTTTTTTTTTTTTTTTTTTAATCACTGATATACCTATAGAAGCCTTTCTTGTTGGCCTTAAAGTCCATGTCCAGATTTAATTCTGTTATGGCTTCAGCTTTCCTAACCAGATCCTTGACTACTTGGAACAATCTCTCTGTATGTCTCCCAGGGTACCTGTCCTTGCTTTCATCCCCTGTAGGTTTCTCTTTGTGTTCCGAGTTTGTCCAGGATCTCCTTGTTTGTTCATGCAGGACTCATGTTTTTGCCTGACTTCTCTTTTGGGTATGCATCACTCTTGATCTTGATGGGGGTGATCCTCAAACATTAACCAACTTTCTTGGGCATCTCTTCCCTCCAGGACTTTATCCCATGGTACTCTACTGAGCAGGTCCCTGAAGAGGCCAAAGTTTGCCCTCCTGAAGCCTATGGTAGTGAGCTTGCTGTGCCCGCTCCTCACTGCCCTAAACCACTGCCCTAAGGATCTTGAACTTCACCGTTTCATGGTTAATGCTGCCCAAGCTTCATATTCCCCACCAGCCTCTCCTTGTTGGTGAGGATGAGGTCGAGCATAGCACCTCTCCTCATTGGCTCCACAATCACTTGGAGAAGGAAGTTATCATTAATGAATTCCAGGTACCTTCTGGATTGCTAATGTCCTGATGTGTTGTCCCTTCAGCAAATACTGTAATAGTTGAAGTCCCCATGAGGACCAGGGCCTGTGAACATAAGGCTGCTTCTATCTGTCCATAGAGGGCCTCATCCACTCAGTTTTCCTGGCTGAGTGGCCTGTAGGAGACCCCCACTATAATGTCACCTATCCCTGCCCTCCCTTTAATCCTGACCCATAAACTCTCTGTTGGCTCCCCATTTACTCCCAGGCAGAGCTCCATGCATTCCAGCTGGTTATTGACATAGAGGATGACATCTCCTCTGCCTGTCCCTTCTTCCAAGGCCTGTATCGTTTCATTCCAACACTCCAGTCATAGGAGCCATCGCACCACATCTCTGTAAAGCCAGTAAGATCACAGCCCTGCAGGTCTGCCCATATCTCCAACTCCTCTTTTTTATTGCCCATGTTATGTGTATTTGCATAGAGGCATTTAAGTTGAGCCAGTGGCTGGAATAGCTGGAGTTCCTTTGAACTGCTCTTCAGACTGGAAACTGAAGTCTGCCATATGTTAGGAAGTTTGCTAGGGTCCATTAGGATGGCACCATGTATAATTTTTTAACGTACACTCTGTTTTCAGCATTTTTGATGTGGGTTTTTTTGTGAAGTTTTTGCTATCTGTGCTCTGTCCTCATCATGTACATTTTTGGTGTCAGGGGAGGTGGAAATGACAGCATCTCTTAGTGCCAGGCTTCTTGGTAAGATCTCTTGCGAGCACTGAGTCTTGGAAAATGTGCTTTTGTGTCCCCAGAATGGATGAAATGGTTTTGAATGGAGGATATCTGGATAGCTTTTTACAGAGTTCTGTGATTAGCGCATGCCTGAAAATTTTGTTTCTTTACTGATGACCTCATAGGTATGACTGCAGCAGTCCCCAATAATACACTGCAGTGTAGAAAACACCTCAGTGAGCTTTAAATGATATGTTGAGTACTAGCTGCAATCAAGCAATGGCAGCATGGAGCTCAGCACAGACTAATTTTCCCTGCTGCTTGTGTGCACCAAACATCTTGGAAAATAATATAGACATACTTTTAACTTTTATATTTCTGAAATATAAATAGTAGTTTTCCTTTCTGCTTTAGAGGGTGGCCTAAATAGGAGGCCTGATTTCATATGAAAAGTTTGTCATGAGAGTGGGTAGGATGGAAAACCATTCCCTTCTTGGTGTACACTGCATTTCTTTAGGATAACTCATACTTCTGCAGTTCAGGAAATCGGATTTTATTTATATTGATTTAAGGAAAAGCTTAGGCGTTTATATTTGCATATTTAATGTAGTTAGAGTTTCAGTTATTTGTATTAGCAGTTGCTCCAACTACAGTATTAATAAGGCAGGTGCTTTTGTATAAATAAAATAGAAAAGAGGAAAAAAAGTAGAAACATTAGTGCCATAGGTTAATTTTTGTATAGTTGTAATGACTTGCAGCCACCACAGTAACACTTAATATTCCCCTAGTGATACCTTGAGTCGGGAAAGAAATTAACTCCTGTGTATTAAGTTAGCAGTTGGCAAACAAAGTTGAAGATGAAAAGAAAATGAAGGGGCAAGGAAAAAGGCTCAGTTCCTCAGTACTGCCACACGGGACACCCAATTCTAATTTCAAGATCTGGTTATTTCCTTTAATGCCCGCCATATGTGAAAAATTCTATGGCAGCACGGGGACATACGCAAATCCCTTTGAAGCTTTTGGGATTTATGTTAGGCCTACCTTTTATTAGTTATTTATATTTTTTTTAGGGTTTGGGTGCTTCTCCCTCTCATCCCCCCCCCCTCCCCCCCCGCCACCGCCAGAAGCAAAGAGGCAAGATAAGCCTGCTAAAGGGGTATGGTTGCAAAAGATTGAGAACTTCTTGCTTATGAAGACCTGCATAACTTAATACATCCTTTTGATATAATGGGGTTTCACTGATGTAGACTGAGGCTACCTCTATGTGAAACTAGCTGAAGTCTTTTGGCTTCGTGGAGTGTCAAGTGCCCACTTACAGGGAAAATCTGCTGGTGTTTCATTTTGCACCTCTGTGTGTACAGTGTGTTTGTGTAGCAGCCAGAAGAAGGTGAGTACTGGATATGTTCCCCCAGCAATGCCTTGAAACTTTCCTCCCATGGAGCTAAAATGAACTTGAGAAAACTATCTGATCTCCAGTAATGCAATGGCTGCTTTGCCTTCTTTGGAAACAGAGTAACTCTGTTAGGGCACAGGAAGGAAGCCAAAAAGTCAAATTGGCTGAGAACAAATAATGAAATTAGCTAGTGCTGCTTCCCTGACAAGAGCTAATAAATGGGGCAGAAAATCTAACAAAAACCACAAATGAAGCTAGTCTACAATTTTTTTCAGTATATGTGTGTGTGTGTATGTATATATATACATGTATATATACATAATCTTGAAAGTGTCATTTAAAGCAGTCATGTGCTTTTAGTGTTTCTGGTTCTTGCCACTGCGACTTCTTTCCTAAATTGTTAAGAGACCTGCATAAATATAAGGAACTTGTCATTGCTCTGTAAATGGTCAGGATCTTGGAAAGAGTTCATTTCTTTTGTAATGCAGTTCTATTTCTGTCATCCTCTCTGACCAAGAATGTTGACTTAGAACTGGCTGTGGGTGTTAAGTATCTCCGCAGTTATCTTTGCTTGTGTTGAACAAATGAAAGAAGGCTTAAGGGTGGACGGTCCTGTCTGTGTTTCTGTTTCCTGGAGAGGAACTGTTCTGCACCCAGCTAGCAGAAGAGGACCTGGCATGGAAAGTTAAGGAAGGTGCTTGTGCTTGGCAGGAGCATCTTGCTACACAAAAACCTGTTGCCACTTGTGTACTGTGGGTTAGAAAAATGAAAACGTGGAACAGTCCAGAGGACTGGATACTTCTCAAGCAGCTAACCACAAAGCATGAAAGTCCTGCTATATAATTTGAGGCAACCGAAAGCTGGTGGCTGCAATTAGGTGTGTAAAGGCTGAGGGCAGAAGGTGCAAGGGAAAGCAGGTGTTGTATGCACTTGGGTTTCTTCAGGTCAAACCTTTAAAATCTGTTGCTGCTGAGCACGTGGTGTACTTTGTGTGAGTTGTGCTACTATATGCTTGGCCCTCGGGACCGATTGCTATGTAAATGCAAATTATTTAATTAACATTATTGTTTCCGTCTGCCATAATATGATTTTTATGAGTATTTCTAGATTAAAGTTCACTTTAGAAACATAGCAATTGCTTCCCAAATTGCTTGGCTGTGCACTGCATTTTAAACCTCTTTAATGCAATAAGGAGTCCTTATCATTCCTTAAGCATCAGAGAAGCAGCCAGAAAAAAAACATATGACCAAAACCTGTAAATATAACAGTTCAGAAAGCATAAAGAAAGTCCTGTTCGTTTTGACATAGCAGATCCAGTAATTCTTGACTGGTAATGGAACAAAAAATATTCAGAGAGTAAACCTGTGTCCTCTGGTCTTTAAATCATAAGCTCAGTTTTAGTTAATTTTTTTTTCTCTTTTTTTTTCTTTCCCCCATCAGCAGGTATGGTCAGCAGAAGTTCTGTATTTGCCAACAGTTCCCACAGTTTTCCTTCCACGTGGAAAATATGAATGGAAGATAGAATGCTGTCGGGGCCCCAGTGTGTGGCACTGGTCAGTGGTGTGATGTTGGCTTGTGTGCAGGATCCTGCCAGTAACTCAGCAAGGATGGTGCAGGCAGTGAGCATGCACTGCACGCCTGGAGCTTTGCCAGGACCTGCCTGTGTCAACATACAGCTTATTGCTCAGTGCTCTCTTGTTCATTTCCATGATTTAGATGGTAACTCAAAGATCAGTTGTAATACCCTTTATTGTTCTGGACTGAGGCTTGCCTAGTTAAGTTGTTCATGGAGGGAAATTTAAGAGCAATAGGTGGAGAAGTTTTGGAGAATGTCACCTTGCTTTGCCCTTTTATAGAATTTTCCCAAAGTTTTCAGCTTTTACAAAAAGTTGCTGTTTAAGTTTTTGCAATCCTAAAAGTAATCAAATTACATGTCAGTGCATGGAATTTTAAATAAAGGAATGTTTCCGTAGCCAAATTTTTGTATCCTCTTTCTGCTGTGAAATTTTAGCCTGTGTTAATTTAACAAGGGATTGGAAAATCTCTTTAATATTTACCCTCTTCTGCTGTTTTGTGTTTGGGGCTTGTTTGTTTGGAGGTTTTTTAATGGTAGTAGAGCACAAGCGTGTTGGGTGGCTCACAGTGAAAGAAGACAGAAGTACTCAGTACTTCCCACTGATTGTAAAGGAATACATGTACAGAGGACTATTCAATTTTTGCTTTGAAAAGGCGAAAAGGTGTCCTATTACTTCATCCTGGCTTTGTGTTGCTTGGTTTGAGCAGACGGTCTGCAGCTGCTAACACTTCCCTGCATACCTCTGATGATACTACAGCTGTTGACATCCATAGAAGTTGGAACTTTGTTCCTTGGTTTGGGTCTCACCCCAGATGCCTGTGGCAATGTATGAGCAGTTGCATGGGACTCATGAGAGTCGCTGGCTACGCTTTTGTTTCTCTGAGAAAGCACATGGAGAAAATAAATTATTCCTTTTACATAATCTAAGGTTTCGCTGATAACAACAGCAGGTAGAAATTTGCCAGTCAGGAGTGGTGGTACTAGCTGACAACATACCTTTAATCTTTAATTTGCGTCTACAAGTTTGGCAGGTTTTTTACCCTTCCATCAGTTGACATATGCAGTGGTTTATGTTCCTGATTAGTGGTTTACCTGTGCCTCCAATTGCCAACAAAAATCTGCATTGAAGAAGGTTCCCAAATACTTCTGAGTGTCGGTGAGGAAATCTAGATAAAATTCAGTCTCTTGTACAGGGCGCACTGCTGACCCATGACTTCTTTCTGTTTTTGTAGAGAGGGAGTGGGGGTGCTTCTAAGAGCAGGCTTCAGTACAGTGAACAGAAAGACTGGCCTTAAAGTGATTGTATTTTTTGTTTCAGTTTCTCTTAATCCTGCTTCGGGAAGGGAAATGGGGAATGAAACATTTGATTATGGCTCTGGTTAGATGGGTAACTAAAATATGATGTAATACTGCAGTCTTTCCCTTGTCCCTTTGGCAGGGATCACCATACCTGCAGCAGCCCTCAGTCAGAGCATGTCATCTGAACAGGTTCCTGTTAGGCTGGGGTGATACCAGAGGTTGAGTTTTCTTCCAGCTGTGATACCATTCAGTATATTAAGAGAGACAGAGTAAGGACACAAGAACGAGAGAAAGCGTGTTTTTAAATGGACTGTAAATGCAGAGGTGGGTCCTCGCTCCCCAGCCTGTGCTGGGCATTGCTCTGAAATCAAACCCTCTGTGCAGAGGAGTAATTAACCTGTGCACATAAGCACTGGGGGGGGGGGGGGGGGGAGAGAGAAAATGCTGCTCTCTTCCCTTCCTCCACCTCCTCAGAGAAATTTCATTCATAGCTAGGTTGTCCAATCAGTGCTTTATGGTGTGAGGGGTATTTTTTAATTTTTTTTTCTTCTCTCAGCTTCTCCCACAGCAGGAGGAGCATATTGTGTCAGTTTGATTGATCTGTGAACAACTCTGGTGTTCCACGGCATAATGTTAATAGAGTTGGTGGCATAAAGTCATATGAAGAAAATCTAAAAATACAGAGCAGCTTGATTAACGTCCGCCGCCTAAAAGGAGCATGCTTGTACAGCGGCCAGGGACCGGCAGTATTTGGAAAGGAGTTTTCTAAAACGAGAAGTTGAAAATTACTGTGCCTAGAACTGGGACTGAATTGTCTTCAAAATAGTTTCTTTTAATTGAAACCAAGCTGAAGGTTTTCTTTCTGGGACAGTGCCTGTCAGCCATGGGGCCTGCGCTACATTGTTGGCAGTGCTTGGGCTTGTCAGGGGACCTCTGGGAGGGGAGGTCAGGAGGGCTCCAGACCTGCTCACCACCCCTTGAGGCCCCCATGGACACTCCCAGACAAAGTAACCTGAATATTTGCGTGTTGTAAGGCACTTTACTGATACCACTGGATTTTTTTGGTGGTGTTTCTGTTGCAATTAGGCAACAGCACATAATGGTCATAGAATCATTAAGGTTGTAAAAGACCTATAAGATCACCAAGTTCAATAATTAACCCAGGCCAGGTCCACCACTAAACCATGTCCCTAAGCACCACATCTACACATTTTCTGAATGCTTCCAGAGGAGGTGTTTCCATCACTTTCCTGAGCAGCGCGTTCCAATGCCTGACCACCTTTCAGTGAGTATTCTCATATCCAATCTAAACCTCCCCCTGGTAGAACTTGAGACCCTTTCCTCTTGTCCTATCACTTGTTCCTTGGGAAAAAAGTCTGACTTCCATCTGTCTACAACCTTCTTCCAGATAGTTGTAGACACAACTGGAGAGGTAAATCTTGGTCAAAGAGAAACCCTGCCATCTTGGGTAGCAGGATCAAGATGAGGATCAAGACATGAAGTTGTGTGAGAACCCTTTTTCACTCCCCTGTCTCTGGAATCCACGGGGAGCATGTCAGGTGTGCCAGGGCAGACTGCACCCATGGTTGGGGCAGGTCACAGTGATAGCCGGGGGTGCGTGCCCAGCCTGACCCACAGCCTGAGGAGACCTGTCACCTGACAAAGTGTCCTGGAAGAAAGGGGTTGCATAATACATTGAATTAATGCAGAATAGTGATATTTTTCTGAGAATAAGCCAAGGTTTTTCTCTTTCACCCAGAGCTGGGAAACTGGGAGGAGCTCTGTGCTGTCTGTAAAGCCTTGCCTCTGTGAGGAGGTACAGGCATGGCAGAGATGCTGGGTCTCCTCTAAGTGGTTCACACCCATCCACTGGAGACCAGAAACCTCTTCTTCTATTTTCCTCCTCCCTCCCCATCTACTGCTGTTAGTGGCAGGACCCCACACAGCCTTCTGCAGGCTGAAGGAGGAATCTGATCCATTCCAGCTTGTTAGCAATACTGCCAATGTGGCTGAAGCTTGTCCTTTTCCATGCTTGGAAATTTTTGGTGGTGACCCTCTCCACCCATTGGTTGCTCAGGAGAGGAGAATGGGTTCCATGTGCTCACTGGCAACAGTGAGGGCTTGGCATTGCCAACTGGCAGCTTCAGTCCATGAGCACTTCCCTCTGGATGGCTGTGGCTGAAAGCTGTCAGGAAGAGGAAGGCCTTTTCTTGCTATTTTTCTTATTTTCTTTTCCCCCCCGCCCTCTGCGTTAAGTCCATAGGCCCATTCTCTTAAAACTCCTTTCATAATTTTCTCCAAACCAAGTGGGTTGGTTTTTTGTTTGTTTGTTTGTTTGTTTTTAACTTTTGGATATAAGCTCTTCAGCAGTAGTCATCCTGTGTTATTGATAGGGAAGCTATGAAGGTTTTCTAAAGACATGTTAAGACTATGCTTTGCTGAGACCATGTGGTGGAAAGGTTGGTGACCTGATGACTTGGGCTGTCACTTTGTGTCCTTCCTTGTTGACCTTTCCCTATGTTTATATAGTTTTGTGAATAGCTGAGCAAAAAGCAAGGAAAAACAAACAAAAAGGCAGCTAGGACTGGAAAAACTTTTCAGATTAGGGAGAAATACATGTGCTCAGAAACCAGATGTGGTTTTATTTGAAACAAAACAACCACAGTTTATCTGAAGGATTTCTTTTTTTTTTTTTTTTTTTTTTTTAACAAGTGAAACAGGTTTCGTATATTAGTTTGCAATACTGATAAGGAATCATACCTTTTAACCACTGTTTTCAATTTTTATGATACTGTTCTAGTAGTATCATGATAGGAAAGGCTCCTTTACAAAGGAGCCCCATTCTCCAAGTAAGTTGTATATAAAATAAGGTCTGTGACTGACATGCGTCCCCAAACAGTTTGTGATTTCATGTTAATGATACCATCTGGGTAGGGCAGCTCAGTCCTTGGAGGCCACTTCAAGTTTGACTTGGGAAAGCACTGGATCAAGCTTGCTACCATGGGATGGCAGTTTCTACACACATGAGGTGGATGGAGCAGAAAAACTGTTTGAGATCCTTTTCCTAAAGGGAAGATGAAAATGTTGTCCTCATTGGCCTTGTCATCAGAGATTCTGTGGTGTGTCAGCTGGAACAGAGGATGGCTCCCCACTGAGCGCTAGATGTTTGATTGCTCTTTTACCAAAACTAAGGCAGATGAATTTGAAGAAATTAGCATGATGGCAGCTTGCTGTTTCTTCTATCTCTGAATTTATTGTTCACCAGAGTTAAATTCATACAAATGAATTAATTGCAGATGGGGAAGTGATAGAGAAAATGCATCATTCTACTATGTCCAACTTACTTCAAGGAAAAAAAGCTATTAAGTGGGAAAGAGACTGAAGTTTCAAGAGTTTTGTGGGAGAGAAGACCTTAGGTACCAAGGCCAGGTTGGATGAGGCTTTGAATATCCTGGTCTAGTGCCCTGCCCGTGGTGATTGGTTGGAACTAGATGATCCCTTTAAGTTCCCTTCCAAGCCAAACTATTCTATGATGCTAGGAGGTATTTCACTATTTGAGTGTTAAGGACAGAAAGATTTGTGGCTGGCTGAGCAGCCATTTAATAGCAGACTGAGATATTGATCTAGTATTGTATCGTGTTTTCTTATGATATAGGATAATGGTCCATTATCTTTCACTTCAGAAAATAATGACTTAAAAGGTACTTGAGCAAAGAGGCTGTTGACTGTAGAAATAAAATGAAATGGAAGTTAGATGAAACTGGCTGGAAGAGATCCTGGAATTTAAAAAAGCTGTTGTAAAGCAGATGTTGGCACTTTTTCAGTGAGGGTGTGCCATCTTGTAGCCTTTTTTTCTAAATTAGAGGTTGTGAGTGCCAGTAGAAATGGAGTGGAAGCTGAGAGCTGCTGCCTTTTGCAGAGTTCATAGAATGCTACAAGGTTCAGCTTCGGGAATATCTGTTGAGCTGTTTAGGTTCTGTCTTGGGAGGTTTGTGCTGCACACTGCCAGCATCGGTTGTGCAGAACTCTGTGGTTCACAAAAGTGACTGACTATGAAATAACTTACCATCTCTCCACGAATTAGTCATCATAAAGTGGATGTCCCATGTGTCATGTCTTTGTTTCTAATATGACCTAAGTTTTATGCCTGTCCTGTTTCACATAAGGCATTACCAAGGAAGATGGTGAAAGGGTTGTGCATTGACTCCATGGTACTTTGAGCCCTCTTAGAGTAGCATCATTTATCCACCATGATGGCATTTACATGAATGTATTTCTGGTATGGTAAACAAGTTATGGGAGAAATGTTATTAGCACCTTGTAAATCCCGAGAACAGTTGAACACAGCCTTTTATAGTTTATCATAAAATAGTCTTCACAAAAATGTGAAAATTACTGTTTTGTGTGTAGACTTCCTTATTAAAAACTAGTCTCTGGTTTGGTAAATGTCATTAATATTTTAATCAGATTAAACTTTCTTTACAGTTTTTGCAATCTGCTCTTAAGCAAAAGTCACCGTTATTAACCATTCTTTCCTAATGCTTTCTTAATCTTCATGGCCCAGAGCACAGTTGGGGATGAACAAGAGATGAGAGTTAAAAGTAGATACTTTCTCCTAACTACTCTGCTTTTCTTTTAAAAAACTTTTAATGAGAAGCCTTCAATTTTCAATAGCAAAACAGGTCTTTCATTTTCCTGCATTCGTTTCCTTTGGCCAAAGTGTGCCATTAAAGAATAACGATGTTCATGGCATTCCATATTTTTAAATGCGAAGAAATGGCTGGAGTCAAGAACAGCGTGGTTGTAAAACTTTGTCTCTCTTTGTAGGTCCACATGCATTCAAAAAGTACAAAGTCTGAACTATACATACAGCTTTCGTGTTTCAGCTGGCAGTCCCTTTGAAGGGACACTTGTGATTTTTCTTTTATTTGTTTGCCTCTGCCTGGAGGCAGCATATAATAAAAATAATAAATACTTCTACTAGTGCCTGATGGGACAGCTTACTAGTTTAGTCATCAGATTTAGAAATATCTGGCATTCTCAAAAATTAGAACTCCAACGGCTCTCAGAATCTGTCTCCATCTCAGTAATGGTGTTACTGTTTTGTTAGATTGGGTTTCTCCTGCAGGGTATGAGCCCTGATCAGTCCACAATCTTTCAACGCTGGGTTTCAAAGCATTTTTAAGTCCTGTGGAAATGTTGACCAGGCTGGAATGAACACACCATTTCTGCGCTTCATAGCTTAGTAGTTGGTAAAGAAGGTTCCTACACAGGAGCTCTAGGCTTCCTGCCATCTAATTTTATAGCAGCTTGAAAAGCAAACATTTAGTAGAAACAAATGAATTGAACTCAGACAGCTGGGGAATTGGCTACCAAAAAAAGAAAAAAAAGGACAGATCTTGGTATTAGTCCTGTGTCAATAAATCACGTCATGATAAGTTTCAGATATTGATGATTATTTTCTTTAACTGTCTCTTGACGTCCGGTTGGTGAAGTTGAGACAGAGACAGAAGAGTAGAACCGCCAAGAATTTATTTTTTATCTTTTTTTTTTTCTCCACTGAGAAAGCTAATTGAATCTCTTTCTGAACCACTTAATTCACTGCCTGTCATGCTCTTCTCTTGGTGTAAACTTCCTTGGGGCCACAGTCCCAGCAGAGGAGGAAATTAGGGTCTCTAACAGAAATAACCTACAGCTTACATAGTGTAAACAAACCTTGGAAAGCAAACACTGACAGGTTGGGGAAAAATGTTTTTTTTTTTTTTTAAGAAAAGGAAAGTAATAAAAAAGAAAAGATTAAATGCAAACATAGTGCCCTGCAGTGTTTAAAACACTTCCTTATAGTCTGTCAGGCTACATGTTCAGGACCTTTGATCAGGATGGAGGTTGTTTATTTCCTGAACAAACCAACTTGTACATTGATCACTGCATTGCTGGTATAGTAAAGGTATCTCCTTTACTGGCCTCTTTAAGAGGCCTTGGATTTGACAATAATATCATGAGGACTAATGTGGGTGTTTGAGTTGTGAAGAAAATGCAGAGAGAAACAAGAGGACAGAATCAGTAATAACTTGATCACCTGTTTAAGGGAAGAATGCTTGGAAGGGCTTCTGTGGAAAGTGCTATGGGGTGAAGGTTCTTCACACTTTAGAAGAGACCATTTGGGAACCATTGGCTTAAATAATCAAATATTTTCCTCACTGTACTAGGAGGACCTGCTGCAGGATTCCTCCTGTAATCGTAGTTGTTTCTGACTGGTCATGCCCTGTGAAAGGGGGAAAACATTAATACTTACACAAAGAAACAAACAAAACAACAAAAAACCCATTTAAAACATACCACTTGCCTTAAAACTTTGCTGCATTTTGCTGCAAAACTTCAACGGTTTCCACAGGGTGGACCTGAATGCAAAGTTATGCAAAGAATAACTTTAACTTTGTATGCACAGTAATGAGATCTAAAATAACTATTATTAGAAAGGAAAACTTGCTTAGCTAGAAAGTGAAGGATTATTTACTTTTTGTCCCAGCTGTTTTAAGTATGAGGCGTCAGGCTTAAAGTGACGTGATGGAGATCTGTAATGAAGCTAAGCAGTTTGCTGCCACTGGCTCTTGTGAATGCCAGAACTTTTTGTGCCAACAGACAGCATCTGTACAAATTCATGAAAGAGAAATCCATCAGATGCCCTTAAAAAGAGAGGATTCCCCTCCAGTTCCTGAAATGTGGGAGCTGAAAACCACTATGCTGTTGTGTATAGTTATTAAAATGTATTTTGCCTGTTTTCACTCCACCATACACATTTTGTTTCAGGCCACTACTGGGCAGTATTTGGGTTAGAGAAACCTTTGGCCTGACCTCTGTCAGTCATTCCTGTGACTCATGGAGCAAAGGTTAACTGTGAACCACACTTTGGGAGCCTCCGATTCCCCCTCATTTTAAGCAGAGCGCTAATTCAATAATATTGTGGTTATTTGGACTACAGCTGGGTGGAATGAATTCAATTTTCCATCTCAGCCCACATGTTTCCTTTGTCACATAAAGTTTCTGTCTCTGTGAAGCACTCTGTAAAACAGGAATAATGGCTCTTTCTGTGCGTATCTGTTGTTTCACCTAAAAAACAGCCCCCCCGAACATATTTGAGCACTGCTTTGGGGTTGGTGGGCATTAAGTATCAATACTGTTATCCCACCAACAGGAGCAGGAGGTGAGAAACTCCTTCATCCATCATCTTCATCAAAAAGACTGATGCAGAGTAGGAGCCTCCTGAAGAAGAGAGGGCAAGCTGTTATCTGTTAATATGGCAGCATTTCACCAAATGATTAGACTGTCAGAATTACAGCAATTTGAACACGCTGAGCAAGCTTTTATGTACATAGGAACAAGATGCCGGTGTTAGATTACTGAAGAGGAGTGACACACACTGGAGATTGACAAGTGCTTGGCAAGCCCACATTCCTGGGGCTCATCAGACATTCATGGCTCTTATGCGATGCTGGTGAAGAGCATACTCAAGTGGCTGCATCATAGCCTGGGTGACATCTGGTGACACGCAGTTAGGCCTGTTGTCTTTTTTAGGGATGAATTCATTTTCACAATATTTGAACGGAATCATTTATGCAGAGTGGAAATATTCTGGCATGCAAGTGACTTACAAGACAGTAATATTTTTGGTGCATCTTGTATTTGATGACAAAAGTGTAATTAGCTGCACTTAGCCACGTGCTATTTTATGAAGTAGTTTTCTGGATTTCTGTGCTTCCTACTGGCTCTGATCTTCCTCTGTTCCCTCCTGATGAAGGTACCTACAACTGTTGGGATGAGGAGGAGGGAGCACAGGTACACTTGGTAATTCCCTGTGATCGTCACGAGGGCTCCTACACAAATGTGCCTGCTGGCAAAAGGTGCTTTCTTTGTAGCAGCTGGAGGGTTTCCATTGCACTAAACAGAAGCTTGGACACTAAGGGGTTTTTTGTCCTCTGATATGCTGTGCTTCAGTAGTGGAGTATATTATTGTTTCTCTGTCAGGTTAGTTGGTTGTTCTACTTTGGTGTTGCTGAATGTAAGTGTTGGGAATTGAGTGGTTTAGGTTTTTATTTTCCTTCACCTCTATGAAGATGACTGTGGACTTGTTTCAGCATTGTGTCTAAGCTGAAGTCAGGTTTGGAATGGGTTAGAAGTCTGTTAGGAGTTCAGCTGTAGCTTGCTCTTCAGCTATCTGTGACAGAGGTGTGCAAAAAGTAGGATTTTGTTGTACAGGAGAAGCTTCTGTGTTAGGAATCAAAGCACATTTTGATTTTCAAGCACTGCTCTTCCTGGCAGGCATCAGAGTTTCTGTGGCAAGTGAATGCAGGAAAATGTGTATTTGGTATAAAAATCCATTTTTCCTGAAATGGTACTTTTGAAGGAAAATTCTTTTCTAGTCTGTTGAAAACTTGTCTTTCTGAAACTTTGCTGCAGTGGAAGCCCTGCCAGCCCTCTGGTACAGAACTGGGGGGGAGGGAGAGGTACAGCATGAGCTCGTGAGAGGTTCTTGTGTCAGGGAATAGCTTAAAGCGGGACCCTCATAAATAAGAAGGACAAGCTTGAAGACGTGTTAGCTGACTGCCCGGCTTGCGGCAGCTAGTGCTGTCCTGCGTCCCATGGGCCATTCCCCAAAGGCACTGGGACAACAGCATGAAGCCAGTTCCCTGATGATGGCTTTGCACCATGGGGCTCTCTTGCAGCCTTCAGCAGGACCTGCAGGAGCTTCTGCCAAGGGACAGCAATAAAACTCAGGTCATTTCAGACCTTTGATCTGAAACCCAACAGCCAGATAGTAGTTGTGCCCTTATGTAGCTGGACATAGGCAGGCTGTTCCACACAACATGAAGCAGGGTGGATGATCCTGGGCACTCTTTTGCTGATTAGTAGTGTGTGAACGGTGTGCCTCTAATAACTATAATGGAGAAAACCTTATGGAGTAAACCAGTGCAGTGGTGGTCCTTGGAGTGGGTGAGGTGCGAGTTGTACCAGGAGTACAGAAAGGCAAATCCACTTGGACATTCTGTCCTGCTCCTGGTAGGAGCATCCTGAGAGCTGCTGATGTGAAACACACATTTAGCAGCTTGAGTGGGAGGTAAATCTGCTTTCTGTAGTCCTAGTCACACACAAGTGCTAATGATTGTTCTGCTGAGAGGGGTCTTTGTGTGTCCAGCTTGGAAAACAGGATGAAGAAGGGGAAAGATGTTAAAATATGGTTTCCAAATGTTCTTCTGCAGCTTGTGCATCTGAGTTTTAACGCATGCTCTGGCTTAGGCTCCATTAAGAAGCGGCCCCCTGGAAATAGGCTGGCAGGGCTGGGGTATACTGTGGAGACCCAGGGCAAACTCATTTCAGGTTAGCCTAATGCAGCCTGCCAGGTGACGAAATGTTATGAAACTCTATTTTTGCTATTACTTCTGTGTCTTTGGGAGAAGATGATCATGGATGTAAAATCTTTTTTTTTTTTTTTTTTTTTTTGGCATTACAGTACTGTTATAATTAAATAAAACAAACAAAAACCGAACCCATATAAATTTCCAATGCGCCTATCATAAGGTAAGGATAAAAAAAGTTTCTCGTTGTTAAAATGGGCATTTTGGAGAATAGAGGTGTTTTATTTTTAATGAGAAGAACTAAAGAATAAAAAATGGTAGCCTTGGAGAATTGCAGATCAAAGGTTTCTTCATTGTAAAACAAATGAAAGGTTTCAGTCCTAGAAGTGATGAATAAATTGATAAATTTTTAATAGGAAGAACAGGCTATAAATAGTAATTTAATTCTTTGGGGGAGAGAATCATTTAAGCAGTGTTTAAAAAGTCCAGATTTTTTTCCTGTGAAGATTTTAATGATAACTGAGGGGACGACTGGGAGAGTGCACAGTTTGGCCAAGGCTGTTGTGCTCAGCACTGCTTGCACTCACTGCAGTGCTCCTGTCCTTCCCAGCATGCATCCCAGCATGGAAGTGGACACCAGCTTGCTTCTTCCAGAAACCTGGTTGTGCCCTTTTCCTTTTCCCAGATGCATTTGGGGTCTTCAACCTTTGAGGGAAAAACTGAATGTTTAAAAAAGGGTCAGACTTACCGATGTGCCTGTGCTCACAGCCCCCTGTCCCTTGGCTTTGCAAGAGACAAAGCCCAGGGCGGGGATAGTGGGGACCAAACCAGCCCATCTGTGTGTCCCCTGTCCCAAACCGCCCCTTTGCTCGGTGCCAGGGATATCTGGGGATCTGGGATTGAAAATGGACCCTGATGAAGGAGTAGATCACCCAGGAGTGCTAGTCCAGAGGGGGTTCAGTCCAGGGCAGCACAGGGCAGGCAGAAGGCTGGGCAGAAAGGGCAGAGCTGGGAGAAGAGGACCATGGCCTTTTTGGGTAAAGTGAGCATTAAGAAGTGTAGGCTGAGGAAGGGGCTTTTAATGGCATTCACCTAGGGCAGCTCGCTGCTACCAGACTGACAGGCTGATGGGTGCTGCCAAATTTGCATAATAACACTACTGATAAAGGCCTTGAGGTCTCTGCTGATTGCTTCCTTGCATTGGGCTCATCCTCCTCTCTGTAGCTGTGACCCACTTTTCACACTCTAAACCCGATTTTATTTGTCATTTGTGGGGTAGCCTAGCCCATCTCTGCAAGGAAACCTTGTCAGCTCCTATATGGTGTTCCTGCATGGCCAGTGGCTTAGACCACAACCCACTGCTGTGTCCCTGCCTGGGCTGTGCCCTGGCACATCTGAGCTGCCAGTTTCCTAGTCTGTGTCTTCCTGTGATGCTGTCACGTTCATTAACTTTTCCCCCTTCCTTTCTCTTGGCAGTGTTTTGAAAGTTAAGAAAAATAGAGGAAAAAAGAAAATATTTGCTTCTTGCTTGATATTAATTCCTCGATACTAATCTTTATTCATTGTTCCATCCCCTATCATTTTTCTCTCCTTGCTTTCGTGAGATACCTCTCCCAGGCCAGGTGGATGGAGATGCTCCACTACAGCCCTTGTGCATGGACATGTACTTGCTTCACAGACCCAGGTGGCTGAGCCATGCCTCATGCCCCTGGGTAACAGCTATTTTGGAGAGAAAAATGTGCTGCCACTCGCACTAGTGATTGAATTCTGACTTCTTGCTGACCTTAGAGCAATGCACGAAACAAAATCCATTGTATTTGCAAGGTTCAGAGTAGAATCAAGTTGTTTTGCAAGTGGCTGTGTCTCTATCACAGGCTAATATCTTTAATATTTTCAACAAAATAAAAAAGAATAAAAAGCCCACTTTGACTTAAGCAAAACAATTCTGTAAGAAAAGGTAAGGTTTTTGACCACTATTGCATTCTCAAATCAGTTTACACTGAAGAGGTGTAAAGGCATGATGGTTAGGCTGTTGGGTCATGGGCATAATTTTTTGGTCAGCTTTCTGCTTACTGGGAGTCAGAAGTGTATGTCTGCATTCAGTCCTTTGCTGTGTCACTGCATTCCTGATGATATGCCTAAGCTCTAACAGCTGGTCACAGTGGCAGAAAGCTCCAAACTGCAAAGCAGCGTTGAGCTTTCTGACTTTAACCCTTGTGGGGTCTGCAGATAGGCAGTGATAATACTGTGAAAAGTTTTATTTGTAGCTTAAATAGCAGCACAGCCATCCCAGATAATGAAAGCTGCACCTGTAATTTTTCATCAGTTAATTTCTTAGCCTATATCAACTTTAGGTGGTAAGTGGATATTCAATATTATCATGAAGGGTGTAACTGAAGTTGATTCTGCTCTGCTGACAGGAATTTTATTTTTCAGCCCTGTGGAGGGTTGGCCAAGTGTTTGTTTCAGGTGGATTCTCCCATTCCTTTTCTGTACTCTTCAGCTTTACTTTGATGGCTGCTCCAAATGGCTGTTGTTAGCCTGAAATCAAACCTAAATCCTGAAGAAGGTTAAACAATAATGTCTGGAGGTTACCTTGGTACAATAGGGGTTCACCTTGGGAAATTCATATCTATATCTAGCTCACTGTTCTCTTTAAGAGCCTATGGGTCTGATTCAGCTTCGTGTTTATTTTGCAGCATTGCTTTGGGTAGAGCTGCTGCTGGTTTTTCGCTGATGTGTGAGATCAGAGCGATGCCTTGCGGTGTTTAACTCTTTGCACACCCAGCAATAAGCTTCTGAAAGCTCTCTGAGCCCATTTGCAGCAAAGGGATATTTGCTACTCCCGTTTCTCCACTGCCTCTCTGGCAGGGCAGCGGAGGGGACTTGAACACTCGGGGAGATGGAAGTGACTGCTCAGGAGGTGCCCAGGCTTCTCAGTGTAGACTTGTTATCAACCAGGCTTGTATGAATCCACACTTCTGGACATTTTATTCAGTTTTAATCCAGTGAAAGGTTTTGCTTCAGTGCAGAAATAAAGCCTTTAAATCTTGTCATCTTGGATGTTGTAACAGTGCTAATGCACAGAAACAGGAAAGTTAAGTATTGAGTCTGGCCACCTTTCCCCCCTCTCCCAGAAGCCTGGCTGAGAGAAATGTGCAGAGTAAACCAGCATAGTGAGAGTTGAAAGAGTTTGTATAACGTATGTGAGGATATTATGATCTCTTGAATATATTTTAACTTGTGCCTTCCCCACCCCGCTCACAGTTTGTTATTGTTTTTAACATACACATTTTAAAGGAATACTGAAATGTTTCTTTGTCTGACACTGTCGAGACACCTGAATTCAGATGATTATGAATTTAATTTGCTGGCCCTCAAATACTTGCCTTCGCTAACACTGCGCTCTAGTGACTTGCCCCATTATGTTTGCTGTGTTCACTCTTATCTTCGGATTTCTGTGCCTCTAGATATTGCTTGTTCAGCTGTTACTGTTCAGTTCAGCTTTTCAAATTCTTGTTGCCTGTCCATGCTCCAGCCCTGCGCTCAGAGGCTGAGCTCCTGTAGTCTTTCTGGTACCTCTTGGACCTGTCCAAGAAAGCTGTGAATCTGCCTGTGCTGAATGTGTGGCATTGATTGCAAAACTGCTAATGCCACTTATTGCCAACTCCCTTCTTCATTAGCAGTGATGACCAGGTAGTAACTGTAGTAACAGTTAGTGCTGGACTGAGCATCATTTATGTAATGTGAAATGCATTTCCAACTTAGCTTGAAGTGGAAGAGGCTTCCATAGCTAAAAACTATCCTACACTTGCAAAGGGCTGCATGGTTTACTTGCTTTATTGTAGTATTGGTTTTGAAAATCTCTATATGAGTTTAAAGCTTGCGAAACGGAGAAAATATAAAGGGAAATATAGGAAGTGTGAAAGTCAGTCAGATGGCATATGGAAATAAAGATTGACAGGAAAAGAGGTCATAGCCATCAACACTATTATAGCAGTGTGCAGAGACAAATCCAGAATCCATGTTGCAAAATTGTTTCTTTAATTGGAAAATGGAGAATTTCTTGGCACAGCACTTCATGTGTTGGAAATACATGATATGTAAAAAGAAATGGTGTTTTTCTTTTGGATATACTCTTCTGTTGGGTAGCAAATATGGAATATGATTACTTAAGGCTTCTGTTTATTTAAAAGGACACTTCATTAACAGTTTTATGACCAAATTTTCCAAAACTAATTCTTCATTTGTATAGCTGAGATTAGCTTAAATTTGATATTTAGCCTTAACACAGCTGGTAAATTTGTTTTTAGTAATCAGAGAATCGCAGACTGACTGAAGTGGGAAGGCACCTCTGAAAGTCATCTAGTCCAAACCTCTGCTTAGAACAAGGTGAGGGAGAGCAGGTTGCTCACAGCCACAGGCAGTTAGACTTTGAATATTTACAAGGATGGAGACTCTGTAATCTCTTTGGGTAACTTGTGCCAGAGCCTGACCACCCTCATGGTGAAAAAGTGATTGTGGATTTTTATTACATTTAAAAAGGGTTTCCTGTATTTCAATTTGTGCCCATTGCGTCTTGGCCATAATAATATTCCTCATACAAATAATTTTTATTCAGTGTTTTGTTAATTTATATTGGCTCAACTGTGCTTGAGAATTCCTGAAAAATTATGATTTTTTTTTAATGGGGGGTATGGCAGAAATAATTTTGTTTCCAGAAATCAAAATGTGAAGTTACGTCTTTAAAAACTAGTGTATATCATTGAAAAGGAACTCTTACCACCTTTTTTCCATGTGGCTTTTTGTATGTGAGGGGCTGACCCGTTGCCACCCCATAAAGGGTTATATTTATGACCAAATAATATTTTATCAGATCTTTTTTGTAAGTTGCCTCTTCAGTGAATGTATTATGTCATAAAATTTAGTAGATACAAGATCAGATTTCTGATTTTTTAAGACTGTCATAAAATAACTTTAGTGGGGGAAAAAAACAGTAACAGCAATATGACCTGAAGCCGCTTTCCCCACTTTCCTCCTTCCTAATTAACTTGAAGTCGCACTGGACAATCCTCAAGTAATGTGCAAAAGTGACATCTAATAGATGGAAATTGTTAAGAAACTTTCAGCTGTCCTCTGGGAATATGCCTTAGTGCTTCTGTGTGCTTAAGGCTGCCAAAAATATCCCTGGTAATTCTCAAACTCTTTTGGCAGATGAAGGCAGAATGACTGGTTTTACAACAATCAAGATCAGATGGTGGCAGATCTATCATACACTTTTCTATATTAAGAAATATGTACACTGGGAAATAAGCCGTGATCATATGTTCTTTCTCTTTCCATCGATTTGTTGCTAGTGAGTTACTGTTAGCATTAGCGTCTGTAAAAGATGGAAGACAGTAAGAGTTCAAATCAGTCGTGCTCTACGTGCTTTTTATTTCAAATATTCTTAGTGCAGTTTCATTGCTGTCTTGGGGAAAAGAAACAAGTTCAGTTTTCTCTTTCACCTGCCTAATAATGAGCAACTGTCAGACACACTTTGATACTTCTGTGGCTCGAAACAGCGGTGACCGCAAAGAAAAATACACCTTTTTCTGCTAAGTCTTTGGGTTTTTTTCAGTGAGAGATGAGCTTATACTGTTGGCAAGAGATACTGCCTTTGTTCTGCTAAGACGTATCATTTGAGCTGTGGATGAGTCTTGGAAAACAAAAGCATTTAATTTTCAATCCCAACCAAGCGATCTGTGTGAAAAACCACAGCTAGCCCCACAGAGCATTTCTGCTGCATTTGCAGAAACAACCTATGCTCTTTTTGTATTTGCCTGTTTCTTTTGAGGAATTCCTGCACCTTTCTTTGTCATTTTTGTTTTCCTAAGGGTTTTGTTGTTGGAAACTACTCATATTTTTCTTATAGTTACCTTTGTCTTTTCTTATAGTTACTTTTATCTTCAAGTGGTTTCCCAGTCTACCAGTAGCAACTGCAAGTTTCTTCTGCATAAACTTTAAGTAAACCCAATATATGCGTGTAAAATTGTAACTCCATTCATGCTGGAAATTCAGAATCTCCTCTTTTCAGGGTGTGCACTCAGTCTTGCTGATATTTGCTACCGACACAGTGATGTGAGTCATCTCCTATTTGGAGATGTAATTTCACTGGCTGAAATGGACAGTAGTATCTGCATCCAACCTTAATTCAAGATGACCCTTATTTTCCTTTGCTGTCTTGAGGCACAGTCTATCTCCATTCAGGTGTCCTCTAGCCAAAGATAAATGAATTGGTTCAGATCTGAAAACTGTGTGTGAGGAGTTGTCCTAGTCTCAGTTCCTTTAGGTAGTTTGTTCCACAGCTACAGTTCAAAGCGTATCAGTTTTGTTTACAAGTCTACATACAAATGAACAAAAGGATTCAAAAATTCCTTGTCCTCTAGGATGGAGCTGTGTAATATAAGCTATAATTACTTTCCTTTGGGATAAAGAACACGGATCTGAACTCAGGAAAACAGGGATGCTGTGAGAGCCCAGAAGGTTGATGGTTTGTTGTAATTATTCAGGGGTCTGTTGTTGGGAATTCCTGCCCTGACATTCCCAGCAAATGGCCTCTGTCAGGCTGAGAGGGAAGCTCCATCCTTTTTTTTTTCCTCTTCTTTTTTTTTTTTCTTCTGATCCAGAGGATACCCGCAGGAGGACACCTCCCTGGCTCCCAGCCAAACCCCAGAGTGGTGCCGCTTTCCTCATGGTTGCCCCACGCGGTTTGCGCCTTCGCTCTGCCATCTCCTTAGCAACTCAGAGCACACCAGCAGCACACAGCCACACAGCCCCCGGGAGCTGCAGCTCTATTTATAGGCAGCCGAGCCTGGATGAAAATTTCCAGAATGCTCTGGTGAGGCCTCTACGGGCACAAAAAACTTATGGGTCCTGCTAGAGGATCTGGCTTGGTGCCGTATCTCAAAGTCCTGGCCTTCGCAGGATGTTCAACCTTTGCAGTAAAACACACGCGCTCTGAGACATAGCAAGGATTTGCTGTTTACATAGCTGCTAATTAACCTTTCAGGAATCATGTTCTCTGTAACCCAGGTTAGGAAGTTAAATGCAGGTGCAAAAACAACAGCCTGGGGTAATATCATGTTGTAACAGGCAAAGTCTGAAGAAAGATGCCATATCTGTAGTGTTTTGGGTTTTTCTGGGGTGAGGTTTTTTTGATTTCAGAAATATAGCTTAGTGAAATTGTAGAAAACAGGAGAGGAAAATATTTTTTCTGAGCTTTGTGGTTAGGGGTTTTTTTTCAAATTATATTTCTTCAGGCTGAATTCTACATTGAAAACATGATTTAATCACTGATTATATTGCTTAGTGATGCTCTGCAAAGGTTTATTGATTCAGCATTTCCCTTAGTCATGTGGCTGAGAAATAAAGAATGTGTGGTGGTGCTAAGAATGACTCGAAGTATCAAAGAAATAAATGATAATCCATTAAAATGGGTTGGTTGATGACTCCTGATGATACACTTTTCACGTATACTGATCTAAAACTATAAGACACCCATGAAGGAATTTAGTATTTATTGGGAAATAATACCTTTTAAAAGTGAATCTGAGGGGCTTTTTGGAGATCCTAAAGTTACCATATCTAGTTGTATGACAACTTTATACTTTTTTAGCTTGGCAAAATCATAACTAAAGACTTCCGTAGTGCAGTGTATCCGGATCTTGTATACTAGTGTAGGAGAATTTTGTGTCCTGATCCTAGGGCATCCCTCCCAGATTTCCCTCATACCCTGCATTCCCTGTCAATGACTGCTAATGGGAAAAACTTTGGAGGAAATGTCACTCTGCTTTTGAAATACTCTTTGATGTCTCAAAGTCATGACTGCAATTGTTTTCCTGCATGACATGTTGAGAAATAATACCTGTCTGAAGCTGGAAGTCCAAAGCAACCTACTCCAGTTGATAGGAATGTGGGAATTACATGCTTCTGTGTATGCTGTTGAGGGGATAAGGAGCCTCTCCATGCAGGGAGAACATGAGGAGGTGAAAACATGCACTTTATAGGGGGGCTGATTGACAATCCAGCTGGTGCAGATCAGTAATTGGAAATTCGTTGCACATTCATCTTCTAGTATTTATTGTGAGATATAGGAAGGAGAATATCTGAGCTCTGAAGCAGCTACCTCTTTCAAGGCCATCTGAGAAGATGTTCAGCTTTCAAAATAGCAAGACTGTTCAAATATTTTTCTTTAAAGCCTTCATTTTTTTGTTGGAGCAGGAAGAATGCTGGTGGAGGAAAAAGCCACCACCATGTGCTCCAAGTGATAGAATTTAGGTGAACAGCCTTAAATATTTAATGTTTATTTCTTTTACAGTGCAGCTTCAGATTGCCTTGGAAAAATCATTTTTTTATTTGGTGGTGAACACATTTTTGCCTTTACAAAATGCATTTTGCACATGTTGCCTGCCACTTTCATATCTGATTTACCTGATTTGTGTCTCCGCATTGGTGGGCTTATTGTATGTTTGTCCATGTGCCAGCAGACACTGTATTTTAAGAGGTCTGTTTGTGTCTAAATATTTATATTCTTTTCATGAGGCTAAGATTGATTGTATGTGCTAGCAACTTCATCCCTGCACCCCCCTTCCTCCCCCAGACCAAGTGTGGTTTTGGTATGTTTTCCTCCTCACTTGATTTCAGAAATCCGGTGGTTTCCACAATACAGTTTTGAATGTGTAATTGGTTTCTGGTGACCACATTTTTCCTCATTTCTTTTGGACTGTCTCTGTTCTGTTACACACATATTTGTCTCTCCATTAACGTCAATGTGAATTACAGATGAGAAGCTAAGTGTGGATAAATTAGTAACTACAGAAAACGGAAGGTGGCATTTAAGTTTCTGAATTATTTGTGTGGGCACAGGACACCTAATGAATGCCTGAGGATCTGAACAAAAAAGCAGCGCCAGTGTACAGGGCTCTGCTGTTGACGAGGTTCACAGTGCGGTGGCTGGGGAAGGTGGGAATATATAGGGGGCACTGCAACTCTGCTAGGTTTTAATACCCACTCTTCTGGCAAATGCTGTGGGTTGATGGAAGTGCTGGTTGTGGTTTTGGAGCCAGAAATCATGCTTGCCTCTGAGAGAGCAGTTTTCTGTGTACAATAAATAGAAGACTGAATAGTCTGCATCTCAGTCCATAATGTACTGAGACTTCTCTCAACCCTTAAAATGGTGTCAAACAGTCCAGAATGGTGTTTCTTGCTGTAAAAATACAGTTCTTGGATGAAAGCCTTTGTTCAAGATGGGCCATGTTCTCTGCTTCACTGCCTGTGGTAACACTTTATTCATTTATGTTAGGAGAAAACCTTTTGTCTTCAGCTGAACAACTTCTGCTTTGCTTGCGGTGCCCTGCAGAAGCATTACAAGAGGTTTCCTTGAAGGGAAGCACTTAGCTATTTTCTAAGCTCACTTTCAAAGTACTTTGAATTAATTATAAATGAGTAAAGCCGTCTGGCTCTTGATTACACAATTGCCTATCCTGGATTCCCTGTAATGAAATGTAAGCTGGCCCAGTCATAGTAAAACAGGAGGTGCTTTCTCTCCTATCTTATGATCTGTGCTATTCTCAGATCTACTGTTCTGATTTCTTTTAGGCTGCAATTCTGCCAGCCTTCTACTTCCTCCCCCCTCTCCTTGCTAGCCTATTTTATTAGGCTTTTCTTTTGGCTGCACTTATGCTCGTATCCTGTTATAATTTCCATTGAAAGTAGTTAACATACATTGATACAGTGCTTTTTTGCACTGACATAACGCAATGCATTTTATTTATTTAAAGGATTCTAAGTGCCTCTAGTGTCTAAGTGTTTGACAAACACGTAAAAATACACAGAAGTCAAGCACTTAGCTGCCCTGAGAGGATGGGTTTCCCTCTGTCTCTGCCAGGAACATCCATAAACCCAATTACTCATGTACCACACAGTTTAGTAACAATTAAACTGAAGTCTTTGCTTTCTGTATGGTGAACCCTGACCTCTTGTCTCCATCGTTTGCCACAACTTGAACCTCACAGGATATGCTGCGTTTTATCTCATTATGCTGTCTTTTTCTGCCCTTGTTTTTGTGTAGTGCTGGATATTATGGTCTGCATTTCTTCTCACTTTTGTCACGTTTTTACTAGGTTTACTGCCTTCAGATGGGATTGGAGGTGGCTCAGTGCAAATGACATGGATGTGCTTTGCACTGACGTTTTTATTCTATGCAAAATATCAGGAACAATTTAAGGAGCAGTAAACTGCAGGTTTGGACTGTAATAACAGTGCATAAGCTGAAGATCCTAGCCTGAGTTTTCAAGTAGAGGTCATTGAGCCCTAACACGTTTAGATAGTGGCACATGTGGTGGAGATAGATAGGGCTGCTTCTTGCTCTGTCCACTGAGTCTGTCCTGTAATGGGTGTCCAGCACTGCTCTTGACCTTTCCACTTGCTGAGGAAGGATGGGTTCAGAATGACTTAGGAAAACAGTAACCATCTTCCCCAAGATGCAAGAAGGGCAACATAAATTTATTCACCCCTGCTGCTTTCCCTTCCTCCTCGTGTTGGTTTAGGGAGTTGAAGACATGCTAGGAAAATGGATGAAGCTATAAATTTTCATTTCTTCTTAATAAATTGATAGTCCGGAAACTAAGGATAATGGATTCTTCTGGGCTTTGTTTTTTCATATTTGTTGGAGATAGTAAAGCAACAGTATGGAGGTCCTTCTCATACCTTCCTTCACAAAACTTCACATACCAACCTTGTTGGCTTAGTGTTGCCTTGAGAGGCTGTACCTGCTGAGTTACCATCCACCCTGCCTTTGGGATTTAAAGCCCACGTTGATGAATGCTGTTTAGTCTTAGAATTACCAGAGAGCTGATACGTATCTATTACTGTGTCAGACTTGGAGTCATCTATATTGAAAATAATTTGAAAGGGGAGACCTGATTCTTTATTATTTTCCCCTTTTAGTTGTATGTTCCTCTCTCCTACCAGTCCATCCAAGTTGCCTTTTTCTAACAAGGTGCTGCATTTTTTCATCTGCTCGCTTCCAGCTCCCTTTGCCAAAACCTCTAGCCTTGAAGCTGATTTTGTGGAGCATCCTAATCTTTAGGACTCATTCCCACAGCTGGCACTGGGGTTTGATAAAGACATAAGCCCTGTGAGTTTTAACCTTCAGCAACCATGGCAACCAGCCTTGTGTCCTTTGAAGAAGTAGTCCTGAGCACAAGTCACTTTAAAGACCCGTGCACTTTGCTTCGTGAGTTCTCCACAAAATGGATGGAAATAGTCACTTGATAGCATTTAGGAAATAAGGCAGAACTCATAGAACATCTATTCTGAGGATGACAGGAACTGTCAAAACTGTAAGGCAATTACACTAATCCACCCTCTCCTAATAACAGGCACGTTAGTCTGGCCTTGCTGGAAACCTGTTGGTTTCTCTATTTATTTCTTTTCCTTTCTCTCTAAGTGGTAACTGCAACCTGTATAGACAAACAATGGAATATGAAGTATTTGCAGGGCAGGCAGTAGGGAAGAGCTTTGGTGAGAAAAAACCAAACCAGTGGAAAACAAGGCTTCAGAGGAGAAAATTGTCATTTTGAGAATGGCTCAGATGGTTAGAACATGGTGCTAATAACACAAAGGTTGTGGGTTTGATCCCCATATGGGCCATTCACTTAACAGTTGGACTCAGTGATCCCTTCCAACTCAGAATATTCTGTGATTCTGTCTATTTAGTCTAGGACTAACATACTTGTGCTACAATTTGACCTTTAGGGATGCCCCTCAAATGGAAAGGTAAGCTCAGTAATCGCCCCCTCCAGGTGTGCCTGAAGATCCCCTTCAAGTTGTATCTTCCCAGAATCTTACCAGAAAGAGACTCTCAGAGGAGGCATCCACATATAACAAGTGGTTTTGACTATTCTGATGCAATGCATATTCTGAAAATACTTTGATGAGGGTTTTGACTGCTTGACCATAGTAACAGGGTTGTGGTGGTGGGATGTGTCAGCACACTTTGTGTTGGCTTGAGCTGGCTTGCAAAAGGTCTCAGAAAAGTTGCTGCTAAAATAAAACTGGAGAAGGAGTGAAGTAGGTAACCTTGCAGGGAGCATGAGAGAAATCCTAAATTTGCAGTCTCTTGCTGAATTTATCCATCTCTTTTCCCACACACTCTGCTTCTGAGGAACGATGCTTAGCAGTTACTTGCTGTCTTCAAAGGTAATAGATGTGAGCATCTGTGATGTGGCAAGGCTTTTCATTTGCACTGTTATTAGCATGTGTTGGAGGTATATATTCAAGCAAAGTGACACTTAAGATATGTTCCGTGTTGTATGCCAATATCCTGTAGAAAAGCCTGATGTATCAGTAGCAAGAACTAGTGATGGAGACATACCATCATATAATCTGGGCCTCTTTCTGTCAAATCAGAGACCACTACATAGCACTTTACCTAGGTACTTGTAATGCTTTTATGCATACTTATTTTCTGAGCCCATGTTCTTGCTTCTTCAGTAGGCTTTTGCTGGTATTTTCTGACCAACACCACTGGCTCTTTTGGTTGTGTTATGATACAGGTCTCTCTCTGCCTTTGAGCCAGCTCCATCCCTGACCTGCCAAGCTAGAGCAATGGGGGAAGGTTTCTTTGCTATAGAGGAGGAACCAAAACATGGTAACTCAGTCTCCACTGGGAGAAGTGATTGGAGGTGTTGTATAGAAAAACTGCTTGAGAAGAGTTGTCCTGTGTTCGTGCTCAATGTGAGCAGGATCAGGGGTAGGGAATGAGACATATATCATGCAGCCCTAAACATGTGGTAGGACGAGTTATGTCAAGCTGCCAGCAGCATCATTCCAGGCTGACCATGTACTCAATAGGGCCAGGCAGATGCCCTGGAAGCTGCACTGCACTACCTGCAGCTGCCTTGGAAACCATAACAAAGCACTTACATTTCAGTAGTATGAATTTCATCCAACTTTTATTTTATTTTAATTTCAGTTCGTTCTGGAAAGAGCTTCTTCCTCCCCAGTAAATTACAGATATTTCTAATGCTGCAGTTAGAAGCTTGAAAAGTGTCCCAACTAGCTTTAACCAAGCTTGCCTGGGTTGTGGCTGCCATGAAGCCACGGTAACAGATGCTTTATCTTGATATGGTCCGTGATCAGAGCCTCCTGTATTCTGATTAGATTTATGTGGCCTGTGCTGGTATTTGTAGCTTCACTGGTGTGAACACCGATGCTGTTCAGTCTAGTTTAAAATTAGTTCAGGTTTGCTTATCTGTCCTGCAGTCAGCTTTTGGGTATAGCATGTCGACCTTGCCAGTACAGAGCAAGAGCATCTCTGGTGGGAATGGTAAGAAACAGCTATTGCTTTCTAAATTTTTGTTATATTTTGCTGCACCTTTCTCTGGAGGGTCTGTTTTTGCACCCACTGAATAAAGACTTAAAAATGTGAAAATAAGATCCAACAAGATTGTTTGATCATTTGAAATAAAGTGCCTTTAGAGTTTGTTGGCATCATCCGGATTTAAATGAGACTTTCCAAATCCCAGTTCACCAAAGCCTGGCTGCTTTGGCATAGAGTACAGTGAGCCCCCATGCTTAGCTGGGGGGGTCTGGGCACCTTCTGAAGAGCTCGGGCATGGAAGGGGATGCAGTAGGTGCTGCAGCTCCGTTTGGGTTTTGCTGGACCTCTGTGATGGATGCCGACGGGGAGGTAATCACCCGGCCCCCCAGAATGGTGGCTGCACGTTGCGAAACCCAATTTTCAAATAGGAAATTGGCCTTTTATCTTTGGTACTTGCTACATAATGGTGCAGAGCATTAGTCAGCTGAACCTCACCATTGGTTTACTGCTTGGTTGTAAATTGTAATTGGCTGACTAACCTTCTCTGATGTTAAGTGCCTTAAAAGGTTGTTTTCCCTTTATTTTAGTTGAGATTTAGTTTCTGGCTTTATGTGTTCTTTCTGTTTATTCTTCTAGTAAAATGTAATTAGAAATTAAAAAGAACAAAGTAAACCTCCAACCCTACTGATGTACATTAACATGAATCATCATCTCTTGAAAGTATGTGTAATCTAGAGCTCTGCAACCTGATATACATCCCCTTCATTTGGTAAATATTTAAAATATCTGCAGGCATTTTTTCACATTCTTGAGCAAAGACCACATTGCTGTGTGTTCACCCTTGTTTCTGAGTATTGATGTTTTGAAGCCAAAGTCTATTTAGTTAAATGTCTTTTTCTTTTTAATTTCTAGAATTTATTGTACGGTACAAAAATGAATATAAAGGAAGAGAGAAAAAGCTACCAATTTATATTCCTTTTGATAATCAAAAAGAGTGTATTGGAAAGAAAGTGTAAGCAACTTTAAATAGGGCCAAAGGCTGTAGTCTTTGAGAACAGTTGAACTGGGAGGTTTGTATAATGGACAGAGCTGATGATATCTGTAATAAAGTGGATTAGCTTTTACAAATTTTGTTACACCATGTATCTTTACATAGCTAATCTCCCATGTTTGCAGTTTCAGTCATAGGTTCTTGGGGAGCACCCAGATAGATCAGAATTCTCCAAAGTGTGTTGTAAATGCTGGCACTTCCCAATATAGTTTCTGAAGGAGAAAAGAAAAATTTTCATACCTTTTCCTCTGGGTCAGATTGTACTGCCCCATTAGCAATCATTAGTTCCTGCCCTCAAATAGTAAATATTGACTTCTTTCTCTTTTAGTAGAAACTCTTTATCTCTGATACATCTTCCCAGCTTGGACTTCTGTTAGGTACTCCTTACAGCTTCCTTAGAGTTGTCTTTCATGAGAATAAAGCGAATTCTGAGAACAATGCTTCTTCCTGCTGGAATTCTCAAGGCACCAGCAGAAATGGTGGGCCCGTGTGTTGGGTGATGCTGATCTCCAAGAACCATTTCTGTCAGGTAGGGTGTGCAAAGGATGTCATGGGAGAGCAGGGTCTCCAGGCAGCAGTGGCAGCTCACCAGGGCGTCTGTGCATGGGAGACTCTTTGTAGGAGCCTCTCGTCCAGATCAGGGCAGCAGCACATCCCTCTTTCACTGCCTCCAGCAACAGCAGGGGTTGTTCCCTTGGCAGTTAGGGACTGGGACTTTCACTGTGGCATTCAAGATTTTCTATTTTAAGTAGATATTAACCAATAACTTGGTCTGATACTGGCACACTTGCTTATTTTGAGAAATGTTTTCTGTCCCTTTTTCTTCACGCTTATGAGGTGTCCTTCCATAAAATTCCCCACTGGCTTGAAATGTCCTGCCAAACTGGGACTTTAATTCTAATTGTCGAATGATCTTCAAATTATTTTTTAGTAAAATGATTTAAATTTTTATTTGTATATAGTCTATTACTGTATACTCATGCAGATTTCTTAAGCAGAAAGATGATTTTTAAATACCATGAACGGTGCTTTTATTCATACTTAAGACTAGAATGGTGCTAATATTTTTGTAAGGAACAAAGCTTGACGTAAAAATGTGTCAAATTCAGTTGATCATGTTTGAAATGGGCTTTGCAAGTAAGGGACTTGAAAAGCCTGGAATCAGTTTCCGGCTGTTCTCCAGCACTTCTTGGCATCTCCTTGGGGAGGCAGTTTAGGCTTTCAGTGTTCAAATCATCATCTCCAAAATGGGGATAATAAAGACTTTCCTAGTGCCTAGGAGTGTTGAGATGACAGATCAACTGATCGATCATTTATGGATTCCAAGAGCATTTATGTTTCCCTCTGCGGCTGTAAACCTCAACCTTTCCCAAAATGTAGCTACCCACTGGGCCTCCATAGCCAGGATAGATTCAGTGGATTATGTTTTTATTATAGTGGTTTTCTATGTAAACAATTTGATTTCCAGGGCAAGTGGTGTACGTATGTGTTCATTCACTCCGATGAGATCCCAAGACACTTGCCAAGTGCTTTGATACCCTTGCCAAGAGAAGAGTTCTATACAAGGTTGAGGCTACTTTTGGGAATACTTTAGCCAATTAGCATTGCCCCCTAATTTAGAGTAGGAGACTGAAAAGAGAATGTAATTTTGCCAACTCTGGACCATTAGGTTGGTATTATCAGCAATCTCTACATCTCATTTCAAATCCAGTATGTTTGCCGTGCTATGGTGCTGGATCAGTAACAACTGTGAAGCATGACAGTATACATAATTTTGTGTGATTTCCAGTGAAGGTTTTTTAATTTTCCTCTCATTCGAATTGTCACCCGGCATTGCCTGCTTAGTGCCATGTTAATTGGAATGCTTTTTCCCTGACTCTTTTTGCATGAAAGAACTATGCCATCTAGGTGATATTTGTCAAGTCAATACATGTAAAGTGCAGCATCTTCCTCACGAGTACAGGTGCAAGTACATGAGCCTGGAATTACTACAGCTCAAGAAACATGACTTCATGTGCATAAACAATATAGGTACACTCTTTTGGATCTTTCCATGTAAATAAACCTTTAGTTTATGATATCGGTTGGAGTAGTTGACCATTGCTTGGGTTTTCTGCATAACCCATGTTTAACTAACTGTGAAGGATGTTACTAGGCTTCATATAGAATTTGTGACAAACAGTGTGGTATTTGGATCTACTTCTTGTAGTCACTAGTAGCCATTTGGCCTGCTGCTGTTTTTTTTTTCCCCTCTGTCAGCTAGAGGGAGAATCCTAACCTTAACATTATTTATTTGGAGGCTTTTTGAGTTAATTAATTTAACTCCGGGAGCCCCCGGTGGCCTAGTGGTTAAGACGCAGGGCTGGTACCCTTGAGACCGCGGGTTCGATTCCCGGTCAGG
>JAWWES010000001.1:35434664-35523863 GCA_035583135.1 Lophotriccus pileatus
GGAGGGCTTTTTTTTTTATTATTTGAATTGTTTTCCTCTTCTTTCTGCAAAGCTGGAAAAGCTTTGCTTTGAAAACTGCTGCCCCAGAGTGCAGTTGCTTAGCTGTCCTGTCAGCATTGTTCTAATGCTCATTCCATATGTATGTCACATAGGAGCAGTACCCTCCTCCTCTCCCTTCCCCCATCCATGCATTTGATTTTTTTTTCCCTAAAGATTGAAATTTTTTTCTTATTTTTCCCGAGGAGCTTGCAAACAGGGAAATTCAAACTGAATGCTTCTCTGTTGTGGTTACTTCTACAGCCAAGACCACATTTCTCTTAGAAAAAGTGTTAGCTCTGTTCCTTCTTTTCCCCACTCCCTCTTTTTCTTCCCTATAAGCACAAAGGCTTTAAAAACTAAGATCTATAGTTCTTTTTGCCTTTTTTTTTTTGCGTTACCGTGACAGCATGTATCTCTGTTGCTGAAGAATGAAACAGACAGGCTGGAGGTTTTTTATGTTCAGTGCTTTTGGGACCACTAAAAAGAAGTCCGCAGAGAAATACGTACAGCAACTGTGCCAACTGAGTTTCTCATCACTGTTATCTGTCACTTATTCTGACTAAAAGGTAAGGGATTCTTTAATAAGTCTTTGTGCATTGTTTGTGCATTGTCATTTGACATGTGCAACTCACTGGCTCAGGAGGGAGGTGGGTTGTGAAGATTTTTTTATTAAGGTAGTATAGGTCACCCAAGCAAAGCTCTTTGAATCCAGAGGAGAAAAAAAATCTTTTTTCTTGGAATTGTTTCCCTTTTCATCTCAAATGGTTCCTCCAGCTTAGCTCGCTGCTGATTGAGCTGGGGCGTTATCGCTGCTGCTTATCTTTTCTGGTGCTCTTTCTCTACCTAGGAAGCACACGCACCCAGTTTGGGTGTGCGTGCGCAAATGTGGGGGTAAGGCATATACCCTTTGCATAGGAAATACTTGGCAACATGCACATTCTCCTCTTTTACTGTGACTAAATGTCTTCAAGCACTCTTCACAAGGTAAGAATGCCTTAGTTCAGCACACTGCAGCTTATGCCTGTTTAAAATTATTACTTGGATTACAGTGCATACTGTGGAAAGTTATTAGTTTCCACAGAGACCAATTTAATTGGGGGGTATGTGTGCAGCGGTTCTGTTTTGTGCTTTCCATACACTGCTTATGGGGGAGTATGAAATGTTATTTTCTTCTTAATTCTTGGGAAGAGTGAAGTTTACACTGTCTGTTAGGCATAGCAAATGAAGTTATAGCTGAAATCGATTAAAGCTGTGGAGAAGCATAGCCTTACAAGGCTCTTCAACTTAGACTGAGAGTCAGAAGATAGTTTATTAAAATATTTTTTGCACTCCATTGTAATATCCAGAATTGTAAGCAGGAAGGCATCTTCACCAGGCAGAAGTAGCAGCAAATGATGCCTGGACTGGATCATTACATTATTTATGTGTTAGAAACCTGTTTAATTCACCACCTTGGTGCACTCTGCTTTTTTTGTGTGTGTGCTGGATACATCTTTCAACAGCCTCTTAGTTCAAGAGGGCATTGTTTTATGAAATGTGTTAATGTGTTTCTGCTTTGTAGGCAAGAGAAGTGCTCTCTGTGACTGTCCTTTAGCTGTGGCACAATCCATTACTTGATGTTTTGGACAAAGCTGTTTTTTAGGGCTTGCTTTGCTTTCTTTTGCAGGTATTTGTGTTCTTCTTATCAGTTAGTTCTCTGCATAGAAAATGCATCATAAGGGTGCTCATTTCTCATGCTTTGCAATGATCAGTAGCTAAGACAGTTCAGCAACCTCATTTAATGGTATTGCTTTACCTGGAATGTTGCACTGCTTATTTGAATAACCAGGAATACCACCAAATATGTAATTACTTTTAAAACAGTCTAAAAATACAAAGTGTTAAGAAAGAGAGAAAAGTCCTGTCTGCAGGCATTAATTTCTTTCTTTACCGTAGCTGTTTATAATGGCATTTCAAAATCAGAATTTTCCTAACCCATGTTCTGTGATTCTATTTTCCCATGATTGTTGCTTTCTGTTAGCACCGAGAAAACAGTCATTTAGATAACAGGTTTTCACTGACATCCTTTTTATAATATAGAAAGGAAGAAGCAGTAATAAGTTAAATTGGCATCTGCTAATTATGCTGAATACAGATTGTGAGCTCTTCAAGTCGTCCCTTGCCTTAATGCTGTTAGCATATTTTAGCACTGGCAACCAAAGGAAAGAAACTGGAATGTTCCTGCTTGGGTTTTTTTAGGGGAAAAAAAATATAACTTGTGAAGAAAAGTGAAGTTTTGGGGTTTTTAATGTTTGTATGCTTGTTGTGAACAGAAGAGCTGCACACACAGTTTGGTAGCACTTGGTAAAATTGAGATCCCTGAGAAACTGACCTGTCTGGTGATCACTAGAGTTTATTTTGAGCCTTGGAGATAAAACTGTTGTTCTCCAATATAAAACTTTGGGCAGAAAAAAGTTCGAGTGTTTTGTAGCCACCGATTCTTTTGGATCTCTCAGAAATACCTAAAAATACAACTGTGTTCTGAACTTAGCTGTGGTTCTTTGTACCGTATGGCAATTTTGCCTACCTCATCTGAAAACTAGAATCTTGGGCTTCCAGGGAAGCAGAAAAGCTGTGCTTCTGCCCAGATGCGCTCAGTTCTGCCTTACGCGTTTTCCTTGTGCAGCAGTATCCCTGCCTGGCCATGGCACTGAGCCTGGTCTCGGAGAAAGAGCAGCTCAGGTTGGGATGTCTTTGCCAGGGCACACGCTCCATCCAGCCCTTGGCCGCTGGCAGCGGCAGTAGGACACGGGAGCGGCGGCGGTGGGCGAGCCACTAGAGGGGAGGCGAGAGCTGCGTTATCCCGAAGCCGGGCTCCGCCGAGGGAGTACCCGGTACGGGGTTGTCTGCACATGGCTTTGCACTGAGCAGTGGGTATAGCTAACCTAATCTAGATCCTCAGGATGCTGGGAGCATCCAGCGGTGCTGGCGTGGGGCATAGCGTGAGCTGATACAGGTGCTCTTCTCAAGCAACATCCAACTTCTGGGGTGAATTGTGTCCTGAGTCAAGTTTAGATGCAGCAGAAATGTGGCCCACGCTTAGTCTGTGCTGGGCAGGTCTGTGGTTTTCTGCATGTGGACCTGCCCAAGCATCACTGTGTGCAACCTTCCTCTCACCTGCCTTCAGCCTGGAGAAGAGGAGACTGAGGGGAGACCCCGTGGAGTCTACAGCTTCCTCATAAGGGGAAACGGAGGGGCAGGCACCACTCTCTTCTCTGTGATGACCAGTGACAGGACCCGAATGGCCTGAAGTTGTGTCAGGGGAAGTGTAGGTTGGATATTAGGAAAAGGTACTTCACGCAGAGGGTATTTGGGCACTGGAACAGGCTCCCCAGGGAAGTGGTCACAGCTTGACAGAGTTCAGGAAATGTTTGGACAACTCTCTCAGGCACATGGTGTGACTCTTGGGGCTGTCCTGTGCAGGACCAAGAGCTGGCCTCAGTGATCCTTGTGAGTCCCTTCCAACTCAGAATATTCCATGTTTTGATGATTTTTACCAGTAGTGATGATTTGGCACATAGATTTACCATAAGTTATTTCATTCTTCTGTACAGGATAGGTATCTTAAACTTAAAGCATTGCTCCATGTGATGGGAGTGAGCACACTGGGAAGTGGCCTGTGTGGAGAGGTGCAAGGCTGAGTGGAAATAGGAGAGCTCCCAACCAGTGAGTCCTCCAGGTCAGGGTGAGGTTGCTTAGGCATGGATGGGCAGTGCAGGAATTGTGTGCTTTGGATATTGATGTGGTGTGTCATGGCAGTGCTGTAACTCTTGTCTTCATATAAGCCTAATCTTGCTAAAAGTGGTGTCAGAGTCTTTTTAATAAGACATTATGATTTTGGCTTTAATTTTGGGTTTTCTTGCTCTCTTACCCAAATGTGTAAAATGCAAAGCATATTTAATGAGTGAATACTTCAAATACTTCCAAATTAATTAAAAACAGTTCCACATCTGGAATAAATCCAGTACCTTTCATGGATGGCTTCAACTTCACGGTTTTTCCCTCTTGTGAGAAGCCCTGTGAATATTCCCATGCAGATGCTTGTGAAAGCTGGAGTAGCAGAATCCAGGCTTATTTTACAAAAGAAAGAGATCTGAAACACACAGAGATCAATGGGATATTGGCCTTTATTCCAGCGGACTTTGGATAAGACCTAATAATATATATAATTATATAATATGATAGGCGTTTGCACGGTCAGAATACCCTGTCATGAAGGTAACTGTGCCAATCTTGTTTAAAATTTGTTGTTTCTTGTGATTGAACTGCTGTTTAAATTCATGCAGATTCAGTGGGGCTTAAATTAGGCACCACAAACAGCAAAAAAAGTGGTTTTATAATGAGGGTTTTTTCTTCTGCCTTCTCTGTTCCCAGAAATAAAAAAATGATCTGATTTTTCACTATGGGAATGTTGTGATTTAAACTGACACAACTAAGTGACCTAAAGATAGGCTTACTGCTTAGATAAAAAATGCAGGGTTGGGTTGTTTGAACTGCATTAGCATCAGAATAAGAAATGGCAGGGCAAGTTGGCCGAGGTGGCCATGCAGAACTGGGGAGGGTTGTTCTCTGGAAAGCCTCCGAGCTGGGAATTCTTTTCTAAGCCATAAATAAATAAATCTGTGTCCTGAACACTTAATGAATACAGGAGACTGGGCAACTTTAAGCTGTTTGGGATATTTTAAAAAACCACGATGCTTTTTTTGTTAGTATTCTCGATTTCCATTTAACCCCCTAATATTTGCATTTTAAGGTGAGGGTTTTCTTCTACTTGCTTTATTTATTCTGAAGGTGCTGAAGATGACATTTTTGCTAGCACTTTTCTGTAAAACCGCTGTTAACTTCCACATCAGTTTCATTATGTGTTGCATCAAACTGCTGCCCCTGAAACTTCGGATCTTCGAGCTACAGATTGGGATTGCAGGCAGTTTAGTGCTTCGAATACCTTGTCTTCGGAGTTGTCCTTTGGCTGCTTGGGCTGGATCCTCTGGGGAGTCCAATAAAATTATCTTGCAGGGACCCTACTGTGCATGCATATACAGCTTTTCCAGGGGATCTAAGTGTGTTTTACAGACCACAACTAATTGAACCTCATGACATTCATGGCAGGCAGATAAGCATGAACCACAATAAGTAAGCTAAAACAGAAAGAGGTGAAGAGCTCAAGTTTCCCATGGTAGTGAACAGTGACTTTCCTGTTGTGTTGAGCTATAGATGCCATGTACCTCTGAAAATGAGGCTTCTGGTGACTTGACTGGAAGAGCTACTCTTTTGGTAGTGAATTTTGTGGAGGGAGTTAATATTTGCAGTTTTGTATCCAGCGCCAGGCGAATAGAAATTGAATTAGTTCAAAACCCCTCAGCATTTCCTTATGAGTCTGCATAAGCAGCAGCATCTTGGGAAGTTATTGAAGTGTCCCCTTGCCCTTCAAAACTGGACTTTTCTGAGGTAAACTGATTTAGTTGGAATTACAACTTTTGAGTATCATTTTGCATTAAGCAGAAAGTGCCTGACAGAGGTGTACCAGCTCTAACAATGCTGACAGGTTTTGACCACTGCTGGGTTCTGATTTCACTGGCATAGTGTTTCTAGTAATCTCTGTTATGGGTTTTGGGAGGGGAATGATACTCTTAAGATTACTGTTTGCATGACTGTTGGTCATAGGCAAAATAAAAAAACAGTGCTAATGAAGCGAATGATGAGCTGGCCATACAGTAAAATGGAGTGGGAATGAGAAAGTTCGCTCGCTTAACTGCTTTGAGTGCACAGCTGCTTCAAGGGCAGGAGTACAAGACAGTGCCTTCAGAAAATAAAGGTTTTAGCCAGTCTGGTAGCTCTTTTACGGAACTATAGAGTGTGTTTAGAGAAAGCAATCTAAAGAGAGATCTATGGGACCATCATATAATTATGGTGCTATAAGCCAGATTTGCAGGTATACCAATACATTGCAGATATTCCCATTAAGGCACGCTGTACAGCTGGCATATACTGGAAAGAGAAAGAGAAAAGGAGTAGGGAGAGAAAGCTATGGCCCTAATTTCTGTGGCCTTCTAAGGAAACATTTTAGGCATAGAAGCAAGTTAAAAAGGTTAATTGGGCAGGATCAGTTATTGTGTTCTGTGAAAGTGAGCTTTGGAGCTTAAGAGAAAGCAGCAGACAAAGCACTGAGGTGTTCCAGGAGATAAAGCTGTTTGTGGTGTTGAAAAACGAGAATCATCCCAACACAATCTGGAAGAGGGGAGATGTAAGAAAAGTGATGGGATTTACTGAAAATGTGAATGTTCTTTCAATGATACAAGACCCCCCAAAGCAGTGTGGGTGGAAAGAGGAGGGCAGACAAGTTGCCTTTAGATCTTACAGAAACAATAATGACTACAGCAGGAAAGCAGTAAAGTTTGTGAAAACTGAAGAAACAAGGCACAAAAGAGGAGGCAGCATGAAGATGAAGGAGCTTTTTTTACCAAATCAGCATACGTGAAAGCATTCAAGATAGCAACAGAGTTCTGTGACTGTATGTGTCAATAGGCAGGAGCTGGCAGTCAGGTTATTCTAGTACTTGGCTATCTTTGCCTGAGGCCCCATTGGAAATACTGTGTGTAGCTCGGGCTATCTACTTACATAAAGGGTGTTACAGTCATGGAAAAGAATGAGCCAGAGGGAATGTAAAGGTCACAGAGAAAGATTACAGGGGCATCTGAAGAAGCAGGGATGTTGAGGTATGTGCTCCTACAAACTGTCAGACATACTGGAAGGGAGGAATACCAAAGTTCAACCTCAGCATGACAGAGTGGTTGAACCTGCTGGAACTGCTTTATATTCAGTTGGAGGGAACTAGCTGCCACAGAAATCAGGAGAATAATTGAATGCTTGCTGAAATTGAGCCTAAAACCCAGGGGTTTGGCACGATGATTTAAGTGCTAACACCAAAAAGCAGGAGTTAATTTTGCATTGGCTTCCTTGCTATAGATCTGCTTGTCTTCCTAGGAAACATCTCTGAGTGTGAGCTGTTGATATTGAAGCATAAGTATTCATTTTTGAATTAATTTTAATAATGTGGGCACGAGTCAGTATGCATTAGTGCTTTTAGTGCCAATGAAATGGATTTCAGACCAACAGGCTCTGGAGAAGAACACTGTTTCAGTATTTCTTTTATTGCACATTTAAGTTTGCTGAGAAGCTGGAGCAAAGGACAGCATCTGTGCTTCATTTGTGACTGGTTATGCAGTTTAATTAGTGCCCACCGTTACTGAACAACTCCCATGAAGGTGAATCCGGGCTTAGAGAAATCTCCAACTCTGCAGAGGAATTCTGTAACTAGATGCTGAGAAGGGGCTGTTCATACACAGCAAACAAAAGGGCCCTTTATGTGAAAGTAGCTTGTTAGCTTTTTGTTTTTAAGCTGTAGCATGTCTAAGCGATCAGGGTGTCACACACTAATAAACTAGCCAGTCCCTCTGGAATAGACATTCTTGGTGGTGATTTAGAAGGTGCATTTATACAGTAGTCTCCAACTTCATTACTACGCTGTTTCCTTGGATACTGAACATTTTGCATATAATTACAAGAGGGACGTTAACAATGCTTCATGGTTCTAATGGTTTTAATAAAAGTTTTTCATATTACTCTCTTTTTCCTTTAATATTCTATATCAGAGAGGAAGAACAAAAGGAAATGATTCTTTGTCAGCTAATTTGCACAACTTCTTTTGAGCCAAGAACAGGTTTTATTTCTTAAAGTGTGGAAATCCTGTGTGCTATTTCGGGAATTATGTCACTGAATGGGTTGTAAATAGGAGTTGAAGTGCTACTATTCATTGTAACATCAAATTCACACTGTTTGGGAACAATCTTACAATAGTAAAGAAAAAGCTGTTTGAATGCTGGGCAGTAAACAAAATTTGTTATGGGTGTGAAAGCATTTAAATACCTCATGTGCCTATTTAAGACTTGGGTATTTTGATAGTGTTCAGTATGTTTCTCTAAGGTACTTTCTGCTCTTTACACACCATCTTGGTTGCCTCAACTCCGGCTGTTGTTTAACAAACAGTTTGAGCTGCCATGGACATGGAAGGGATCCCTCCTGCCTGCCCCAGGCACCCGTTCCCATCTCCCTCCCTCCCTTTTGTTCACAGGCATATTTGCAATAGGGCAGCTCAATCCACACTGAGAACAAAATCAACAAAAAATTAAAAAAAAAAAAAGGCGCCAAAAAACCCCACAAAGAAAGACAGGAAAAAAGGGGAGGGCTGAGCCTGGGACAGCTGCTTTGGTGGCCACGGTGGCTTATTGTGCAGTAAAGTGATCACCAAGCTGTGGTATGAAAGGATTATGCCTGAATATATTTTGGTTTAGCTGTGCAGAGCGTCTGTAACTCTTGGAAAGAAGCTGGTAGGAGCATCAAGCTCTGGTGCCTGGGCTCACACAGTGAGGCACCGCATGCTGTGGCCCTTTGCTGATCCTGCACCTGAGCGTGAAACTCTGTGTGTGTTACCTCCATGACTTTCAGCACATCTGCTTGTTCCACTCTTTGCAGAGGATGCTTTTTTATGCAGTTGAGGAATGTCTGTTTGAGAGCAATATTTTTGCATGTCAGAAAAAGAATTAATGCTTTTGTGTTCCTTCAGACCTGACTGGGCCTTGGGATATGCCCTAGAAACACAGCAACAAGGATTTAAACTCTGAAATGTCTGTAACTGTCACAGGCTGTGTAGTTACATGAGATATGAGGGCAGCTGAGCATGATGAAATGGGCTGTACGTGTGTGTGTGTGCACACCCTCACTCACACTAGAAGTGTACTCACTTACTGGAAGCTGTTTCTAGGTTCAAGATATTGTTAGTTTTTTTAGTGCTAAGGCAACTACTTTATATTCCTACTCATGCTTTTACTTCAGAGAAACAATATATTGTATAGTTCATTTAATAAAATAAAAGCATTTTTCCTAAAGCCAGAGAATACAGAATTTAATACAGTAGCATTTGAAGATAAATTCTAGGGATGCATGTGAGATGACTCTTTTACAATATACTCAGTTTTATTGCAGTCTTCACGGTGGCTTTCATATGCCAAAAGCTATTGGCAGTCTTTTCTTATCAAAGTGGTATAGAACTGTATTATATACACAGACATTTTGTCCTTATCCATAATAGTTTCACAAGTGAGGCATGCTTCTTTTTCCCCCTTCTCTGTGGACTTGTAATATTGCTATGTTCGCTTTAGTAAGCTGATGCGTTGCTGTTTTGTAACTCTTACGCTTTTTTTTCACTGTATATTTTCATCTTAAAAGTCCATAGGAAACAGGAAAAGTTATTCCTGATGATTTCGATCTTTAGCATGATACTTCCTGAAACAACAATTTTATTTTTTTTTTTTTTTTTACCTTTCTGGAGATTTGCAGGGGTCAGGTTGAAATGGCAGCTGACTTTTAATCAGTGCATGATGGAGTGTGAGGAAGAGCTATATGCAAATAGTAAGTATCTTGCTATGTGAAACTTCATTTTCAGCTGAGGTCAAATTCGTCAGCAACGAGCCTCGCTAGGCATGAGCTAAGAGTTGTTATTTAGGCTGGAGTCCTTTTTATTTCAGCTGAGAACCTTTCCCCTTCTCTTCTCAGATGGAAAAGGGGAAGAAAATGGTGAGTTGTGTGGCTAGGAGCTATGTGGCATTAATTTGCTTCTTCAGGATGCTCTAAGAGGGAACATCCATGTGCCTTTGCCTAGGGCAGCTCCTGGGAGCTGCACGTCATTACAGAACGTTTGGCACAAGGCAGAAGCGATGGAGCACCTTGGCACAGCCACACCTGGGTTTTGAGAGACCTGGTGGGATGGTACGGGGTTGCCAGCACTGCTCCTTCTCCTCCTGGTGTACAGACAGAAGGTGTAGAGCCAGTGACTTTCTGTGTCTTGGGGACAAGTGATATCCTCCATTTATTGGCAAGTGCTGGGTTGAATGTTCAGCGTCATGTGATGTGAGGTGGCCACCTTGCCAGCAACTTCTCTGCTTGTCAAAGTGTGTTAGGGACAGGGTGGCTCCTTTAGGAAGATTTACCCACTGAGCCTGTAGGGAGTTGGTGTGGCACCACCAAAGTGTGGGCTCCCAGCAAGTGAGGAGAAGTCCAGACCAAGGAGGCTGACAGCAAACTGATGTTAAGGAGAGAGACGTGATGCATGCATGGTCAGAGGGCCTGGACCTGACCCTGCCTTGTGTGTTTCAGTGATTTACTCAAACAAGTATTTGGCATGCCTGTGGTGTTTGCTTTCTGCCCAGTGTTTGAGAGTGCAGGCTTTGCAGCTTGACCTTTTGCTGCAGATGATCCTGTGTTCAGGAGATGGAGAAGGGTGAGGCATTGAGATGTGGCTGTTCTTCTAGTGGCTGCCTCTGTCAACAACACAATGGAATCATAATACTGTTGTTGGTGTTGTCTTTGCTGTTATTATTATTACTGTTATTACCCCCGCCTTACTGCTCTCATTGCATGATTAGTGTCCAATTAACTTTCCAAGATCTGGTTGTAATTTTGAAGAACCCAAACTCCCGACCTGTGAATAAATGATGAATTTTAGATGGTAGCCACTACAGTGATGTTTAGAAACAGGATTGTATGACGCTCTGTTCTAAAACTTTAGGCCAATAATGCTGGTGTGTATTGCTTTGTAGGGAAACATTCCTGCTTTAAATTGTGTAAATACCAAGGGCAGCATAGCAAGGCAGTGAGAGCAGTCAGCTGGAGTCTGTGTGGGGTGTCTCCTGTGTAACCTGGAGCAAGGGGCTTGAGATGCTGTGCCTGTTTCCAAATCTTGACATGGGCTAAGTGTGTGCACTTACCTGACCTTCAAGTGTGCACGAAAATCAGGAGCCTTCAGGTCAGCACTGTCAGGAAAGGTGGAGGCACATTGCTGTGGAAGCCTTTCTGACAGCCAGTGGGTGTGGGTGCTTTAGAGAAGTCCAGTACCCATAAGGATTTCAGGAGGTGGATAGCAGTCTGCCATGGAGTTGTTCCTGTTTCCGAGTGTGGCTCGTCGTGAGGCTTTCCATGAAGCCTGGGATGCTTGCTTATTTCAAGTGCTTTTCATGGAGAAAGGGCAGACTGTAGCTCTGTAAGGCTGTTTCCCCTGGTTTTCCATGCAGGGCTCCTGTAGATTTTTGAGGTACGTTCTTCTCCTTAGGGAAACATAAAACTCTGTTAGCAAAGAAACCTGAAAGAAAATCCAGCTTGTTTTGTTTTGTTTTGTTTTAGTTTTGTATGATTTTGACATCTGAAACTGGGTCATAAATGAATGTATACTCTTTCTGAGGTTCTGCCTCTAATGCCAGGCATTTTAAAGGCACTTTTCCAAGGCAAATATCAAAACTCTGTATAAGGAGATACCTCATTTAATCTAGCATATGCTGATTGCCATGGAGATATTTTCAACAGATACTCTGCCATAGTGTCTGTTATTCTTCAGGACATAAAATAACTGCTGGACTGTAGATGACTGTGCGAGTAACTGGCGGCTTATGGGTAACCTCTTTTCTGGCACAGAAATAATGGGTTGTTTGTTCCTCCAGTTGAAGTCCTGATGTGTTTTGATGTTTCTGATTTACATTTTTAGCACTGTTCCTGATACCATTCAGTGTTCTGGGAACGGTCTTTAAACTTGGTGTTTATTTTGGAGCGCTGGTTTTCCAGCAAACAAATATGTGATTAGCAATTAATGGTTTTCTATAAATAAACAAAAGCGAACAGTTCAGCTTTAAATAGTGATCTCTGCTCTGTGGAGCTTTTAATTGGGCTATGCCTGCAAAGTTGAATCTTTCCAAACACACAGCAGGCTTTGAGGGACTCCCAGCTGTGGTGACTGAACTGGCCGAGTTGGAAAGCTGAAGCTGTGGTGGTTTGAGTTAATGTATGGGTAGCTAAAAAGTGGTTATCATCTCAAATATCTGTGCATGAGCCAAACGTTGGAGGGGGAAAGAATTGTGGTTTCAGTATGGGTAGTGTGTTTGAATGTGGTGGGAGTTTCAACATGCAGAAGATTTCCAGTGCTGTGCCTTTCCCTTGGTGGCTGCTTGCTGGAGTGTGGATGAGTGGTGGAGGTGGCACCAGACATGGTACCAGAGGTTCTTCCATGCAGCCAAGGCAGAGCTGTCTCCTGAGTGCCACAAGCACTCTCTTGTGTGCACTGAAAATAGCATGTTGTTACATACCCTTCAAAATAATTGGATTTAGCACCTTGTATGGATTTGGGTATTTCTAATGTGGATAGCAGTCCAAGGCCAGCTTTGTTGGAGAGCTTTCCTCCTTGCAGTGATTGGGCCTTAACAGGTGGGCTGAAAAGGAAATTTCTGGGTTTCTGTCAGAACTGCTAGGTTTAAAGCTGACTCCATCTACTTTTTTATTTCCCACATGATGTCTGCAGTGTGTATTCCACTTATCTCAGAGAATGCGAGATTTATTTGAACTGATGTAGCTAGCTGTGTGTTGCTTCTTACTTAGGTTAACCAACTACCATGGCCTGAGCTGGCTGTAATTTTAAAAAGTAATGGCAATAGCTCTTTCTCTAAACACTGCCTTTTGAACAAATGGCAACCTTTCTGACTTTTTTGCAGGAAAATTTGGAAAGTAGCCACTGTTTATCAGTGATCCTTTTGGGTTTTTGTTAGTTTCTTTTTTTTTTTTTTTTTATGAACACTTGTGGGCTTACAGTTTGTCCAAGTTTTCAAAAACTTCTTCATCAGAGAGCCATTGGGAGGCACTTTTTTGGGGAGCTGGCTTTCAGAAAGGTGGTTTCTCTGCAGTGCCTAGAAGTCAGGCCCATGTAGATGTCTGTGATTGGTTGTAGACAACACCAGTGTGTTGCTCCAGAAGCAGCTACATGTTATGCCTGCAACACAGCAGCAAGTGCCAGAACCCTGCAGATTCCTGCCCTGTTGAAAGAAAAGTGTTCACTGCTAAATCTAGGTTTTATTCTCAAATCTCAAGCTTGTTGAGAATCTCAATCAAAATATTTGCTCCTTGCACTTCCATCATGATCGCTGTCTATTGCTTTATGCCACAGCTCTCTTGAAGAGAAATAGCTCTGTAAAACCAATGATACAGTTCCTAGCTTTAAGAAAGATTTTTTTCTTTTTTTCTTCTCCTCTAGAATAATTAGGTATTTCTCAAATGGTTGTTCTGTTTAATTGTGTGTTCTATTTTTTTTTTTTTTCTTAATGACATCTGGATGCATCCATATGTCTTTTTTGGCATGGAGTAAAATGCTTTATCCCACAGTCCCTTTTTAAAGTCTTTACTGGACTGTCATTATTTTGATTTGGAATCTCATAATAATAGAATTATGGTTTGGATTGGAAGGGACCTTTAAATATAATCTAGTCCAACCTGACAGTCTTTTCCCCTAATCTTCATTTTATGTTGTGTGTTTTACATGGAGCTGTCAACTGCAAAGAAGCTTTTTTATATGTGTCCCTTTTTTCAGTCACCCTCCACTTGCCCATATATAAAGGTCTGGACCATTTGAGCTGCCCTACCTCCACACACTGAATTCTGAGGAAGATCTGTATTATTTTTTTCCTCTGAGAGTAACAGCTTACTGCAGTCCTTATACCTACATACCTATTATGGCCCTGGAAACAGTAGTTGTAAATCTCATAGACTTCTTTCTTACTATAAACTATATCCAAATAGTTTATACAAGTCTATGCAAGCTGTCAGAAGGAGTATGTGCAGTATCCCAAACACAGAGCAGACTGGAGGCAGCGACTGGGACTACCGGGAGTGAGTTTGCAGGAAAATAGCCATGGAAGAGAGTGCAGAGTGGGAACTGAGCCTTGTGTGGGAAATGTGGAAGATGCTTTTTTGGCTGTAGAGACATCATATTCACATTGGTGCTACACTGCAGCTCTCAAGTGCTTATTTCATTGCCATGTTTCAGCAGGTATTGTAAAAGGTAGAGATTCAGATTGCACTAGGGTTTTGTACAAAAGACTCTCTGGTCCCAATTGTATTTATTACTTGCATTACAGTAAGGACAAAGTTTGCAAAGAGCCCAGTTGAATCACTGCTTAAGTCCCACTGTATGCAGTTGGAAAGTACTCCATGGCATGCTGTGGTCCTGCTCCTGGTCCTCAGCAGCCTCTGGATGTGTGAGCAGAGCTCTTGCCCCTGAGGATAAGACCTGCTCGGTAAAGAACTGGCTGTTTGTGGGGGATTGAAATTGATATGTGGTGAAGGGAGAACTGGGTAAAGACCATCAGTAAGAGGAATGGGATTCACCAGTGCTGGATTTTTGATGTCGACATTGCATCTTGAAAGAACATTCAAACCAGGGCGCCTTGGATTTATGAGTGAAACGTTAGGGGGGAAAAAAAGAAAGCCGGATAAGCAAGAAATAGTACCCCTAAGTGTATTTCATAAGGAAGCCCCCATGAAAATAACTGGCTCATTTTGAAACTGCCCTAAAGCGTCCCCATTTTACAGTGATTAAGAAGCAGGAGCCAGGGGGGATTTGAGATATACAAAGCATGAAAACTGGATATCAGCCTTTGTTTCCCTGAGGGCAGACCACCAGCGGACAAGCTCAAATGCCTTGTAAGGTGGCTCCCAGGAATTCATTTTTGACAGATCTCACATGGCGGCAAATTATTCCTCCCCTCTCCCCCCTACTATTTCCCCAAGCCACATTTTGTCCTCGAGGGGAAAAGGAGAGTTCAACAGACCCTTTGCACCTTATCCTTGGGAAGACAAATGATGCCTGGCTCCTGCTCACAGATGGAAGCACTTGCTGATGAACTGATGCTTGGCAAAAATTGGTGTTGTATGGAAAAAATCCCCAGCACCTGCTGGCAAAACAAAGTTATTCATAACATACGGCTGGGTGACTAAATCTTCACTTCCTAGGGACAGCCTGAATTACACTTGCTACATGCTGAGTGCCCTTTCTCCTGTGTGGAATGACATGCAGGCAGCCAGGGAGGATTTGCAGCTCTGAGAAAGGTTAGGATTTATAGCACTGTCTCTTGAAAGGGCTTACTCTGCAGAAATTATCATTTTGTCTTCATCTTCTCTTTTTGGGATAAACACATCATGATATAATCATATGTATGGAAAAGCAGATCTTTGTGCTCACTGGGGAACAGGTAGCTCCATGAATATATCCCCTGCTGTAAATCTGTCAGTATCAGTAAGGTTTTTCCCCCTTCTGCCTGGACTTGAACACACATCTTTAATCCATTTCTGCGTGACACAAATTCTAAATTCTTGTGCTACATTCTGATTTCTTGTCCTGTCCAGTAAATTGTTAGCCTTTCTCAGAATCACAGAATCCAGAATATGCTGAATCGAAAGGGACCCACAAGTATCATTGAGTCCAACTTCTGGCCCTGCACAGGACCATCCCCAAGAGTCACACCATGTGCTTTCCTAGCTGTGTGACTTATTGTGGAGTGCAAAGAAGTTGTCTGTCAAAGAGGAAGTGTTGTTTAAACATGGTTTTATCCTTATTCACTATTCATTTAATAACATGCTAGTGATATTGCTTGTGTAATGAGAAGAGAGTATAAAATCTATGTCTGTCTCCAGTCTGTGCCTGAGCTTTGCTGGTAGATCGACACCTTGGTCTTTAAATTGGTGTCTTCCAAATATATTTGGTATCCCAAACTGGTATCTTCGGTGTGCCTAAAGATTAATTTTCCTGAGTTTGGAGGAGTTTCCTGTAGTTCTGTGCTATGGAAGAGATTGCTTCCGAGAGAGGGCACTGACGTGCATTGGCTCTCCTGTTTGAAATATTGACAACAGATTGTGAAAAACAATTTTTTCTATCACTGAGGCATCTTGATGGAAGCCTTAAATAGGTAACAACTGCAAACCAGTCACAAAGCTGTGCAATCTTCAATTGCGCCCTTTTTGCAGGTCCTCATGGCCTGATCATGCAGACATTTTTGTGTAGTCAAATTGCTGTTGCTGATAGAAAAGAGCACTGAGAATACAAGGTTTCATGCAGCTGCATGGATTTGCCTGTGTGACAAGCTTATAGGTTTTGTGTTTTGATGATTAGACTGTAAGAGTAGATTGGCTGCTGTCAATGCTGGATGTTGACGTTTGAATGAAAGGGAGGAGTTACTTGCAAGACTGAGATCACTTTCAAAAAAATCAAGAGCTTTCTTTTCAAAGAAATTAAGCCCTGCTGCAGATGCATAACTTCACTACATGCTATTTAGACCTCACATGCATGCGATGTTGTTGTTTTTCTGTCTCATAAAAAATACCTTTACATTTTCAAATATATCTCTTCTGTTGTAAAGCTGCCTATTTGATAGAATTTAAATACCTACGTTTTGAAGGAGAATTGTGACTACTCTCCTGAGAAAGCACTAGCAATTTCAAATTGTAGTATTTTTCCATATCATGAGGTTACCACTCCTGTCCTGTGAGAGGAGGCACCCTCCCTTTCCCAGCTTCTCTAAGACAAATATTAATCAAAGTGAAAACCTTAAGTCAAGGTTTCTTGACCCTTTTTTCCTCATACACAAAGATGTATAAATACTTTGACTCTCAGAAGTTTATCATTTGAAGTTGAGAAACTTTTTTTCTCCTCACAGCCCAGAGGACCCGCTACGTAAGAGCTTCATTGGGTTCTTCACACTTCATTGGATGAAGCTGGAAGTTAAAGCATAGATTGGTTCCTTGCTCTTCTCTTTCAAAGGATCTGTAGAAAGTCTTTAAGTAGTTGGTTTTTATTAGCTAGTCACACTGCCTGAATTAATTTACCTAGTGGTCAGCTGGAAAAATTCTTACTGGGTGTAATTTGGCTTGGAGAGAAAGTAGGAAGAGAGGAAAAAGCTCTTTTGTTTTCCTGTTCTGGCCTGCTAAAAGCTTATTCCTCCTGCTTGCTTCAGAAGTTTGCCTGCTGTATTCCTTATATTGTATAAAAGACCTTATGGCTCTTGTTTATCCAAGAGTTATAAGCATTGTCTTCTTTTTCAAGTATTTTATGGTGTGGAGATTTTCGGAATTAGAAGAATTAGCCTAGGGAGAAGGAATCAAACAAAGGATCACACAGCACTTGTTTCATATGTGCGCATTGAGTTAGAGCCACGTTTTTGGTGTGCAGGAATCCTGGCAGTTGCTGGGACTTGAGTCTTCCTTCTCAGTCTCCTGGGGTGTTATGTTTGGATGCAGCCCAGACTGGAGATTGCCAGAGCCAAAATGAGAAAAAGGGAGTGATGCTCATACCTCTCTCAATTCCCCTAAGGAGCACCAGCCACCTACAGGCCCCTGCAGCTATTCTGCAAGATTTGGGTCATGTGGTTAGTCTTTGTTCAAGGAGCAAAGGAAAATTGCTTGAGTGGTGAACTGAATTTGAAATTATAGAGTTCTCCACGATGTTCAGGTTTATTTTAAAGAGTATTAAAATCAAGACACACTGTTCTATTTTTCCATTTCTTCATTCCCACATCAAGGCCAGAATATTAATGAAGGCTAGAGTGGAAAGATTCTGAACTCCACAAGATAACTTGTGTTACCTTTTCACCTCCTTGGGTAGTAAGAAGGAATTATTTCTCTGTAGTTTCTGATCTTGCTATAGAGAAGTTTTCTTCTCTCAGGAAACATTGTCCTTTTCCTTTCCTGATTTTTTTCTTCTTTTTTTTTTTTTTCTTCATACTAACCCTGTTGAGCAGTACCAGGGGATTTTTTTTTTTGATAGCTCCTGCCCAAACATTTTAAAATCAAGCAGAAGTAATCACAACCTTTCTCTTGACTTGAAACCATAACATTTTTTGACAAGAAGTGCCTTTAAAGAAATGCCCCTTAATTTACAGCGGGTTGCTTTGTACTTTGTTTCTGTAACCTATCTCGTTACATTTCCTGTGTGTTAAGTATGTATGTATTATGGGCTCTTAAAAACAAATATCCCAGAAGAAAGGAATTCAGTAAATGAATAAAACATTCTTGGGTAGCCCAAGTGGCAGTTTAATCGTTCATCCATCGGGACTTTCATAAAATATAATGATGATAGCCATATAAATATATGGATAGATGAATCAGTTCAATGAGGAGATTGCTACAACTCTGCATACCACATCTGAAATGAAATTAAACTCTTAAAGTGATGCCTAATGTGAAGGTCCAGTTTTTCCAGTGCCAACCATGAAATTCTACCTAAAAATACAAAGCTTTGTGTCTGTGTATGAATATATATACATAACTAAAACACGCATACAATAGCACACATATACAGATGTTGTTGTTTCTAGGTGAAATTCAGTGTTTCAGGACTGATCTTGATTGCACTGAACCTCTAAAACTTTGTAGACTATTGATATGACTGGATTTGCAGCAGTATGTTTGAGATTAGATCTAAGTCCTGGCTTTCTCTAAAAATAAAACGATAAATGGAATAGGAGTGTAAGGTTGTCATGTTATACTACCTGGGATATGCACAACTTTTTCTATAGGTTCACCTAATAGCAGACCTTTGTAAATATCTCATTTCATGCCTGTCTGTCACAGCAGTCTGTAACCTTAGGTATGGCAAACCTGAAAGTAAAGTTTTAAGTAATTTTTTTTGTAGTTATGAATTTCATAGGAAAACTGATTTCCAGTTATGATGGACATCAGTCTCTGTTCTAAGCCAGCAAAAATTCACTTGCTCTTAGCAGTGGGAAGAGGCTGGTGTTGTAGTATAGATGAAGGATGCTGAAGTGCTCTTGGTGAAAGGCAGCAATACAGTGATTTGTCTGTTGAGTGTTTTGATAATGGCACATCAGAGAAGGCATCCAGCCCTTTATTTTTTCATGAGTTGTGTCTTTCTCATTAGAATTTCTCATTCCCCTTGGCTGGCTTTTCTTTGGCAGTGTACTGTATATTGTACATATATATATATATGTATAAAATACAGCCAGCATCATCTTCCACACTACTCTGAAGCAACAACTTTTACTGTTAGTGCTCAAAGTGATCACATAAAGCCCCATGAAAATAAGGGACTTCGATATTTTCGCACTGGTGGATTAAATTGATGAATGTTAGTTGTGCTGAAAAATAAGATGCCACTGCTGATCTTTTAGCTGAATGAAATGGTAACAACAGTAAAATAATCTTTCCTAGCTGAAGTAGCAAAATTGCATCCTGGGTCTCCTGGGGGTCAACCTGAGCACAGGGAGAGCATGGGGAGACCTGGTCCCTCATGTACCCAAAGCATATTGGAAAATTGTGCTTTTTGATGTATAAAGTATATGGGACATGATGTTAATCATAGTACTCACATGATATGTACACAATAATTGAGTGGGCATATTCAGGAAAGGAACTGCCACAGGGAGTTCTGTGGGGATTTGCCTGCTGCTGAGGAATGCAAGTTCCTTAGGTTATACCCTTCTTAAAGAGTTTTTGTTTGTTTGTTTGGGGTTTTTTTGTTTGTTTGTTTAAATAGGAATGTATAAATGCATATGAAAATAAGTGTAGTGAAATATGAATGCATTGACAAACACTTGGGAAAATTGATCAAACTGATCGATTTGTTAAGCAATGGGATATAGACTGAGGGATGAGGAAGCTAAGTGTTGTGTGTGGACATTACAACATCAGTGCAATAAATTGATTGTCGTTAGTACTAAAACTGCAATAATCATTCCATTATATTGGAGGTGACAACTAACATGAATTCATATTCTGAAACTTGCATGCAATTTGCAAGTCTCCTTGGGGAAGTTGAAATCACATTGGAAGTTTAAATTAACGTCTGCCATTATCAGCAACTTTTCCTATCCTCTTTCACACTGTATTCTAGCTTGGAGAAAACTACATTTTCAAGTAGCTTTTAAATGACAATGAGAACAACGTGTGTCTGCAGTGGGTCTTTCAATAACTGCTTTTTAAAATTGATTTTTATGATTTTCACAAGTAGCAGTGTATGTACTCTGTAACAAAGAAACTTATTCACGCTGCCTCACTGTGAGCACCTGCCTGGTTTCCTCAGGCTCCTTTCCTTTCAGTGGGAAGCAATAAGCAGGACCTGGCTCCCAGTTTCTGCAGCAGCCTCCAGCAACCTTTAGCCAGGGTATGCACTTACTCTGTATCCGTTTAACCTCTCAATTTAAATCCTTGAAGCAGGGCACTGGGGCTGTTCCACAACAGCCCTGTATGGAGGAACTCCAAGTCTTCCCCAAATGCTGCTTATTAATTGCATTTGAATATTTACATTTATAATGAGCCTTTTGAAATCAGTAGGAAGGCGCTCGATGCTTTGAAATGGCTTGAGTGGGGCAGACTGCGTTAAGACAGACCAGTGGTGATGGAGATGTGTGCTTTATTTGTAGCCATATTTTGCTTTGGGTTACCTCAGTGAGACGTGGTATAAGCTGGAATTTGATCCATCTGATCAAGGATAATTTACACCTTTGCTGGTCGAGGTGGCCCACTGGCAGCAGGACAGGCAGGAGGTTGGAAAGGGCCTTCTGCCTTCTTCGTTTGGGATGGTAGTGGTATCCAGCATTTAGTGGACTTACAGAAAAGAAATGCTCCTCTGTGCCCTCATTTGGGGTATGTTAGCCAATCACAGGTGCATTGGGCTACATATGCAAGAGCCGAGTTACGTACGAGCTATCTCAGCTGTGTCTTAACCTGAGTCTTCACCTGGGAGCTTTATTGAGCGGTTTTATTGTCTTCATTGTATTTTGCCTGTTTTCAATATCTGAATATATGTGTGCATATGTATATGTGTATGCAATTGCACTTAGTTAGCTATAACTCTTCCTTAATTTTTCTGAAGGTATCTGTACTTAAAATAATGACTGTGTAGTGACTTTTTTATTCTACTTGTTCTTGGTGGCTCAAATTTCATGAAACATGCCCATAGAAAAAGAAAAAAGGGTAACATTTGACAGGCGACATACATATGAAAATCCTGTCTCCTTTCTAAACATTAGGACTGAAAATGAGTTTTTCAATATGCTCTGAAAACAAAACAAATAAATTTAGGCTTAATTGGAGTTTCTGATAAATAAAAACAATAATTTCTGTATGTGGTTCATCCTTTTCTATAAACTTACTTAAATGTGTGTGTCTGATTTTAATTTTTTTTCACTGTGATTATTCTGAATCGTGTGCATATGTGTACAGATATGATAGGGTCTTACACAGGTTTTTTTTATGTGAAAGAAGTGTACTTACATACATGTATATAGTTACATATATGTGCATGTGTGTGCACATGCATACATACTGTGCACACACGTGTAAAAATAACCAAAACTGTTGTGGTTGTATATGTGTGTATAGTGTTCTCCCTTTCTGTTACGTTTACCTTAAATGTGTGGTGAATAAATATTACATAGTTTTAATTTTAATTACAAGTTTAATAAGTAATTTTGACATGTCACTTCACAGTACAGGTTTTATCTCTTGATCAACTAGTTCCTGTTTTCTCTCTCTGCCACAGGGTGAAAGAATGATGTGATGGAGGTGAATATGGGCCGCTGGTCAGGCTCACGGCTACCTCCGTCATGCCTTGCCCTTCTGATTGTCAAGTTCCTGGCCTCCATTTGCCAGATGGTTCACGGGACTGCCCCGCTTGGCTTTCACTTCACACATTCCACTTACAATGCTACAGTGTACGAGAATTCTGCAGCCAGGACCTATGTCAACAGTCAGACGAGAATGGGCATTACCTTGGCTGACCTTTCATGGGATATCAAGTACAGGATAGTGTCTGGTGATGATGAGGGTTTTTTTAAAGCAGAGGAAGTCATCATTGCTGACTTCTGCTTCCTCAGAATAAGGACTAAAGGTGGGAATTCTGCTATATTGAACAGAGAAATCCAGGACAACTATTTATTGATGGTAAAAGGGTCTGTCAGAGGAGAGGACTTGGAAGCATGGACAAAAGTGAACATCCAGGTTTTGGATATGAATGACCTAAGACCTTTGTTTTCACCAACCACGTACTCCGTCACGATAGCAGAAAGCACTCCTTTAAGGACTAGCATTGCACAGGTGACCGCAACAGATGCGGATATTGGGTCCAATGGTGAATTTTATTATTACTTCAAAAACAAAGTTGATCTCTTCTCAGTTCATCCTACGAGTGGTGTTATCTCCTTAAGTGGCCGGTTAAACTACGATGAGAAAAACAGGTACGATCTTGAGATTTTGGCAGTGGACCGTGGGATGAAGCTTTATGGAAACAATGGCGTAAGCAGCACTGCCAAGCTTTATGTTCACATTGAACGTATCAATGAACATGCCCCAACAATAAATGTGGTAACCCATATTCCCTTCCCATCAGACAAGGAACCTACCTATGCAGTCGTTAACGTTGATGACCTCGATGAAGGAGCCAATGGAGAAATAGAATCTGTTTCTATTGTGGCTGGAGATCCACTAGAACAGTTCTTTCTGACTAAAGAGGGTAAATGGATGAATGAGTACAAAATCAAAGAAAGAAAGCCTATTGATTGGGACAGCTTCCCATATGGTTACAACCTGACTCTCCAAGCAAAGGACAGAGGATCTCCTCAGAAATTTTCAGCAGTCAAACTGGTCCACATTGCTAGTCCCAAGAAAGAAAGTATCCCTGTGAAGTTTGAAAAGGAAGCATATGATGTTTTTATCAGTGAATTTTCACCTCCTGGAGTGGTGGTTGCAGTAGTTAAGCTGGTGCCTGAGCCACAGAGTGTGGAATACGGAATATTTCCAAGTGAAGAAGCTGAGTATTTTAAGATCAATCCCAAGACAGGCCTTATTACTACTGCTCGTCCTTTGAAAATCATTGAGAAGGACCTCTATGAATTAGAAGTATATACGAACAAAGGTGGTGATTTAAAAGCACGGGTTACTGTCAGATTAGAAGATGCCAACGATCACACTCCGGAGTTCCAGCAGCTCTCGTACAGCTCATTTGTCAATGAAAGTGTCCCTGTGGGATCTAGTGTTTTGGCAGTTTCAGCAGTTGATAAAGACAGGGGAGAAAATGGATACATAACATACAGTATTGCCAGTCTGAACTCACTACCTTTTACAATAAACCAGTTTACAGGTGTCATCAGCACATCTGAAGAACTGGATTTTGAGTCTTCACCAGAAAGCTACAGGTTCATTGTGAGAGCTTCCGACTGGGGTTCTCCCTACCGCCATGAAAGTGAGGTGAATGTCACCATATACATAGGCAATGTCAATGATAATAAACCCCTCTTTGAAAAAGTGGCCTGTCAGGGAGTGATTTCTTCTGATTTTCCTGTTGGTGGTCACATCACTGCTGTTTCTGCAATAGACATAGATGAGTTAGAGCTGGTGAAGTACAAAATAATCTCTGGAAATGAACTTGGCATTTTTTATTTAAATCCTGACTCTGGTGTCCTGCAACTTAAAAAATCTCTAATTAATTCTGGCATAAAGAACAGCAATTTCGGTCTTAAGATAACAGCAACTGATGGAGAGAACTTTGCTGATGCAATGTTTGTTAATATTTCAGTAGTTCATGGCAAAGTGTCTTCAAAGACTTTTAGCTGTAGAGAAACCAGAGTTGCTCAGAAGCTAGCAGAAAAATTACTCAAAAAGGCAAAAGCAAATGTGAAGCTGAATTTGGAGGATGGTTTTCTTGATTTTTATTCAGTAAACAGGCAGGCACCACATTTCGACAAATCCTTCCCTACTGATGTAAAGGTTTCAGAGGATCTGCCAGTTGGTGCCACCATCCTGAGGATAAAAGCCTATGATGCAGACTCAGGCTTTAACGGAAGAGTACTTTATACAATTTCTGATGGTAATGTGGATAGTTGTTTCAACATTGACATGGAGATGGGAATACTTAATGTTCTCATGCCCTTGGACCGTGAAAAAACAGAGCTCTATCGTCTTAATATTACAATTTATGATTTAGGTAATCCACAGAAGTCTGCATGGAGACTGTTGACTGTCACCGTGGAGGATGCAAATGATAACAAGCCTGTTTTTTTACAGGACAGTTACTCAGTTAATATTTTAGAAAGTACAAGTCTTGGTACAGAGATTATCCAGGTAGAAGCCAGGGATAGAGACCTAGGATCTAATGGTGAAGTAACTTACTCAGTACTGACAGACACCCAGCAATTTGCTATCAACAGTTCCACAGGAATGGTGTATGTGGCAGATCAGCTAGACCGGGAAGCAAAAGCAAACTACACACTGAAAATTGAGGCTAGGGACAAAGCAGAGAGTGGCCATCAGCAGTTTTCCGTTGTGCCTCTGAAGGTTTTTTTGGATGATGTTAACGATTGCTCTCCAGCCTTTATACCATCCAGCTACAACGTTAAGGTCCTTGAGGACCTGCCGGTTGGCACTGTCATAGCTTGGTTGGAAACTCACGATCCAGATCTGGGCTTGGGAGGCCAAGTCCGTTACTCGCTGGTGAACGATTACAATGGGAGGTTTGAGATAGACAAAGCGAGCGGCGCCATCCGCTTGAACAAAGAGCTCGATTATGAGAAGCAGCAGTTCTACAACCTGACCGTCCGCGCAAAGGACAAGGGGCGCCCCGTTTCTCTCTCATCTGTTTCTTTTGTGGAAGTTGAAGTGGTGGATGTTAACGAAAATCTTTATACCCCATATTTTCCTGAATTTGCTGTCGTTGGATCTGTAAAGGAAAACTCCCGCATTGGTACAAGTGTTCTGCAAGTTGTTGCTCGAGATGAGGACTCTGGAAGAGATGGAGAGATCCAGTATTCCATCAGGGATGGCAGTGGCCTGGGGAGATTCAGCATAGATGAAGAAACTGGTGAGTTTTGTTGGTAATTTTCTTTTTTCTTCATAGAGAATTTTTTCAAAAGTGAAGCTTAGGCATAATTGTTTTCAACTCTTAACAGAAAGTTCAGTTCAGGCAAGACAAAATTATAAATAAGCATTTTTCAGGTACAGCAATGACATGATTTAATTACTTGGATACATTTATCATTCTGTGGGTGTGAAATAGTGCACATTTCTTTTCAGTAGCTGTGTGATGACTCCATTTAGGAAACAGTGATAGTTGCAGAAAAACTCACTTTCAGTGACTGTATTATCTGTTGATCATTAGAAATTGCTCAGGTCACCTCCACAGAGCCACAACAGTTGTGACCTTGAACCCAGTATTAAACCCAATGAAAGGAAATAAGGAACGTGAAACAATAATTGTTTTGTCCTAAAACTTCTCTGTGGTCTTGTTTTTGTTGTTATGAGTCATTTTTTCATAAGAGTTAGTCTGGAATGATATTCTTTGTAGCATGGTGCTCATCAGCACTGGTGTGCTTCTGTAAAGACAGAAATCAAGGGAAGGATTCATAATTGTAAATGAACTGTGCTAGCTTTCCATTGGTGTTGGTAGTATTAAGAACCCTATTGGAAAATGTTGAAAATACTATATATAAATGTATAAGGTATCTAGTAAAAAACTTAACAAACTGGCTGTTTAAATGTCGGATGGTTGTTGGGAGTAATGGTGCAGCTGTGCACCACTAGAAGTAGGAGGGAATTAGAAAATATTAGTCACCAGCTTCAAAAAATGTAATAAATATGTTAAGTCTGTGGGCTTACTGTGGTTTAAGCAGACTTTGAATGTCTTTTTCTAAAGCTTTTAATTGAGAATATGATATTAAACATAAGATTAAAATGTATGTTTTGGCAAATTCAAACTGTTTAATCAAATGTCAACTTTCTAAACTGAACATTATGAAAAACAGACGACATTACAAATGCCGTGGCTCGCATCTAAGCATAAGCAGTGAAAAATATTTTTATTCTATTTGTGCTATAGTCTCTCTGCTGCAGCTGTGCACAGATGAAGCAGTCAAAACCTTACGTCCAGAAACATCAAACTTGAGTGTCAGAAGCCAAGACAACACCTACCCCTAATTTCCAGAAATGTTAATAACTCACATGTCCTACAGTGGTAATAGCAAGTGAAGGCATTCGGGCAACTCTATTCAGGCAATTGAATATGGATTTCAATTTTAAATACCTGCATTTGAAAATTTTTTCCTACCTGCTTACTGAGCAACATCAACTTGATCTAAATGGGTCCTTCATCAAGCAAAGGGAGGTTGGTCCAAACACTGCAGTACTGATTTGGAAATTTCAGGATTCAACATTTATTGAACTTGTAGGAATTGGTAGGGAGAGTAACAGGGCATGTCATTCATTAATAAAATAACCAGGTTTTTTATCCAGTGCCTAGACTAGTAGAGGTGATAGCCGAGAATAAGTTAGGGCCCTCGTTGAGTAAAGCAAAAATCATGTTTTGAAGTGCATGGGAATTGTATGGAATATTCCACATTAAACATACTTAGTTTTTTTCTCCAAAATTTAAATCTATTTTGTGAAGGGAAAAGAGTCAAAAACCTCCCAAGATGCAAATATTTGTCTGCCTTTCACTCTTTCACAAATGTTACATGAAAATGAACCAACCTTTGCTATTTCACTAAATTGTTCCAGAAAAGACTTGATAATCCAGCAGATCAAAAGGTTTTGGATTATTCTTCTGTTTTTCCCAAATGTTCAGTACAATGGAAGCTTTAGTGAAAGCAGCTCGAAGAACGCTTTGGGTGCAGAGCTGCAGCCAGGGCAATGTGGGGAGCAGGACTTGGGGGCTCTGGAGTTACTCTGGGTCACGCGGTTGTAAACTGAATGCAGAATTTGACCTATCGTGTCAAATAGAACACAACATTAATACTCTGCTATTGAACTGGTGGCAACTTAAATGCTGCTGAATGATGAATCAGCTTTCTGCCTGTAGAAAAGGGCTCAAGTCACATATTGAATTAATTTGTAAAGAGATAGCCGTTTATTTACTTCCAGCACAGTTCATTTGTCACTTTTAAACTGACCGACTCTATTGGCTTATGTACTGTCTCTCCTGAAATTTGTGAAGGTAAGCGGGACCATGAAGTACAACAAATCAATATTTTTGGCTGCTACCTTAATGAAAAGATGACTGCTGCATCCATTATAATCATTAGGATGTAAACTGGGCCAAATTCATCCTGATATGTGAGCAGGCTGGGCTGCGAGGAAGTCTGTGCTTTCAGCAAAATCTTGCTCAAGTGCTGAGTGAGATGTGCTCGTGCTCCCTGAGGCACGTTGATACCAAGGAGGGGAAGTGATGCAGAGATACCTGAGGAGAAGCAGGCCTGCATGGTGAATCCACACTGCACCATGCTGCCACACATTTGATTTCATGATAGCTTCTTCTTGTTCCACTATAAGTGTATAGAGGGGCATATAGGTGCATCTGGAAAAGAGGAGGCTCAGGGGAGGTCTTCTCACTCCCTACAGCTGCCTGAAAGGGAGTATCCAAGTAACAAGTGGGAGGACAAGAGGAAATGTCCAGGGGAGGTTTAGATTGGGTATTAGGAAAAAATTATTTACAGAAAGAGTTGTCAGGCATTAGAGCAGGCTGCCTGGGGATGTGGTGGAATCATGATCCCTGGAAGTGGTCAAAAAAAGTGTGGATGTTGCACTTGGGGACATGGCTTAGCGATGGACTTGGCAGTGCTGGGTTAACGGTTGGACTCGATGTTCTTACAGGTCTTTTCCAAATTAAATGGTTCTGTGATTCTATGATCTAGTTTCACCAAGCTTGATGTGACTTTTGGTGGAGGTTACACAACAGGCTGTTCTCCATTCAGGTCAAAACAGTGGTTCGTGGTCAGCAAGCTTGGTAGTCTCCTCCGTACTGATCCGTGTGGATCCCTCTGCATAGTGTATATGTGCAAATCTGTGTGCTATTGCAGTTTGATAAGAGATGTGCCATGGGAGTGAGCCTGGGATTCCCTTCCTATAGTGCTGCTTGTTGCCTCACGTTGTATAGAACTGATTTGGAAGATTCAGCATTCACTGCTGAGTACTCAGTTCATGTGTTAGTAACCAGAAGCATAGCAAGTGTTTGCCACCTAGAGGTGCGAATCACTTCCAGATTTGTCTCAGTGGATTTACTTTCCATTTGCAGGAGGCAGAGCCAGTACAAGTTCGTAAATAGATAAAAACTGTCCTGAAGTAGATGGCTGCAGTTCCTGGTGTCCCAGTAGTATCTTAGCCAGATTAAATTTTTCATGGATTTAGAAGTCAGTTCATGATTCATAGCTAAAAATCTGGTTTAAGAGTTTTCTAGAGGCTAAAAGCAAAAAAAAAAAAAAAAAAGGGGGGTCGGGCTTTTTTATTAAAAGAGAATTGAGAACTCCTGTTTGTTGACTCCTGCCTCAATAGATACTGAGTTTGTCACCAGCCTAGGTCTACGGTTCAAAATCGTTGATTTTCTATCTTCATTGGCCTGTTTATTGACTGTTGATATAAATGTCACAAGCTTGCCATGTAAAAACCCTGCACCCAGGAAAACGTAATGTAATCCTGCCATTTATGGTTTCTCATTTTCCTCCCATCTCCTGTCCAGAACTGCTTTCTTCTTTTTTTTTTTTTTTTTTTTTTTTTAACCACTCTCATTCTTTTGGAATCCAGAGATGTAATCTGTTATGAAATGTGGTCATCTACAATGAGAACGAGTCACTTCAGGCTTCTTCTAGTCAACAGAAAGAAATGGAAAACTGAGAAACATGGTTCATTTTACCCTAATGTAAAAATATGAAATAAGTTGGATCAATCATACTCTAAAAATGTACAAAGGCTTTTGTGTGACTAGCTCAGGTAGAGGTTTCACTCAGTGCCTTGCTTTGGCCAGACATAACCCATCCCTGTTAACTGTAAACAAGAATATATACTGTCATGTTTACATGCTAGGGAATTTGTGGTGACTCCTCTCTAAAAGATTCATGTTTTTAGTCCAATTTAAGGGAATTATCTTTCAATATGAAACCCATACATAAGTGCATTTCTAGAAAAAAAAAGTTGAAAAGAAGTTTTTAATAGTATAGGAGATGAGACGTAAATAATACTTTATGATTTTTCATTTTCGGAGAACACAGTGTTAGAGCATCTCACCCTCTTTTCTATCTATGGAAATTCAGCAATACCTGCTGTTTTGATCTTACTTGGGGAGTCATAACCTTTCCCTTGGGCAATTCTGGGGCTACAGAGAAGCTTGAGCCGTTTCTTCATCTTCAGTACTGCTTCCCACCTGATGTGCACCTCCACTCTCTTCAACAGTCTACTGATTGTAGTTCCTTAGAAGAAAATTGTGTAAAATGCCCTCTGTATCTCCAGATTGTTGTAACACAAAATGAGCAGAGATCTTTTAAAAATTGTTATGGAATGACAGTGTGCTTGAGTTTCCATCATAGGGTTAGCTCTAATAGTTACGACTACTCTTCTGGAAATGATCTACGTCAAATGTCCTACACAGTTTTATTAAAAACCATAGGGTTTCTCAGCTGTGGTGTGTACACCCTCACAGTGCTGATATCACAGCAAAGTGGTGTTTTTTTTGTTGTCTTGGGAGCTGATGGTGAGTTCCACAAATACATATGGATGCATGATACCACCTGCCTTGGGGGACTTAGCACCATCTGTCAGAACCTCTTTTCTGACTGCAGTGGAGATTTGGACAATTATTGAGACTTCCTGGCTTCTTGAAAGGTTGAGCTAGATGAAATAGGTCCTAGCCTAAATGCTAGAATCTTCCTTCTCATTTTTTAATGATTTGTGATGCAACTAAACAGTGTTTTTAACTCTAGCTCCACTTCTTAGTCTGGCATGTTGATGTAACAGTCTGGCACGCAAAGAGTTTCCATATTTACCCCTACGCTACCCATGAATGCACTAGTCATAGCAAATGAACAAAATGAGTTCTAGAGGAGCAGAGAGATTAGACATACTCAGCATCTTCTGCTGCAGAGGCTTATGTAGGCTTTGTCAGAGTTGGTGTGGCAGTGCCCTGGTATATGAGGAATGCGTAACTCCACCGGGGAATTGCTCAGTGGGAAAACTGAAGCAGTAAGTCTTTTGCTGCTTCTCAGGAAAGCATTGAAACGTCTTAAGTCCCACTGAAATTGAATATGAAGTGAAAAAGTATTAATGAAATTCTTATGGGATCTTTAATGTTCTTGCAAAGCCCATAAACATGGACGTAAGTAACGCTTTCAGAACTTACTAGCCGAATTTCCTAAGGTTGGTCAGGAATCTGAGTCCCCTGATTTGCATTAGAACTTAAATTCAGACATTATCTGGCACTAATTTCTAACCCTGTAGAGGACCTCTGATAAGAACACGGGCTGTAGGTGACCCTGTTAACTTGTTATCTTTAGGTGCTTTCAGCCCTGAAATTCACATTAATAAGCCAGTCCTGTCTTTCACAGTGCTGCAAGTTTGACAATACTGTTAAATGGAGGTAAGAATTCAAATTATTACAGACTCCATGGGTTTATTTATGGTGCTAAGGATAGTGGTCTGATCTTCTGTTTGGATACCTTTTAAGGTACCTCAAGAGTGGAAGAAATTCCTGACAAACTGTGGCTAGAGAAGCCAGTTGGTGTTGGAAAACCCTAATCATGGCTTCAAACAACTAATAACGGAAACTAGAAACACCAAATGATATAGTTTCCAATTAACCAGACCTGCCTGTACGTTACATCTGTTTGACAGAAGGGAATTAATTTATTGCTTCAGACTCCTTGTATCTTGTGACTACCTTCTAAAATAGTTTTCAGTTATTGTATATGAAAGCTAAAGGATACTTTCATTTACTACAGTTTGAGTGGTCTGATAAATATTTATGTGGGACCATTGCTAGCATTTCCTTGAAACAAAATCAAGTGAAAATGGTTTGTGATAAATGGTTTTTTTCCTCTTGCTACTTTAATCTTACGAAGACATGTAGGAGCTAGTGGGTAAATCTGGGTGAATTCACTGTAGTTCTGAGGCATTAGTATTACAGATGCTCTTCATCTTCCTGGAGAGTGTAGGCAAATTTCATTACCCAGAGCCAGTATTTTGGAGCCACTTTATTATCCCAGGCTTTTAAACCCAGTTTTTGAAGTAACTTTAGGCCATACCAAAAGAGAAGTGCCAGTGGATGTTGCTAATAGGTGGGTGGGGAAAGGGGAATGTTCACAGGGGAGGCCCTTGCAGCAGCCACTCGTGACAAGATTGTTGGTCCTCAGCCCACCCATCATGTCTCTCCCGAGCAGCCTCTTGGGGAAGGAGTGTGCCAGATGGATCACAGAGCACAGTCCTGGCCAAAGTTTGGTCTGTTATCCTGTAGCTGTGTCAGGCATGAATAAAGCGTTCTTGGGAGCAGAAATTTCTGAGCCTGTGGAACTGCGTTATCATAGTTCTGTGAGTTATTTCTTGCAGCTTTTAATAGTGCAAGTGTTCTTTCATTTAAGATTTCCAGTTTTAGGAAAGCAATTTGTTAACATTTTTCTTTTTCTTTAAAATTAGTTGTGGTAAGTTCCAAAGCTGTGTGTTTATAATTTTCCTGTCATTTCTAGATGTAAATTAGTAAAGGAACAAGGCTTGTCTTAGTTTCACTGGAGCAAATTTATTTAACTTTTTTTTTTTCTAATAATAGGAACTCTAAAACAATGCATCAGCTTATGAAAATATTTACTTTAGAGGGCTCTTAGAATCATTCTGACATACTTTCAAAGTCTCCTAAGTGAGGCCAGTCATGCAGAATTGTTCCATTCAAGCTGTTCAACTCTCAAGGCTTTATAACCCATAAAACACCTCACGACCTACAATTTTTATAGCTAGCTGTAATTTGCATGTTTTCCCTTCTTTGGAAAATGTTTAGAGAATCTTCTTTATTGTTCAGGATGCCCTGGTGATAGGACATTTTGTCTCAATCTCCGAGTAATTTATTTCTTAATAAAGAAATTCTCAGTCTGTATTTCATCGTCACCTTTATTACCCTTGAGAGATATTTCCAAGAGTATTTTGTATTATCATGTGTTCTATTATTCTCTCCCTTATTGTTTAAGCCCAGAAGTGACCTCTATATTATCTTGTGCATCATCATCCATTGAATTATACACAGGTGATCCTGCAGAAAGCTCATCCCCAAGGGGCCAGCACAGGGACCAAGATACAAGGAAGTCAGTTCGATGATGTTAGAGGAAAATTGACTCGCAGTGTCTGGTGTTCAGTCTGAGCATGTGAGCACCAGCTTTATCCTGGCATCACTTCAGACCATGATAAGTACTTCGTAATAGTTCAGAGGAAACTGGAGAAAAATCCATTTTAGCTGTTCCAGAGTACCAGTAGAAGCCAAGGCGTATTGAGAAGCAATGTTGTTAATACAAAACCACAAGCTTATGAGCATATGGAAGGCAACACAAGCAGTCCTGTCTTCCTGGGATGTAAAGAGAAGGATGGTTGGACAGTGTCTTAAGATTACATGGAGCCACTTTGGTGCACTGCCTAATCCCTTCCTGTACTATGTCCAAGAGAGAGGAATTTTCACTGGCCAGTAACATTGAGGACATATTCTGCTGTCTGACCTTGCAGCAGGCTTTGTGGCTTTTTAGGGAGCAGTAGAAGTGAACAGAGTTAATCAGGAATTTGTGGGGCTGGTTTGAGCACATATATTTTCCCCTGTACCTTGGAAGCTGAATTAAAGGGTACTTTTTATAAAGGTACTGTTTGCAGTTCAAGGACTGTAAGTAATGATGAATCAGGGACTTGCTTGGAAAGCTCTTCCAAGCTTTCATTGCTCTCGTTGCTAAAAAATTGTGTCATATTTTAAGGCTGTTTAGCTAATTTCAGTGTTAAAGTCTTGGAATATGTTAGGTCTTTGCCAACAAAGTAAAGATAAAATAAAATTAAAAAATCCTTCCACTGTCAGATTTCTTTCTATTCACATATACATGTTTACCTGAAAATAGATGTTTGGAGATGAGCTTGTGTAGCTCACGGAACAGATTCTTTCAATCTGTAGTCTGCTGTTTAATGTAAACATCTTTATTACATTTTATACACTTATGGTGTCTTATTAGCATTGAAGTGTTGCCAATAAGAAATAACTGAGAAAAAGCCAAACAGAGTGCATGTGGGGAGGTGGTTTTCATTGCAGTTGGTTTGCTTTAGGTGTTTGCATTTTTACATTGTTGTGTTTCTCAGAGTTAAGTTGTCCACTGGCATTGACCACATTTGTCCACAGTTAACAAAAAAAGGGTAGATGCATTCAGCAGTGGCGAGAAGTTTGTCACAAGCGTTCCTGCAGTGTACAGTCAGAGAGGGAAGTGTGTGAAGGGGTAGGATTGTGCTTTGTTTCTTTCATGATCCCTGTATCAGGGGTATGAGAAAGAAAATGGGAAGTGTGGATCTGCAGGAAGCTGTAGTATCCTCCAACACATCCCCCATCTAAATTATGGGGGGCATCAGAACACGCTGTGGAGCTTACCTGCCCCTCCACTGACATACGTTTTGATTTTTTGGTCTTAAATATCTTTGTAGACAGCTACATCTCAACTTTACAGCTGTCATCCACTGGAGACAATCTGGTTACCACAACCACCCTCAAAAGGGAGGCAGCCTGAAGTTACTTTTCCTAGGAAATACTTTTCAGTTACTTTGATGATATTTTCATCTTGAAGTTGAGCAAAATGTGCTTACTGTATGTGTACGAATGACATTTCTTCAAGGTTGTGGACAGGAAAGGCCTGCAGCTCCGAGACTAAGGAGGTATTAAAGTCTGTGTCTGGCTCAAGCTAGGGGCCTGCTTTTGCCAGTGGAAATCAGTCCTTAGTTATAAACCTGAGCTCATGGCCATTAGCACTGATAAATAAGCATCCTAGCGACTATAAGGAGTGAAATTAAACTTTCATGGTTTAATTTATATCACACCTAATTATGAAGAAGTGTTTACATTGACCTGAGAATAATCTGGTTGTATGTGGTTTCAACAGCTCTTTGCTTCCACAGTGTGATGGCAAGTTCTGTCCATCTTTCACTGTTGAAGTCTTCAGTTTTTCAGTTTTACTAAAATATGTGTAACAAATTAATTTCTGATTTTAGATCATTGCAACCCATAAAGAATTATATGCGCCTTTATTTGGGGAATTTTCATCTTCATTTGAAAATTCTGCTGAGAATTTGTGTTCTGGAAATGTAATTTTACACATAGGTCCTTAAAATAGCTTTGCTTCTCACCACTGGTTCAGTTTATAAAGTAAAGATTTTGCAAAAAGAAAAAACCAAACAGTTACTGTGAATCAGTTAAATTTTTAATTTTTTTTTTTTCAAAAAAGCTTTATTTTTATAGGAGAATAACTATGGGATTTAATTAAATTTGCCAGAATACTTCACAGTCCCAAAACACCTTTCATCTAAAGTACACAGATTATTTTCCACATTTTAATGAAGGAAGCTCTTTGATGTACAATGTTTATGTAGTTTGCCGTTTTACTGAAAGGGTGTGAGAGGTGCAGATAAGTTAATAGTTTGAGTTTTTTTCCTTCCTTTTGGAGTGGGGGGAGTGACAATACAGAATTTCATTAGAAACTATGGGAACCTCAGGTATTCAGCATCTCTGTGATGTAGTTGTACTTGGCCATAGCATATAGTGGCTGATGGGACAGATTTTTCCAACTTCTAGCATGTCCTTCCACATGAGATCACCCTTCTTACTTACTGTACAGGGTCTTGGAGCTGGTTTTAAAAGGACTGGATTTTATTGTTTCTTCTTGAGATGGTCTGTAAGGATGAACTGGTTTGCGCAGCTCTGCTGTTACTGGCTGTTAGTTGTTAGGGCACAAGCACCATCAGTGTGTCTTAAACCAGGGATGGCCAGAGTCCCTGTGCTACTCAAAGCTCTCAGGGCTGCTGGCAGCTGGAGAGGGATTGGAGAGAAACCTCAGTGAGTCTTTGGGGCTGATTCTTCTGTTTGGCACTGAGTGCTCTGAGCAGCTGCGGGGACCTTCCTGGCATGGGGCAGCCTCTCTTGCTTTAACCTTTCCCAGCACTGCTCTTCAGAAACACTCGCCTCATCGTTCTCTTTAAGGAAATCCTGAATACAGCAGATTAGCCCACATGAGCTACTGATACAGCTTTCATTGGAAACTCAACAAATGTTTAATGTGCTGTTTTCACTCCCACAGTACCAGGCTAGGGCAGTGTGTTCTGTGCCTTCTGTACCTACAGATTAATGTTGTGTCTTCATCTCCACGATGAGCAGTTACACTAGCCATTTGCTAAATGAGATGAGATGCTTTTTGCGAGTGTCTGGCTCTTTTGCATCCCAGTGTGGTTCTGCCTTTAATGAGATGTCTTCCTTTTCAGAATGTGTAGTTCAGTGTGGGCAGCAAGCCGCCTCTGAGGTACAGAGCGTCCTTCTGGAGAAAGGCAAGATAATCAGAAAGGAGTTTTGTGGTGACATTTGGAGAGGAGATGGTGACTGTTTATGAGGGACTGGCATTTAGCTGTGATGGCTAAAGGATAAATAACAAAATTTGTTTAATAAATGTGACCTAGTGCATTTAGGACTGCTGACTCTAAAGTTTGACCCACCAGTCAATTGATTGTCAAAACCCTTTGTAGCTTGATTCTAAAAATGGAGGGTAATACCTAAATTATGTCAGAAGTAACTCAACTATAAAGCTTGAATTGTTGATGCTGGAAGTGGAAAAAAGCGTTTGGATGGTGGGTGTTGCTGCTGGGTGTTTGCTGCATTGCAAAGTGCTGTACTCCTATATTGTTAGGAGCACAGAAGGGTTCCCGTTGTCTTTGTGTAAACATACCAGTGTTTAAAACTTCTTGCATATGTTTCAGTTCTTACATGGGGATTTCCTTTAATTGCTTAATCTCTCATAATGAACATTAATCTGTCACTGGCAAAGATAAAATCCAGCTAATTCTCAGAAAATCTGTTTCACTTTCTCTGTTCCCACAAATTGAAACTCCTCTAATAACAGTCGGAAGCTCTATCTAGACATTGAACATGGTCAGAAATAACCATGTGGTCAGTTGGTCACGTGTCAGTTGTAATCTAGTCCACTTTGACAAGAGCTTTTGGACTCTTCTGTAAAGTCCCTAGAGAAGATAGGAGCCTCTAGTAAAGGAGCCATTGACCCCCTTCCCCTGGACACCTGGATACAGGAGATACAATCTCTCCAATGGGGTTCCTGAAGGGCTGATCTATAAAAAAAAAAAGAAACCCAACCAAGGAAACAAACAACTGACCAAGATTTTGCTTTATTAACTTGAATTTCTTCTGAAGAATCCCATCTTTTCAATAAAATAAGGCTGCAATTGCCATCTCCCTTTACGCCTGGCATATATCTGTTCTTACCACAACAGAGGCAGCCCACTGCTGGTCCGGACTGCTGTTTCCTGCCACCTCCCCTCAGTGACTCTTTTTTTCCCATAGCCACTTGGTGAACCAGTTCTAGCAAGCAATGAGAGAATAACTCTGTTTCGAGAAAAAGAATGGGGGGATCAGTTCCCTGTTTGGATTTATGGGCCCTGCAAACAGTAGGCATTTTATGGGAGGTAGAAAAGGGGATCAGGTACAAGGCAAAGTGTTGAGCTGCCTTTTTGATGCTTGTGGTCCTCTGGGTTTGAGAGCATCCATGCACGGAGCTGCAGTGATATAATTCATGTCACTGAAATTCATACTGAGACATATGTAGACATTTACTTGTCGATACAGGAAATTTGTAATTCTCTGTTTTGGAGAAATTGCTTGATGGAGAGCAATTGTCACCGGAAATAATTTTAGCAGGATGGAGGAATGGCTCGGAAATAACACATGGTGAGAGCTACTGCTTTGTCTGAGCTTTGGTGTGGAAGAGGCAGCTGTGATGGAGCGAGCAAGATGTGTGCTAACATGGGGATTCGGTGTGTTAGCTGATTAGGATGCTTATTTGCTATGTGGTGTTTATGATGTGGGTCCCTGAGCCTCAAGCTGAAATCACAAGTCAGAACAACTATCAGACAGATAAAGCTGCTTACTACATGTCACAGAGAGAGACAGAATCCCTCTGGCAATATGACTAACCTTTTCATGCCTCACTTTACCTGTCTGTACAATAAGTCTAATGATCATCACATTGTCAAAGGCAGTTTTGTGCCCACTGTGATGCATGTGTGATTAATGGATTTAAAATGCTATGAGTGATTTTGATGGAAAGACGTATGAAGATGCATTGCAGCAACTATGTGTAGTGCAGTCACTTGGTATGTGGAGTTGGAAGGTGTTAAAGAAGTCCCTTCAGGAGTCACTTCTTTCCAGTCTAGTCTCCAAGGAGAACTGTGGAATTGCAGTGACCTATTTAAGCTAGTACATTTATTCCAAACAATTAACTATAGAAATGTTACATTGACTGCATTGGACATACCCAACAGCCCTGTACTCAGGTTGCCGGATCATTCCTTTTAGCCTTTCAGGGGTAAGTGATGCTTCAAATCCTGGCTTACTGCAGTGCTGGGTGGAAACAAAATGCTGAATAAATTTCAGCGTCAAGTGAGACGAATCCTTACTGCTGTTCCCTGCATGCCATAATCTCTGTGTCTCCATCTGAACTGGTCAAGGGGCTGGCTATAGCTCCATGCTGCAAAAAGTTCTATAATGCATCATTTTATAGGAGTAAAAAATGCAGCTATAGACATTTTGTAGGCATTCTTGCCAGTTGTAATGCTGATGGCCGCAGATGGAAAGGGCTGTTGGACATTTGCCTTGAGAAAACGTTCCTTTAAAGACATAGTGGGAGACCATTTTGGTGGACTCAGGAGTTTTTTGGAATTGTGCTTCTGCCTCTCAGGCACCTTGGGAAAAAGATGCTTGGGTGTTCCTGAGACAGGTAGTACTTTCTGTGATGCTGTAAATAATTTACTAAGGGCACAGGCTGAGATGGAGTTCTGCTATTAACTAGAACCAGAGTTTTTATGTTGGATTCTCCCCTGGAAAGCATGAGGACCTCTAGCCCGGTATGCCTGGGACAGTAGACTGCAATGTCTGTGGGACGGTAGACAGCAGTACATGTCAGCAAGGTGCAACTTCTGCGTCCAGGCCGTGGTTTGATGCATGCAGCGTGAGCGTAGCAAGGTAGGAAAGCTGTAGATAAGAGCAGAGCACAGCAGGATGAGGAGCTCACTTGAAGGTTCTCTCTTCATTTGCCTAAATAAATAGTTCCGGCAGCTGCTAGCTAACTTGCCTGCTTAGAGTATTTTCCCTGTCAATAAGGAGCACTGCAACGGTGTCCTTGTTTAAAATCCAGTACGAGGATTACCAGAGAGGTGACAGGAATTAATCTCAGCAACTAATTCCCATTTTTGGGCTTGGGGCCAGTCTGTTTGAGGCAGCACACAGAAGCTGGGGAAGCAGATTAATGCTGCCTGCAGCACGTGGTATTTTGGCTCAAAAATGTGCTGAAGGAATGCGTCTAGCATGGCTTAACTGCCTTGCCAAAATGTTTGCTGAATTGTGTGTCATAAAAGGTAGTGGATATTCTGCTATCTCATATTCCTGCCATTTGTCCTCTCTGTTTCAATAACCTTACTGACTTTTATCCCCCAAGCAGAGTTGCAGACTCCCCTTTCTTTCATGTTTTTCTTGGATTTTTTTTGTTTTATTTTCTAGTGGAAATGTCTTTCTTCCCAGTACAATCTAAATTCCAAGCTATTCCCCATCAAAACCCCTGTTGTTAAAATACCTTGCAGTGCTTTAACTCTAGAACCAATTGGGTTGTATTTTCAGTTTTACTAATGTTACTTCCTACAGAGCTGGAAATCTTCCTAAAAATATCAGGAATCTATTGTGTTTGGTAATAATCTTATATGCCAATGTCACAGCCTGGCCTGGTTCTATGGTCAGGTAGTGCAAAAAATGACTTTTTAATTCAGTGGAAATGCCTAAGGTCTAGGCAAACACAAAGATTATTGATGCTATAGCCTTGGTTGAGTTGCTTTATGTCACCGAAGTTTATTTATTTATGGAATTATATGTTCTAAATATGTGGAAGCTTTTGGATAGAAGATACTACAAAGATTTTTAAAGAATTATTAAACTACATGGCAGTAAAATAGATTTCTCTGTCCCTAATGTTTCATATATTGTTCTTTTTTATGTGAATGTCATTTTGTGTTTCTAATCATCCAGTAAAGTAGTTGGTCTCTAGGTAGGGATATTGGTAATGGTGATAAGCAAACACGACATGGGGAGGGAACATATGCTGAAGGTAATGTTCCCTGGTCCTTGTCACCAGCCTCTGTTTTGACTTTTTCATTTGTGTCTGCAATGAGAGATGTTAAGAGTGTCTCCTGGGCAACATACTGCCTGTGTGGTGTGATTTATGGTCCACTATTTTAGAGAAAGTGCAAGATTCTGCTTCATTCTGAAGAAGGCTTTAAAAACATACAAAAGTTGGGAAAATATTATCTGTCTTTTAAAAACAAGATTCATGAACAGATGTATATATCTATTCTGTCACCAGACAGATGGGCAGAAAACATTTAGTTGTCATGGCAGCAAAATGTGTAGTATCACAAATGAAAAAGGAATATCTAAAAAAAAAAAGTATTTGTCTTGCCAGTTGTTATATCATGGCAGCAGATGCTGAATTTGAGTTTTATTGTCCTGAAACTTCAACACAAAATCCTCCAGACCACATCTCTCATTAATGCAGTATCTGTATCCTGTAACCTTCCTGCAATTTGCCTTCAGATCTCTTTACCCTGGGAGGCATCAGCATTCTCATCTCTAGTTATTTGTTTAGATATGGTTTCTGTCTTTAATGGGCTCAGGGCAGTAAGCAATAGATGGATATTTCTCTATCCTCATGAAGAAACTCCTAAATGAATTAATGTTTCTATTTTGTTGTTAACTGACTTTTCCATATTTCTGATCATGATGGGTTGTACCCTTGATATTAGAGTGAAACAGGAACTGTTCAGGCTGTAATCAAAATTTCTGTATATCTGTATAGAAAATGAGCAGAAGGAAATAATGTGGCATATTTGTATTATTTGTTGGAATATTCTGCTTTGAAAAACCAGTCTTTGAAAATGAAATTACACAATTCCAATGACTGTGTTGTACTGGTGGTGGTGTTTGGAAAGTACAAGGTTGTTTGCCCACCAGCATGGAATTGGGTCATACCAAGCACCTGCAGCACTGGGGGCTCAGCCTGTGACAGCGACGGGCCTTTGGGGTGGCCTTGGTCGTTCCATGATGTCCAAAATGGGCACACAAGCACCCATCGGGTCTGCCTTCTGCTGGTGCAGGGTGCTGCTATTTCACCTGGAGCAAACGGACAAGATACGTGCTGGTGTCAGCAGGAAGTACAGTATTTGGCAGTGAGCACATGAAGGGGTAGTAGTAATTAAGTAACTGTCAATAATGAACTCAGAGCCATGATTAAAATTCCTTTTACTGACGTGTGTTGCTGGATGCCTTTAGACTGCTTTTTAAATAGTTTTCAAAAAAAGAGAAGAGAATTTTATCTCCCACCTGACTTAATTCCTAGGTGCTGGTACAAGTTGTCTGTTCTGGTAGTTTTGTGTAATATTGCAAGTGTTTAGGGTGCAGCCTCTTGGTCACTGCAAATGAGGTGTGTAGCCATTTCCATTTAAGTGACCATTTCTTTTCCTCAGCTGCTTGAAGCAGTGCTGCTTTTTTTGGAATAAATAAAGAGAAAACCAGGTTTTCTGAAGGTTAAAACTGTTTACAGAGCTCTTCCCTTCTTGGCTTTTGTTTTCTAAAAAAAAGAAAATTAAATTGGGATTTCTGGGATTTTAAGATTAGTTAATGTATTTACCCAGCCTTTAAAAAGTAATTTTCATGGGATAGAGAGATCTTGTTTACAATGTGTATAAAAAGATTAAAAGGAATTAATTTAATTGTGTAAAACTATAAGTAATCTTCTGCCTTCTCCTGTGAACCTGTCATACCTTCAGCTGGGTGACACTTCCTATTTCTACCTCTTTTTAATCTTCAATTAACTAGAAAGCTTTCTTCTGGGTTTTTGTACTTATTTTAGTTCTTATTCCCTTCCAAAGCCGCCTCTTGCAAATTCTTACATACCTTGGTATGTCCTCGCTTCCTGTCTGTCCATCTGCCTGTCATGAGTTTTCTTATTGTCTCTGCCACCAACATTGGGCCCTGATTCAGCTGAGTGCTTTTAACCCAATTAAGCCAGTGGGATTTAAATATTGGAATGGGATTAGCTTTACTGAACTCAGCTCTTTATGAAAGCGATGTTTCAGTCTCCATTTGCAGTTGAGCCAGAGATAAAATATCACTGAGAATAAAGATGTGCTTGCAGTCAACTCACAACCTCTGAAAGTTGAAGAGTCTTCTGTTGGGATGGTTTAGGCTTTTAAATTCCTCTGTAAATACAAATGCCTATTGCCACAGCCTCTTCACCAGCACAGTCTTGTTCCTACCTAAGGAGGAAAAGCAATTGAGCATGGGGGAAGAAGTCCTAAATACCAATGTTGTAATTTACATCACATAACAAGAAAATGCCCTCACAGAGGATGATTCCTCTTTCCAACCCTCATCTCCTTCTCCTTTCACAGCTGCTGTTTGTTTCTTCTCTTTCTTTTGCATGATCCTTAAGTCTTTAGTCCTTGTGTGCAAGGAGCCAGCACTGTGATATCTTCTGCCTTTATTTGCAAAACAATACCAGTAAATCTTTGTGTTGAATTGCTGCCAGACCGTTGCATTTTTTCTTGCAATGATCTCTGTAATGGCTTCAGGCTTCTCATTCCAGTGGTGGCAGGTGGAGCAGTAGCTCCTCCTGAAAGGGTCTCTCCCTGCAGGGACCCAGTGTCTTCGCTTTTCTGTTACAAACCTCAGCCTTACTGTGCTCCTGCTAGTCTTCAGAGCAGCCCATGTAATGAAACACAAAGTGCTACTAAAAGTCGGATTTCCTGTATCTGTTCTTTGGTAGGTTTGAAGAATCCAACCTTGTTTCTATATGGGTAGGAAGGCCAAGAGCCACAAGGACACCAGTGTCCTTATGCTTTCCTGAATGGATAATTTTGTGTTTCTGGGTCAGAACTTGTGTTTGAACTTACCAGGACTGAGTACTTCATTGAGCTGAGTCCTAATGTAGTGGGTGGCTTCCTTGCCCATTGAGGGAGGGTTAGAACTAAATCTTTAGTTAAAGAAGGCATCTCTAAGGTACCTTCTCATCTGGGCCATTCTATGATTCCATGATTCTAATTTTGCCCAGAAGTAGTTGCCAAGTTCTCTACCTCTTCCAGTGGGAGAGTTCCCCCAACAGAGCACTGCTGCTTTTTTTGGAGGTGTCTGCTATGGCTCTTGCTCAATTTGAAGTATGACAGACTTCAGCAGTACACCACCTAGAAAACTTCAGCTGTTACTTGTCTCTCTGCATGCGTATTACTTGTGTGATCATTGGATGTGATCTCATGGATGTGTGCTACAGCTTGCTGCCTTCTTAAAAATGTGCATGCAGCATGAAAAGATTCATGGATATGAGCCCTCGCTAGTTCACAACCGGTAAATGAGGTAATGATGATACATCTTCCCCTCCCTGCTGCACTCAGAATTTTTATTGCAAGGCCAGTGTCATTTGTTTTCATCTCTTGCAAATCCTCCCTACATCCTTCTCCATCCTAATAATTTTCTTTGAAAAACATCTACTGCAGTGACCTCCATTTGACTATGAGATTGAAGCACTAATCAGCAGGGTTGGTATCCATGAGGTTTTTAAGTGTTGTACAGTACAGACCCCTTTTGAGCTGCATTAGCCCCCCCAAAGGCAGTGCTTTTAAGCAATATGTAGAGAGGTATTTCCTTATATGAACTCGGTCTCAGCCTCCATGTCCCTTCTTAGAAGTAAATTTAGGGAGACAATTTGAGTGTAACTGTTTGCAAAAATGCAAAGTTCACCAATAGTTTAACCCACCAGTCTCTAGGCTAGTAGATATTGTGTAAGGTTGGACAGGTTAAAATGTAGCACTTTCTGGGCTCAGGAGCAACCTGTATGAACCTTGTGAAAATTTTAACTGTGGATCTTGGTGTCCTCTGGTTCTGCCTGAAGAGTGAGACCTGCCATGAGTGTCTGCTTTATAAAGAATGGCACTTCTACATGCCAGTGGCACTTCTACATGCCAATGGCACTCAAAGCATAAATTCCTATTTTAATGTCAGACGCTTGGATGTACATAGCTCCTGTTTCAAGTAAGGAGCCAGGATGTGAAGATTGGAGTGCATGCCTCAGTGGAGAGAGATTTTCTGAATTTTGGAAGGTGACTTGGACAGGTCATGCTCTTAGCTGAAGAAATGGATTTCAGCTGAATTTTGAAAAGGACAAATGTGTGTCTGCATTGTGTATTTATTACTTAATGTCAAAATGCAATTATGGATTTGGCAGATCTGTGTAATAGATGTCCATGAGAGATTCTAGCAGTCTAAGCTGAAAGAAAAAGCAGATTTGTGGACTAACATGTCTGTAAAAAGAATTATGTTTTGACTTTGTGCAAGATTTGTTAAAATACATTTCTGTTCTGTTTGGGTAGTGGTACATTGGATAAGTGCATGTGTGGGTGTATAGAAGTCTGCTGAATGGTGTATTTTTTAATAGAAATAATTCAGTTCCTGAGTTTTTTGAGTACATGATGAAGTCATAAGTATCAGCGATCATAATTGCCTTCACCTTGCAGGTAATTTAATTATCTTCCTGACCCCTTGCATTATGATCTTACACCCTCATTTTAAATGTCTGAATGTGGGAACATTTATTGTGGAAGATTTTTATTAGTACAGAAATTTGTAACTCTGTTTGGGCAGGGATAGAAATTCACACTACTTTTTCTTGCAGATATTTTTGGGCACAGTCAAAGTGTGGAGCACTCCTGCTCTCCCACTCACAGGAAGGCTTCTTCTCCCTTCTTGGGGCTGACTTCATGCCCAGATACCTGCCCCTCTTAACTCATGCTGGACTGATTAGGGAAGTTTCCTTTTTGCCCCTTTTTTGCCCCTTCTTCCTCTGCCTCATCGTTAGTTCAGTGATGCCCAGGTGTATGGCATGGTGATAAATAAGTCCTTTCACATGCCACTAATTGAGAGAACTGAAGCTGGATTCTGGTGTGTTCCTGGCCTCTCCCTGGGACTATGTTTTTAGCTGCAGTTCATGCATTTTTCAAAATAATTATATTTCTAGCACATAGGAGGCCCCTCCCCCTCTTGTCTTCATACCTAATTAGTCATTCCCTAAGTAAATACCATGGTGCCTCCCAAATTATTTGCACCATGAGGAGGTACAGTTCTCTGTCTCCCAAATACAATCTGTTTTGTGCTTCATGGGAGTGATGGATTTGTCTCACGGATAAATTTACTGAGAACATTCTTCATAACTGCTTAGCTTGAGGCATGCTTATGTTTTGAATCAAATATCACATTTTTTGAGGTTTCTCTTTTTTTGGAGGCTAGCACTGTCTCGTTCCTTGAGGAGGGATGGGGTGGAATTTCTTACTCTTTCTCCTGATGGTCTCCTTAGTCATTTAAGGGTCCCATTCACCCTGTTTGAGCTACCTATTTCTTATATTCCAGCAATGTAATATAATTTTGTAGATTTTTTTGTACCTTCTGGTTGACCACCTCTTCCTAAAATTGAAAAATGTCATATTTCAACATATAATGTCCTGTGTATGTCTCACAGTCTGCGCGTACATATTTAACTCTCAGCACTACTCCCTGGGTTTAGCCGGAAGGAAGGGCTCACCATGAGATAAAGCTAATCAAATGATGAAACTGTAGTCACACTTTGAACTCCTAATTTAATGAAAAAATCACCCAAACTATAAAGCGTGTAATTATGCTGATTTTCATGACATTTGGGTCATAAATGGATTCTTCCTTGTGTACAGATGACATCAATTAATTCGCATTATAGCTTTCTGGTAAGTCACAGATTTAGCAATGTTTTTTAATTAAGTGGGCATTAAAATTAGTCTTTCTGTATTACTTCTTCTGGGCAAATACCTGGAGATTTCCTTTTTTGTCCTAATGCCATAAGGCTTTAGCATTGAAGTTCCTTCTGGTGGTAACATACCTTCTTGGGAAATAAGTATTTTGAGATTAAAAAGAACATTTTCAGCTAATTTAATTTTCCATTTATATGGAAATAAAAATTTTTATGGAATATTTATAATGTTCCTTTCTGTGTTGTTGTAAGAAGACAGATACAAAGGCTGTAGTTCTATGCTTATATCCCAAATGTTTGGCAGAGCAACAGAGATGTGAAGTTCCCCAGGCTAATCTTCATTGTTAATGTCCAGAATGAATGAATGGGGCAGTGCTGCCCAGTTTCCATGCTAAGGCAAATCTGTCTTCTGTGGTGGAAAGGTGTGGTAGGTAGCTAATGTGAATGCTGAAACTGGAGTGACAAATACTGTCAAGGCCATTTCTTGGCAAATTCATATTACAGATAAATGACTCTTTGTACCAAATGGCAAGAGGTAAGAATTGCATGACTAAATGAAAAAACAAATTCCAGTTGAGACTGAGAGTATGGAACCATGTTTCTGATGTCATGTTGCTCTTAGATGAAAAAATATCTTAAGTACATTTAAAGAAATTGCTATTTCTATAGCATGCAGTACATATGGAGTATGTAATATGGTTATATATATACATATATATTTTTTATATATGTATAAATAAATATATACAAGTTGCATAATAATACTTTTCCTTAGTTTCTTTATAAATCTCTCTAGGAGATACTGCTTTTTCTCCCTTCATGGTCATGTTTTCAACTTAACTCCCTCCTCTGCTGTGTTATTATTCTTTGATATTTCATTAATTCTGACTAAATTTTGTTGGCTGAATGATAAGCGTAGTTCTTATTTCTGCAGAAATGCTAATAAAGGGTGGCATGCCATATTTGGGATTTTTATTGAATTTAATTAATAACAAAGTGAGTTAATCAGGTAACATTCACCTTGAACTTTTTCCTTTATAGGGAGATAATTTCTCATCTCTTGCATTTTTGTATTAGGTGAAAAATTTCAAAGTACATTCTGACAGCTACATTTGAATATCTTTGTAGAGTCTAGTTAAATATTCTGTAAGCACTGCTGCTTAGTGATCTAATGAGCACAATACCAGTCTCTTGCCACATTGTATCACTGGTTCTTTACAGTCAGGAAATGCATCTGGATGCATTCAGCATGTAGAGCTGTTGTCAATACGTGTTATTTAATATGATAGGAAATAAAATAATTTTTAAAAAAATATTTAAGTGCTGACAAATTATAATTTTTAAGGTTGAGTTCTTTTATTTTGTACCCTGAAGAAAACCTTAATTTTAGGGCTTTTGGTAGAAAATTGTATCAGTGCTATAAAATAACAACAGTATTTCACAGCTATGTGCTAGTTTATATTGTAGGGTAGTGCATATGCAAAAGCATTCACTTTTTTCCTTAATGGAGTAACTGAATGTAGATTTTATTGGAGTGTTGCCATCTTCAACCGATTTTCTCTACGAACTATTAGGACAAAAGAAACTCCTTAAAATAGGTATTCAGAACATGATATTATAGATGAAATGCATAAAGCTGCAAGAATGATTTCAAGAAGAAAAAAGTACGGCTGTATAAAATTACATTATAAATCTCAAGCCAGGGAGAGGAGGAGGGGGAGGAAGATGTCAGAAGCATAAAGAAATTACCCTCGTCTTCAGGGAGAGAAATATTAATCCAACGCTGAGTGTCTTTGAAAACTTCACCCTTTAGTATCCGTATAGTCAGGACTGTGCCTGGAACGTGGTACACTGAAAGTGCGTTAAAAGAGTATGATTAAGGTGACAAAGTCAAAAAACTTGCAAGTTAGGGAAATACCTGTGTGAATCTAATCTGTCCACTCTCTGCCTTATCAGGTACTCTTAAATTATGCAATCATTAGTAGTAACAGTAGCAGTTTTGTGTGGTCTTTATTATTCAAAGCACAGTATTTTGGAGAGTGTTCATTACTTTGCTTTTCCCTTGTCATTCATTTATTTTGTCCCAATGCACTATTTTTTAACATATTTTTAACAGGGATAAATTCCACAATACTTAACTGGGATTCCTTTGATGCACTCTGCTGTATCTTACTTTTTTTTCATCACAACCCTAACTGGCTGTGGAAATTATGGTTAGGATTCAGCCCCAGATTGAGACTTGAGAGGGTAGACTAGTGGGCATGATGTCAGGTGTCTCTGAGTGTGAACCTGCATTTGGTCTGCTGAAGGACTAGCAGGACTGAAGGGCTGGAATTGCAGAGGAGTATCAGTCCCTTCATAATTTGTCATGTCTATCAGCCCCTTGAGGATGTCTCAGGTGGGGAACCTTAAAGGACGCCAGATGCCAGTGTTTAGGGAACTGATTTTTCAAATACTCATTGAGCATGAGGGGAGCGTAGGTGTTTGGCTCATGTGGAGACATGTACATTTAGGAATCCGTATGGACTTGGACTCCATCCTTGATGTTAATCTTAATAACACATTGAAGATGGGGAAAAAGGGCCAAAAGAAATTAAGACAGATAACACACAGAAATTTTGTGGTCTGTTTTTTCAGAAAATGCAACAATCTATGTCTCAAAGCACATCACTAAATTGCAGAACCTTTTAGACTGAGAGGTCGTCTGCCTAGCCCATCCTCTTGCTACATCGTGATCTAACCTCAGTGTTAGGTCCAGTTGCTCCAGGCCTTGTGCAAACCTGTTGAGAAAATGTCTCTGGGAAGCCTGTTCCAGTGCTTAACCATGCTCATGGCTATGAGTTTTCATATAGAGGTTTCTTTGGCTGCCGCTCATGGCCTTTACCTGTCTGTGCTCTGTCTTCTGTACAGCCTTTCTTTAGCTGAGAAGACTGAAATGAGATTGCCCTCTTCCAGCACTAACCTTTTCTTCCTAATCTAAACAGACCCAGTTCCCTTCTTCTTCTCATCCCCATTTGCAGCCTAGTCTGGATTATGTATTTGATACACTTGCTGGCACTGTGTTTTGCCAGTCAGACGGTGTAGCGCATGTTTAATCTTACATCGGTTGTCTAGAAATTGCCTGTTGTGTCTGATCTAGTCAATTAAGCTGCCTCTCTAACAGTGTCTTCTGGGGATGGTTTGCCCTCTGGAAATGGCTGTCTTTCTCTGCTGACTTTACAGTGAGTCTGTCGGACCAGATTGGACTAGACATCAAACTTTTTAAGGGTAGTTGGAGAGAAGCTGTACCTTTAAATGAAATATGAACTGACTTCCAGGACTGCAGAAAATGACACCAGTTTTGTTGCTTAACATCTGCCTCTTTCATTAGGAAACCAGGCCCAGGAAACTTTTGATTTGTGCTTTAAAGTTCTATGATCTGCAGTCTTAGATAATCTTAGTTTATTTTGCTGTGGCAAGTCACATCAACCGGGTAAAAAGCAGTATGTCTGTGGAGCAGAGCCCAGCTGAGCTCTGGATGGAGGCAGGATGTGCAGTACATCCTATGGAGCTGATGTGCTGACAAATTGATGGGAGTAACAGGAATATCCTCCAGGAATTGCTTAACCTTCTGGACACACGGGCTGAGATTTAGGGTTGATGCATATCTGTTAGTCGACCCTGAGTTATCAAGTCAAGGTCAATGGTCTTTCACCATCTCCATCAGCTGTTTTTATCCATTCCAGTTCAAATAGCTGAATCCCTCCTGAACACTCCTTGCTTGTGTTTCTGTGATTCATATTTATGTGTGGTGGATTTTCCTCTTCTGCTCCATCTGATTTGAATGAATTTCCTCTCTTCTTCTTCACTACAATTCTTCCTGCCATGATTTTAGAGGCATTATGACCTTTTTTTTTGGTTGTTAGTCTTGGCAAAAGATGACTACAGTTTTACAATTCTGAGACTTCAGAAAAAAATTATGATTTCAATATAGAGGAGTTTAATGATAAGATGCAGGTAATTTTACTCTTTTTTTTTTTTGGTAGGAGCTTCAGTATTTTTGCTGAAAAAAGGAATTGTTTTATGGTTTTATCTCCTTGGAATGGAGAAGAGGAAACTTTTCTCTCTCCCTTTCTTTCACCCAGAATCATATCTGAATTTTGTGAGCTCACAAAAGGAGCTTTTATTCCTGAAGATTTCTAGATAAGGTCTTGCATTTTTTTTCTGTAGCAGATTTCAGGTTAAGACACTAATTTAAATGCATTTGAAGTCAAAGTATGTTATTTTCTTTTAATTTGAAAGGAAGAGGGATTTAAAAGCAAAGCTTGTAGGACTTGGATATGTTCTGTAAATTGTTTGTATAAATTATATGAGAATAAATAGCAGAGAGCTTTAACTCTTCCCTTCTAATTTTCCTTGGATTTGAACTTGTTTATTCAGAAGTTAGAGAGTATCATTTGTGGCATTTACATTACACTGAAAATCATCTGCTCTCCATTTTCATATTTTTCATGCTGTGAGGTTCCTTGGTTCCTTTATTTCCATGGACATTCAGGGCAGATGGAGAATCAGAGAATTGATTATCCTGGAGTTTTCCCCATTTTCTTTCTCTACCCTACATTTTTTACAGCTTGGCCTATTTTGTCCATCTGGTATTTATAGTTTTAGCAATTTCAAATTTCTTTTCCTCTTCTTATGTTCCCTCATAAAGTAAAATGAAATAAAAGAAGAACACAGCTCTCAGCTTTAGAATCGGAGATTTAGAGAATGGTTTGGGTTGGAAGGTAGCTTAAAGATCATCTAGTTCCAACTCCTCTGCCAGGGACTGGGGTGTCATTCATTGGACCAGGTTGCTCAGGGCCCCACCCAACTTGACCTTGAAAACTTCCAGGAATGGAGCATCCACAGCTTCTCTGGACAACCTGTTCCAGTTCTTAACACCCTCACAGTAAAGAATTTCTTCCTAATACATAATCTAAACTGACCCTCTTTCCATGTAAAGCTATTTGCTCTTGTGCTATCACTCCTGTGAAAAAAGTCCCTCTCCAGCTTTCTTATAGGCTCTCTTTTTTTACTGGAAGGTGCTATAAGGTCTCCTTGGGGACTTCTCTTCCCCAGACTGATCAATCCCCCCTGTCTGAGCTGGTCTTCATAGGAGAGGTGCTCCAACCCTCTGATCCTCTTCATTGCCCTATCCTGGACCCTCTACAACAGATCTGCGTCTTTCTTGTGCTGAGAACTGCAGAGCAGAATGCAGCACTCCAGGTGGGTCTCACAAGAGCAGAGCAGAGGAGAAAATCCCGTCCCTCAACTTGCTTTTGATGCAGCCCTGGATGAGTTTGCCTTTCGGGACTGGGAGTGCACGCTGTTGACTCATGTCCAGCTTCTCATCCACAAGAACCCCCAAATCTTTTACCACAGGGCTGCTCTCAGTGAGTTCTTCCTCCAGTTTGTACTCATCTTTGGGATTGCCCCGCCCCAGGTGTGCAGGTTCTTGCACTTGGGCTTACTGAAATTCATGAGGTTCAAGAGAGGTGACTGGATTTATGGAAGTTTCCTCCTCTCATGCCATGTACTCATCTTGTGTCACAGGATTACTTCTCACAGAATTTTCCAAGAAGAAATTTGAAGAATTTTCTAAGGGCTTATGATGTTGTTTCTGAAAACAGACTTACTAATTTATAGCCCTGGGCTCATAACATTGCCATCTGATTTCAGCTTGATAACTTGCAAGAAGTAATTTGAAAATACCCTGTATTTTAAAAGGAATTTTTTTAAAGCTATGGAGATTTATCATTATTGATGTTAACAATTTTGGAAGGGATATTGGATCCTGTGCTTCAGAGTTTCATCCAGTTTATGAATTATCTTCTGTTGTGGCCTTGTGTTACTTTAATAATAACCTAAACATCAAACGAGATTGAATTCTGGATGGCTTGTAACCCCATTTGTCACTGTCATAACCTATTTGTGGTTCGTAGATGCTGGGTTAGACCAGTGTGTGACTTTTGCTCTACAGATACAGTATTTCAAAACGGGAGATTGTTCCATATATTTCTATAGGGACCTGCTGATGCCCTGAGGAAGGCCAGTAAACTGGAGATATTTTGAGTCTAGCCCTGTTTAGATGAAAACACAGTGTTTTTTCATTTTTTTAATTTGTATTCTTTGCTTTTGGGTTTTATTTTTATGGTTGAAGATTTAAGTATAGAAAATCGTGTGGCCACCGAAAAATGCCAGTTCTTGACTCAGAGATTAAAATCCAGAGGCTGTTCCCTGTATTTCATTTAGCAGGATGTGTTGCCCATGTTTGTAGGTGTCAGTGCCAAGGGTCTGATGAGCTCCTGTTACTCTGAGCGAAGAGGTTTGCATTTGCACGGCCTGTGCATGACAGAGGTACAGATGTGACTGCTGAAGTTTCACCTTCTCAGGTAAACTATCAACCTGGTGAGCATATTGAGCATGTGAACAAAAGCAATTTCACTGTAAGTGAATAAAATCACATGAGTTTGTTTTAGATTAGCAGATAAATTTCATTCTGTTTCTAAGAGAAAGTAGCACTATCCATTAAGGTAAACAATTTCACAGTCCATTTGGTATAACACAATGAAAGGCTGAGTTCAGACATTGCTCAGGTACATCCTACTAGACAAGGCAGGCGGCTCTGGTAGGTTTTATTATTATTTTATCCCTCTGATGAAGTTTCTAGAAATGTAAAGCCAAGCAACAAAAAAAAATATTGGTGGCCTACATTTAATTTTGCTCCAAATGCGTAGGGGCTAGAATCCACAGATGTTGTCATCTTTGTAGGAATTGTTTTCATCCATGGGTATCTTTGATATTTTGAAGGTTTTTCATTCTTGAATTAATCCAAAAAGGTCAAACAGAACATTTTCACAAACTACAAATCCAGCAAATCTGGGACAAGATCGCCAAGTAATTCAGTTCACTGTTTAAATTTGTGTATGTTATAGTTAACATTAGATTTTAAGCTGAGCTTTTGCAGTGAACTCAGAAACTGAAATTTTCATTCTGAGTTTCTCAAAGTAGAAAATTCTTATAGTTGTTAATGCTTTTACCTTCACAATTCTGAATTCTTTGTAATAGTTGCAGTTTTAGTAGACAGGAAAAAAAAAGAAGGAAAGGAATAGAGAAAGAAAGAAGAGAAAAGGTATATCCAATCACAAAACAGTTTTGGAGTAAAATTCCCAGCTATTTCTAATTTCTCCACTGCAGACAGCTTCCTCTGAATAAATGTCATATATTCTCTGGAGAGCAAATAACTGCCATACTGAGAGGACAGTCTTCGACTGCTTCACACTGTCATCTCTTAGCTTTCCAGCAACAGTATTCTTAGCATTTTAGTTTTCAAAGTTAAAACACTGTGTTTTGGAGGCATGCATAGGGGGCCTCTGGGTTCAGGAATTATAATGGAAATGAAATGATTACGTTACAATAGACTTCCTAATCTTTATACAGTGAAAATGGGATGGTCTTCATCCATGCAGTTCAGGTTCAAATGCAAAAAACCCTGGTCTTTTTGTATAATTTTTAATCAAGGCATTAGTCAAAGAGAAGGCTGAAGTGCTCTATTTAGGGTTAACATAAATGGTTTTTTTTCTTTCTCTTTCAGTTTAGGCATGAAGCCCTTATTTTGAATGCTGTATTAGTCATAGCCAAAAATAAACTGTTTTATCCTTCTCCTTCTCCTCCCATGTCTTCTGGGGAGCTCTTCTCTTCCTCCTTATCTCAGGAGCCTCCTGGATTTCATGTTTCTGTGTGATATACACATGCTAGAGCTCCGCTGCCTGGTGGCATGCTGCAGTTCTGTCTTTAGCAAGTATCTGTCCTTCATATGAGAAAAAAAGTTAATTTCCCTGCTTTTCATTCCAAACCTCCAGTGCTTGCTGATTTACACCCTGCTGGACAGAGGCCAGGGGATGCATCTCAGCATCTGCTTGCTGGTTGCATCTCTATGAAGTGCCTGTTTGAATCATGCCAATGATCACCCAGCAGTGGGGAGTGGCTGGGATGCTCCTGGCCACTGACATTTGGAATCCCTCTGCAAGAAAGCAGGGATCCCCAGGGTGCTGGTGGTGCAGTCCTGCACCTGGCACAACAAGGGAGATTTACTCACCTGACCTTTGAGCTACGGGGTAGGTGATATAAAGCAGGAGTGGCTGGAGGCCTTCTAGCAAGCTTTGGGCTTAGAAGGGACAATTTGGAGGCTTGCCAGCAAAGAAACTTAGAAAACTGTATGAATGTAGGAAAGAGTGAATAAAGAAAGTGTAAACGAAGGAAGCCAGTAGCTCGTATCTATTGTGTTGGGATTTGGCCTTGGTTTCAAGACCATTGGAGTCTTTTCTCAACTCCTAAGGTTTTTTTTTGTTTGTTTTGTTTTTTTTTGGGGGCGGGGGGAGCTGTTTTTCTTTTTTTTTTGGTACATTTTTCCAAATTAGCATTTAATCATAACCAGGAGAAAGGAAGTAATCCTGTGGTAATTCACACTACTGGAGGCTGTAATAGAGCCATCTCGGGGGAAATAGTGCTGTATTTTACTTCCCATTGTATTTTCTACTGTTTAGTCTGGTTTAGTTCTAAAACACTTGCTTGTTGTGAATGTCACAGCACTTTCCTTGAAATGCTTTCAGATAACAGTCTCAGGCCAGATGCAGAATGAGGTGACTTTTCTGAAATGTCTCAGTAATAACAAAAGGCATCTTCAGTTTTCATGTTACTGAATTTGCTACACCTGGAGGCAGCTAATTTCACCCTGAACCTTTGGAACTGACACAGACATCATGATTTTGCTTCCTCAGATGATGTGAAATGTTTGGGGTGGGGGGTGGGGGTGGTGAGAGGGGATTTTTTTGTGGTTTTGGTGATTTTTTTTCTGCTCAGGAATTATTTTGCAATTGTAGAATTTCAGTTTGCTTTATTTAATGTGAAGAACTGCATATTAAGGGGGTCAGAGAAAATCTGGCCTCTTGGAGTGTGTGTTCTTTACCAGGGTAGAAATGCATGGATCAGGATATAGTTGTATTTATCCTTCACCTGGGAGAAATTTATTCTACCACACCTTTTTGTTGCTTATAAAGTACCAGTCCCAAAGTAGTTGTCATTCCCTAAACTGCTCATATTTTACCCATATTGGTTGCAAATCCCTCAGAAACCACTGGTGTTCAGTGCAGGAATAAGGGGGATATCAAGCTGCCCGGAGCATCCAGAAAAAGCTGATCTGGCTTGGCCACTTGGCATCCCACAGCTTCTCCCAGCAACTTTGAAAGATTTATTTGAAGGGTGCCTGTCCCTGCAACTACAAGGTCTGGCTTTATAAGTGACTTCAAACACCTCTCAAGGGACAGCAATGGGACTAGGATTCATCACTGTCTCCCCTTTTCTATACAGTTAGAAGAGATACATGGATAAAAAAGAGGAAAGCTTCATCAATTTTATGTAAAAGTGGAGCTTCTGTCGGGACTCCACCAAAGTTCTTCATGAGGGGAAGTGGAGGGGCAGGCACTGATCTCTTTTCACTGATGACTAGCAATGGGAACTGATTAAGTTGGATATTAGGAAACGCTTCTTCATCCAGAGGGTGTTTGGGCACTGGAATGGGCTCCCCAGTGGTCACGGCATCAAACCTGACAAAGTTTGAGAAGCGTTTGGACAACATTCTCAGGCACATGCTGTGGCTCTTGAGGTGGTCATGTACAGGGACAGGAATGTGACTTGATGGTCTGTATGGATCCCTCCCAACTCAGGATATGATTCTGTTCTGTGATTCTAAAGTGAAGTTCTTTGGAGATGCTTTGCGGGAAGTTAGCCCTTTCTTCAGGGACATGCCAGAGTGGGGTGGGATCCACCTCACCTGACTAGCCATCTGGAAGTTAGATAAGTATTTTTAGGCAGTCATCTGGCCTCGTGCCCTAAGAGCAATAGAGACAGTCCTCTGCAGGGCACAGTACCACCTCTCCTAAGTCGAATATCGGAGACGGTTGGTTGGATGGTTTTGAGATGCACTCATGGGCAATAAGCATCTCTCCCTTCGAAGAGAATTTCTCTTTGAATTTGCTTATCTGAACAGTCTGGTCAGTGAGCAAGAAAGGTCACTTCCAGTTCATCTTCCTTCAGAACATGGGACATTAGGTAAACTTCGTGGTTTTCAGATAAAGGCAATCAGTAGTAGAAGAAAATTATTTCAAGAAATGCAAGCAGGTTATTAACTCAGTTGGAACGTTATTCTTTTCAAAGCAAACCCTGAAACAATCCTTGAGGGACTGTAACAGTCTCTTGGAGTTGAGGTCTTCATTGGTGCCCCTTCTCCCTCCCAAGTGCTGGATCCATATGACTCCAATAATTTGCCCATAGTGTTTGCTCCTGCAGTGAAATCCTGTCTATATATAGTGACTTAAAATAAACTAATGGATTCGGTTTTATACACAGGCTCATTGATTTAATAAATAGCTATTACTAAGCTTATAAAGGTTGAAGAAAAGTTAGATCAAGATGCCAGCTAATTAATCATGCAGACTGCATATTTGTCCCTGAGCTATATTTGGTTACTGCTTAGCAAGTAAAGGGTGAGTAGATCTGTGCTTGATATAACATTCAGTGAACTCTTTGTTTTGGCAGGGGAGTGAAAGCAGGTTTGTATTTACTTTTAGGGACAAAAGCAGCATTCCTTTGACATGTGAATTGTAGTCCTTTACTGCTTACATCCCTGTTTGGAGTAACTTACACCCAGCATGCAATTTACCCCACTGTTTAAAGCGCCTGAGGATTTGGCCCTGGCAGATTAACATGCATTTACAAATCCAGCTGGCTGTTTGGAAGCTCCCAAAGGAGTGCTTGATTGCCAATTACACTGTTTCTCCTTTCTGTGAAATTGCCAAGAAACAGTAACTCAATTGATTTAAAATTATTTCTATCCCATGCAGTCTCTAAGCCTTGGAAGCAGATTATTTTGCTCAGTTGTGTGGTGGTGTTTTACCCCATTGAACTGTGGTTTTGGGATTGCTCATCATGTGCCCTGTTGGACTCCATTTAATAACTTGTTTGTGCTACATTAACTGTGTTTCCTATCAGATAATTCTGCCTTCCTGTTAGGAAACAATGTCTCTCAGTAAAAGTAAACACAGCTTGTGCCTAGGTTTGGGCAGGTAAATTTCGAAACAGTGATATGCATTTATTATTGTTTAAATAAAATATAAAGAAAGGTGTCACAGCCATAAAGGAACCAAGTTGCCTATCACTAGGAGAACACACTGTGTTTTTGCTTGTTCTTTGCAAACAGTTATGTTAAAAGAAGATCAATAACGTGGTGAAGGCAAGCATTCAGGGTTAAGTAGTTGCCAGGAGAAGGCTGCCCATAGTGCCTTTTCTCTCTTGTGCCCTGCAGTGTCCCCTAGTTTGAATTTAAAGGGTTGAGGGGTCTTTTAATCTTATTGGATTCCCTCCTTGAGTGGTGCTTGGCCTTTGAATGACTGTTCAACTTTTTTCTCTTCTATATTCAAATTGAAGGGCAGCATTTCAATAGAAGATTATTTACATCCCAAAAGGCATCTTTCTGTAGATGGTTTTGGATGCCTGATTTGTCTAAACACATAACCCTAGGAAGCACTGGATCTGTGCTGGGAGAAGCTGATGCCAGCTGGAGCTGCTGCATACTGTTACATCTGGAGGGGCCAGGGTAAGTGGAGGTGTAGAGTGTTTGTGTAGAAGCTGCCCAGGAAGCCCTTGGTTCAGAGTCTATGGCAGAAGGGTTGGGATGCTCATGGAGCTTCTATTCTTGTAACCCCCTTTCCTCCTCCCTGCCTGCCTTCTAGTTCCTGCAGTAAGTGGCATGAGCATCCTCATGAACAACAAGCCCTTGCAGCTCTGGGGTCTGAACTTATCTTAGAGAAGCTTCATTGCCTCCAGGCAAGCAGTCATGGGGAGAAGAGCCCGGGCTGCTCCTGGGCACACACACAATAGGGATTGTGTGGTTTCAGCTGAATTTTCAGCATGTGATTTCCTTGGCTGGGAAAGGAAAATGTAGAAGTACCATTGCGTGGCAGTGATAAATGGTAAATGCATTTAGTAACAGACTGTCTAGCATCAGCCATCATTAGGCATGGATGCAACACATTTTTCCATTGGATTTTGCAGTTGTTTTCCTTGAAATACTGAGACTCAGGAATTTTCTCACTGTAGACTCTGAATGACAGCTTATTAGGCACAGGCTTTTTCTGCCTATCCTTGGTATAACTTTTTTTCATCCTTCTCCCTTCTTGTCTTCTCTGTCCTTTCTTCTGGCTCATCTCCCTGGCCTAGCTATCCATACTTTCCACTGTCTAGGCTTTCCTTCCAGCCCATCCTCCTTGGCAGGACATTCTTTACTTTCCAGGTCTCTTCCTGCTGGACCCTGTAACTGCATCTTTTCCCTTCCTTGGCTTACAGTCACAGACCTCTTTTTCTCTGGTGTTCAGATGACTGTATCTTGTTTTTGTGGGAGTCACAGCTACCTCCTGTACTTACAGTCCCAAATCTCCTCTTCTTGCTTCTCAGGTTTTCATTCCTTGGTTTTCTTCCTCAGCATCTTTCATATAACCTCTTATCTGTATTCTCCCTTTTTTTCTCCCCATCATCCTCACTTGCAGGTTTAATTTTTTTTCAACTTTTTATATGTTTTTGGAAACGTTTCCTTTTCTTACTGCCTTGGGAGGCTGCTGAGAGCACTGACATGCACAGTGCCTGCAAGTCATCTCTGGGACAAACAGGTAGCAAAGCCCAGTACAGCCACTAACAGCTGTAGCATGAGGCATCCTATCTGACAGGAAGTGGATCACATCTGGTTTGCAGGGACATGGCACAGATCAGCTCTGAACTTTTAGGAAATAAGTAGCAAGTGTTTGTGAGTGACAATTTTTTGAAGGCTTGTAATTTGCGAGAGAAAATGGGCATTTAACAGAGGAAAAAATCAAGTATTCTGACTCAAAGGCTGCTCCCATGCCAATTCAAAGTCCATCTTGCAAAAGACATGGACAGTACAGCTCTTCAGACAGCTGTGATTTATTCTGAGTCATAAACAAGTGATTGTTCTGTCTTCAATAAATTCTAGCAGTACTCAACATGATGCAGGCAGGCTGCCCTCTAAAATCTCAGGCAGTTACAGGTTACAGTCTGGACTAGTAGTAAGTCATCAAAAACAGTGTTTGTGTAAGGCATTTTTAGGCAATGGTAACACCAGATGGTGGTACCAACAACTAACAAGTGTGGGTTTGTGCATGCACCTGCATAGCACATCGAGTTATTTCCATATGGCACTTACTGCAGCTGGCAATCAAAAAGGTCTTTTTTTGTGTGTAGGAGTGCTCTGCATTAAGGTTAGAATACCAGCTTGGTGTTGGATAGTTGTTACACTGGATTATTACAAGCTCTGTGATAGTTAACATCTATTCAAGTAGAGTAGAAAAGCAAGATATAGATGTCTGTAGTGGTGTTGGATGGAGCTGCTCTGTGATTTGGCCAGTTCTCTCCCGGATACTGAGCGTTGCTCAGGCTCACTCAGCCACCAGTTTGTGGTGAAGAATAGGACAATTTCAGTGACAGGCAGACTTCTTTATACAGGCAATTTGTAAAGCCTTTGGAAGTAGTATTAAATAAACAAGGCACTACAGTTGACCAGCTAGGCTGAGCTTTAGCCAGTAATCCTGCTTAGTAAGCATATTATCAGGAGGAATACACTAGTCTAGACACTTTTTGTGATTTTTAACTTTGGTATGCAGATACTCTGAAATAACAGGCACTGAAAGGAAAATTGTCTGAAATGGCTAGTTCTTTACTGCAAGCATATTAAATACATTGAAGGAGAGAAAACGTTACAGGGCTCTTTGATCTAATGGAGAAAAAGAGCACAAAGGGGACAGATAAATCTGCGCAGAAAGTGAGGCACATTTTTACAGTCCATTGGAACAAATTATCATTGGAAGTGTTGGATTTTTCTTTCTGTTTTCAAATTAAGGCTGGCTGTCTTGCCTACTCTTGTTTTAGCCCAACAAAACTAATCTTTAGTGAAACAGAAATTACTGGGATCTGTGAGGGAGTAGCTGGGAAATGTATGTTTACCTGCAATGTAAAGATCAATTTACAGAATTTGATGGAGTTTTCTGATCTTCAGTGTTGTGAATTTAGCAGCAAATGCTTGTCTGTACTTCTTCCCAAGTTACCTGTCATGTCTCTTCACTTGATTTGTAGGTAACTTGTACATGCACATTGGTGCAGAGACACCCATAGTTTTGGGTTTAGTGAGTTTTCACACAATCCAGTTTACCTGGAGCCTCACTGTGTCTGAGGATAGCTGGCATAAGTATGATGATATACTAAAGGAGGGAAATACCCACTTCCCTGTAATGCAGATCCTCAGGCATCTCCCAGTACCCTTACTGTGCACTCTGTATCAGCCTTTGGCCCAAAAGGGCTTCTTTCTCTTGTTGAATAATTGGCTGTGAGATGTGGAAACCAACCTGAGCTAGTTCCAAGGAAACCCAAATTAATCACACCATCATGCAAACCATATATGGCAAACGGAGTAAGCAGCTGCTTTTGAAATCTTTGGGAGACTTTAAAGCTTGGGGACAAGAGCCATACTTACATACTTTTCCTAACTAAATAAAGCCTTAGTGCTAAGCATGGAGCTCAGGCAGACAAATGAAATGGAGCATCTGGATTCCCTTATTGTATGCCCCCAAAAAGATGGAGGAAAAATATTTATGACTAAAGACTGAATGATCACAGAATTCATATACTGAACAGGGAGCCTTGTGGGGAGATTGAGGAGGAAGCGCCTGGGAGGTACCTCTGTATTTAGGTGATACCAGTGATCAGGCTTTTGGGATCACATGCATGCATTTACCTGACTGCCAGTTTAAGCTCAGTTTATGTAGAAAGCCAGAATCTTGTTGCTTCTGCTTTTCTCTTTTAGGTGGCCCACAGTGTCATGTGGCAGAAGTGACCTTAAAGATCATCTTTGTTCCAACCACACCCACCATGGGCAAGGACACCTTCCATTCAGAGTTCCATCCAACCTGGCCTTTAACACATCCATGGTTGGGGCATCCACAACTTGTCTGGGCAAACTGTTCCAGTACTTCTACTTCACCACCCTCACAGTAAAGAATTTCTTCCTAATACCTAATCTAAACTCACCCTCTTTCCATTGAAAGCCATTTCCCTATGTCCTATCACTACATGCCCTTGTGAAAAGTCCCTCTCCAGGTCTCTTGTATCCTCTTTAGATACTGCAGTCTTGCTATAAGGTCTCCCTGGAGCCTTCTCTTTTCCAGGCTGAACAACCCCAGCTTCTGTCTTCATGGGAGAGGTACTCCAGCCCTCTGATCATCTTTGTGGCTTCCTCTGGCCTCACTCCAAGAGATCCACATTGATCTTATGTTGGGGGCCCCAGAGCTGGGTGCAGCACTCCAGATGAGGTCTCACAAGAACAGAGTAGAGGGGGAGAATCACCTCCCTCGACCTGCTGGCCGTGCTGCTTTGGATGCAGCCCAGCATACAGCTGGCTTTCTGGGCTGTGAGTGCACATTGCCAGCTCATGTTGAGCTTCTCATCCACCAGTACCCCCAGGTCCTTCTTCTCAGGGCTCTTCTCAATCTGTTCTCTGCCCAGCCTGTACTTGTTCTTGGGATTGCTGTGACTCAGGTGCAGAACCTGGCACTTGGCCTTGTTGAACTTCCTGAGGGTCACACGAGCCCACCTCTCCAGCATGTCAAAGTCCGTCTGGATAGCAAAGATCAAAAACATATGTTGAACAGCAGTTTTATTTCAGGAGCTGTTTCCATTTTGTGGCCCGTGAGAGGCAGGGCTGTGGAGAAAGTAATAACTTGTATTGGGCTAATTGCACCTTATGTCTAAAGGCATGGGTACAGGCGGCTGCAGGTAGCATGCTGGGATCTGGCATTGCTGAGTGTTTGTCAGTTGGGCTTTGCAAGGCACACAGCACTGCACAACAAAGAAATTATATGCAATTAAAATATGCTTCGTTATTAATTATTTAAATGCAATTAAATTATGCTTAATCGACTCTGTAAGCTCACGCCTACACCTAAACTCTGCTGTGACTGCATAATGCACCAGTACACCAGCCTTTCTGGAAAGGCAAATCCACTCATTAAGCAGGTGTTCCCTTGCTCACTTTGTTCTGTTTTTTTTCACTAACATTTTGCCCAGGAGGAACCCGATTATTCACTTGCAATTAGAGGAAATCACAGCCAGTTGGGAGTGGGTTGGTTGGGACCACTTTTCACCTGCCTTGGAAGTTGATTTTGTTGTGGGTTTTTTTTTCAATTTTATTAGTGAATTAAGCTGTGGGAAGAATTATTCAGGAAGTCTATGCTTTATAGAGAAATGGGACTCTCTTCCAGGAGGGTTGTTTTCTTTAGGGTTTCTGACTTCCCCTTCCTCTGACTCTGTTGGTCTTATTGCTTTTCTCCTCCCCACCTATCGCACTTGCTTATTGCTATACCTTTTTTATTTTTCATTCTTTCTACATCCCAGCATCACACTTTTGTCTGTCATTAGTCACTTCCTATTTCTCATTCTGTCCGCTACTGCTCTGTTAGCTTCCCCTTCTCTCCTTTCTGTTTTTTTTTTTTTCACCCTCCCATATCTCCCAAGCATCACATAATGAAGAACAGATTGGATTCCTTACTGGGCTTGTCAGTGAAGAGCACCATGTTGATGCCAGGTTGAGCTGATATGATATGATACTACAGACAGGAGTTGGAAATAAGTAAACGTGGTTATTGTGGCACATTGAGATTCTTGGCTCTGCCCCAAGAGATTTAAAAAAAAAAAAAAGGAAGAGAATTGGAGGGGGAGGGAGAGACCAGATGAATAGTCTGTTACAGTTTACTTAGAGGGGGAAAAAAAATGCAAAGCATGAGCTATATTTTTTTGAGCTGATTTTGTAGTGGTTCCATTAATTATTCTACTTTATATAGTTGGATTTACACAGTAAAAATACTGTGCTTTATACTTCAGTTTGTTTGCACTTCCCTTGTTTGAAAGGTCTCCCAGCACCACTGAGGGCAGAAACTTTGAGGACTTCATAAGATGGTTGCAAGACAGGTGTTGGCATCCTGTCTGCGTATCACACATAGTTGATATGTGATATTTCAGTTGCCTGCATGCTGTATATGCGTGGCGTTTTCAGTTTAGAGGAAGCCTAAGATCTGACTTTCCACTAGAGATACATTATAAAATGTTATTTCTTATTGATGGAGAACTGATAACCTGCCAGGTTCTTCTACAAATGAAGAAAGCTGAAACATGATCCAAACTTTATGGCACTTTCTGGTATCTTGATAGTTATATACAGTATTTATTCATGGTCTTTATTTCAGTTTTTCATCTATTCTTGGTTATTATGAGTAAACAGATAATGTAGGAGTAAACAACCCATACCAGATAAATGTTTTTAGTTCTGCTAACTATTTGTAGTTTTGCCTCAAAAATCTATATTGTTTTCTCAAAGCTGAGACCAGTTAAACAAGACTGTTAATACTTCTGTGTTAAAAAGAGATCTCTGTACTCAGTTTTCTTCTACCATGTCCTTTTTTGCACTAGATAGAGCTGCAGTGCTGAAGGGGCATGAACCAAAATGAGAGGGACATGACCCATGGTGTAGTAGTATGCACTGTCCACCTGCATCTGTCCAGTTACCTGTGTGCCTGTGTTCGTTGTATCCAGGATTATACATGAGGATCTGGTGATCCTTAGCTTTTGAAAGAAAGAGCATTTAAAAAAAAAAAACAAACAGTATTGCACAAGAACAGGGGAGAACTTGACCCTCACACACAGCAGCTGAATAAGCCATTTTTGCCAGTTAGCTTTCAGTGTGCTTGGTGGACAGTTACAACACTGTTTCGCCTTACAAATGTAATGGCTTTGTTTTCTGTTTACACCTTTTAGTGATTTTAAAATAAGTGCTGCCTTGGCAAGGCTGGTCAGGTCTGAGCTCTGGGTAACAAACCAAACTGCCCACATGTGATTTTGGACTCCTGCGCTCCTCTGCGGTGTTGAAAGACTGTTCCAACCTGAAGTCCTGCAGCCCACACCTGGGGAAGGAGGATGAAGCTGTCACATGTTCTCAAAAAAATAAGGCAGTTTCTAGTTGAACTTGTGGGTGGACCTAACACATTCCTGCCTATGGTAATGAGATGCCTATGGCTCTTTGATGTCTCTCTCCTTCTCACAATTCATAGGCATGGTGGGTAGCATCTGTGGACTGATTTGGGGTCGATTCACGTGATGTGAGCAGCGCTTAGCACCTGGGGACCGTACCCTGGTAGTCACCTTTGGGCTTCTACTTATGGGACTATGGGTCCTCTGGAGGGGCGGGATGAGGGATTCAAGTCCCTTTTCTTACCCTGAAAATGATACATTGGAAAGTTTTCAATAAACCTGTAGGTTCAGGTCCCCTGAAAAGTACAAAGGCAGCTCCTCCTGATCTTGGTCGGAGTTTGGTATGGAGTATTTCCACAGATTTGTGCTTCTGTCTGTGAGCAGGGTTAAAAGCACTGTTTTACAGAAATTATGTCAGTGATAAATGCATTAGGTTCTTCAGTACCAGGGAGATGAGAGCCCTCTCAGGGTAAGAGTACACTTGTGAGGCTTGATGATGTTTCCATTGTAGTCAATTGATTGGGGCAGTGAAACATCAGCTTCCCTGGGGAATAGTCATGCAAATTCAGCCTTTCTCCTGGGGACATTGGGTATACTTTGTCATAATAGTAGGTGTTGATGAGCTTTTAAAATTGACCCTCTCTTATTGCATGGATCGGCAGAAAGAAGGAAAGGTAGTAGATGTTGACAATTCTGAGGCTGATCCCAGGTACAGCACTGCAGAGTTAATGTGCTTTTTTCTTTGCTGAGTTTTCAGCTGTTGAGGCTACAAGTCTGCCTTTCAGCCCTTTTTCACACCCACACACGAGTGACAGGCTTGGCTACAGTGTCCAACTGGGATTCTCTGCTGCTACAAACAGGGTTTGGCCATCTTCCTAGTCTGGGATGACACTGCTTTTCCAGCGAGGTGGGAGAGGGCATCCATGGTGCTCAAGGTTTTAAAAGACTTATTAATGCCACTGTCAAGATTTCTGAAGAAAATTTTAATCAGGGCTCTCACTATGAGCATATTTACTGTGACTCATCAACCTGGAAAAAACAGGTTAAATGCTTAAGAACTTGCTCTAGGATGCTCTGGAGGAAGTGGGAAAGGAATCAACAGATATTTTGATACTGAACCTGCTCAAGTTCAACAAGCCCATCCTAAGGCTGCTTTGTCCTGTAACTGATGATATTAAATGGATCACTGATCACTTAGCAGAAAATTAATATTGACATTTTAGGTTTTTTCTTTAAAAAGGAGAACAAAAGCTAGCACACAAAGAAATTGCACTACCACCAAACTCATTTTTCTGTGAAGTATGATGTTCACTACATGGATAAATAAGCAAACTTTAAAGGATGAACTATTTGCCTTCTTACATGAATATTAAAGAGTGGAATCACTCCTGGTCCAGATGAGATAGTAATATGTTTCTTTTTTTGAGGAACAAAGGGTTGTCTTTGTTGTCTTAGGGAGAAATGCTCACATGAATCTTTCCTCTGCTAAATGCCACTTCTTTGGGCAGAGTCAAATAATGGCCTTATTCCACACGCTTCAAGCCAGAGCTTTCTAAGAATCTGTTTTCACATTCCAGGGGATATTTTAGATCTAATCTCTGCCTTGTGATGTTATAGTTATTTATATTTCTCTAACACCAAAAGCCATGAGGCATCCTAAGAAAAATTAGTGAAATCCTTCTCTTCCCTCCCTCTTTCCCTTCCACTGCAAAGCCCTCAATTTGTATGTTGGTTCTAAGGTGAAATTAGTTTGATCATATAGCATGCAAACATGTACAGCTCCATAGCACATTATCCATTTTATGTCCTTAGGTTTTCTGTAGTGAGGGTATTTTCCCTCCAGTCTAAGTATACTTCTGAGATTCAGTCCTCTTGTGTTTGCATTGGACCTGAGTGATGATGCTCTAATGTATCATTGCATCATCTGGCTTAGCTGCTTCCCTTCTTTCATAGCTATAATCTTGGGTATTAAATGAGATGACTGGAATTTGTCTTGTGTGGCTCATTCCCTGTCTGCATGGAGCAGTGTGTGTGTGCAGGAACATGTTTTTCTTGGTAGACTTCTTGCTTTTTGTTTTTAAATATGCATGTCTGCTCCATGTCTGTATTCCTGGAGGAATTAAATTTGTGGTCTTGGACTGGGCCCGAAGAATGCTCTTACTGTAGCATTGATTTAACCCTTATGGTAGAGACATCTCTTCTGCTGGAGGGGCAAAAGCAGGATGGAAGAGAGGCATCTGCGTTATGCTCCTCCTCCTACAGTCCTGCTTTATGATGAGGAGGACACATTTTTCTGTCTCCTGTAAGAGCAAGTCTGGGACTTGGAGGCTGCTATGAGGAGCAGGATGTTGGGTGGGAAGGAAGGTGAAGAAGATGCTGCCACCACCCAACCACACACAGCAGTATCTGTCCTGAAGGACGTAGGTGTTTGGCTGCTGTGAAATTGCCAGAAGCCTTGCCCATTGGTTGGACCTCAGTTCTTCCCAGGCTTTTGAACTTGAGTCAAACCTTCAGACCTGATGTGGCAGAAAACCAGGTCCAGAGGGTGGCCAGAGCCCCACTGCTGGCTTTCATTGGGAGGATCCTCAAGGCTGTAGTTCTCTGATGGGATTTTTTGCTTTTGGTGATTTGCTTTTTTGATTTCTTCAGGGAAGGTTTCTAGAGTGTTCTGTGTCACAGAGTAGCAGGGAGCACTAGCAGCAGGATGAGCCTGAGCTTTGTTTAGGAGGGAGTTTTGTTGTTTTCCTTTGGTTTCCATTAGGATCCTTTGAGAATTATTTAAATGCAATATTTCTGCTTATACTAACCCAGGCCTCTTTCTTTCCCATCCTTAAGGATGACAGGAACACTGTCAAATTCAAAAAGATGTTGAATTAAAACAAGATAAAATAAGGACAGACCCCTTAGTACTGTTAGGGCAGTGGGGTTACCTCCAGAAACAAGGGATGCATCATTTCCAAGGTGTATCATAAATAGAAATGTCTGTGGGAGTGTTAGCCTTTGGGGAAAAGTTCACTCATGGAAATTGTCGTAACAATAAATACAAAAATGAATAAAGCAAACACATACAGCAACTGCAGCATAATGTCATCTGCTATTTATTTCTGTAGTCTAAAGCAAACAAATATGATCTAATGGAGAAAATGGCTCCTTAGAAAGCCAAAAAAAAAAAAAATGTGCCGCAGTCTGTGGATCCTGCCTTTTTTGTTTGTGGTAAAATTAGAAATAATCAGATATATTGGCCAAAACTCAGAAAATTTCAGACAAAGTACCAGAAAAAAAATGACTTAAAGCTGAGGGGAAAATACTATGATATTTAGTGGGAGTTCTAGTCCAAGTAAGTACTGTATGCTTCATTCTCATCTACATAGAGGGCTTGTGGTGAGACCACATTCTTGCACAATAATTACAGGAGGTGGTGAGCTGTGGGAGTAAGTGCTTAGGCACATCCTGGGGGATATGCATGACATAAAAATAACTAATTCCCACAAATTCCAGCAGAGGTATCTATATGTCAGTCTCCTGAGGTTAGATCACCAAGCTGTTCTCTCCCTTTGAGGCAGCATCCCACTTCTGCAGTGGTAGGACCCAGTGCCAGTTGTGTCCTATAGGCATTTTTGTTACTGATAGGCTTATTAATGATATTCCTCTACTTATGTCTGTTACTAATAGCTTTAAATTTTGTTGTTATGGAAGCAGCCCCAAAATGTCACCTAGCAAAGATGTTTTTTCCTGACTTGTAAAGACATTCTGGTCGTTTCAGTGATCTCTGCTCACTTTTTGCATCTAGATTTGAACCTCCTTCAGCATTTTGGCACCTATGCATGTACATGAATATGTTTGGGTCAGGGGGGATTTTTGGAAGTAAATCCATTTGTCCCCACTTACTGGGCTTTGATTCAGCTTGGGAAATGGTCTCAGAAGACACAAATCTGCTTCCTTTTTGGAAAACTGAAGTGGAAGATAAACACCTAGTGCAATCCAGTAGTGTGGGCGTGCAGCCATGGGAGCAGGGTGGAGCACAACCCCCAGTGCACAGAGTATAGCTCTGGGCTCCTCAGAACCCATTACTTTGCTGTACAGGCCTGTTCCAGTTGCCTTTATCCGTCTTTTTGAATAAAGGTAACAATATATTACTCGATGATTCTTCCAGTTCCATGGTAGCACACATAACTTAGACAGTTTTAGTCTAGGAAATAATAGAACAAATTACAGATTAATATGCTGGATTTTTTTTTTACTCTTGCTGTGAATAAAATACTCAATTTTACTCTGAATTTGCTGGCATTTTCTTCTTCATTCCTGCGTTTTTTGACACCTGCTTTTTTGAGACTATTTTGGGATTTTTTTACTCCCTTTTCTGTATCTTCTTGCCTACTTAACATTTTTGTTACGTAAAGCAAAAGGTTTCTTGATTTCACTTCATTATGAAGCTACTATGTCAATAAAGATAGTTTCTGTCAATCTGGGATTGAGAGACATGTTTTCTAACATAAAATCTGCTGTTACAGTGTACTTGCATTTCTACGAGGCTTTGGACTCGGTGCCACCAGATCTTTTGATTTGACTTGTGTAGACATAACAGTACATACTAGTTGGATTAAAAACTGATTTGATGGTGTGTGTCAAAATGTCATTGTTAGGGAGAGGATACCTGTGAGGAGATTGTTACTCACTAGATACTTCTGGGAGCACTTCTTGTCCTGATGCTACTCTTTTTGGCAGCAACCTAGACAATGATATGAAATCTTTACAGATGAGATGAAGATAGATGAGGGTGCAAAAAAGGAGGAGTTTGACAGCATGGGTAAAAAAGAGCTAGTTCAGACCTCTGATGCATAAAAGAAGAAACTGAGAGGAGATTCTATCTTCAGACTGGCCAGAACAACAAAAAGATATCATATGCTGGTGCTGGCAGTGCAGTACTGAGCAGAGGCCAGAGGAGACTTCAGTCACTGCAAAGATATACAAAAGCAAGTATTTGCTTTTATCAAAGAAAACATTGTTTGGTGTCTTCATCCCTTCACGTGGGTACACATACAACAGTTACTGAATGCCAGCATCTTTGTGGTTCCCCTGGATCCAATGATTAAAAGTTGTTGTTAGAAATCTTTCATTTTGAATTAGGACTGCTGCTTATTAATGAAAGTTACTAAATATCAGAATGTTTGTAAAGGAAGGTGATTGGCCCATGGCATAGAAAATTTAAGAAGAATTAGTTATTTCTGAAAAAGAAAAGCATATACATATAGATTAGATATAGATATATAACTCGTCTGTTGTGCCTCGTGCTCTTGACCTTGAAATCTAGAAGTTATATATCGACATGCTCAACCTGACCCTTGATGGCCCCTGATGAGAGTGAAGATTACTAGTGTAGTCTTCAGGAAATTTTTAATACTTGAGGCTCTCTGTGCAGCTGATAAATAAAACCAATTCTATATTTCTTCTCTCAAACTTGTCGTCCACTAGGGTAAGAATGATTGAATCACTGCTTTATCAATATGTAATTAACTGGGGATGTACTGCATCTCTCTTTGTCTATTTTTCTCTTTGTTTGGTTGCATTTTTATTTCTTGTCCGTTCCTTGGGGAAAAGGGACCTCATTTGAAGATAAGAAACTGAACGTGATGGACGAACGCTTAGTCCTACCACTTTGGCCAGGGAGGCTTGTTTCTGTGGTCAAGATCACAGCGATAGGTGCTTGAAGGGAGGAGAGATTTTTCCCCAGCATGATTAACAGAGAACTTGGAAAAAATTCATCTGTGTGGCAGGGCTCATCCGTCATCTGGGGCAGTCATTTTTGCCTTTATCTTCTAATAATTTCCCTGCCATGTCTCTAGTAGGAGCTGTGAGCACTAAGGTAATTTTTTCCCTTCAGCCTCAGGCAGCTTGAGAGCAGTTCACATTAAGGCCGATGTCTGAAATGCGTCTGAGGAGTCACACCTAGCAGTGCCTGCCTCTGCCTGCAGACCTGGGAGGCTGGCAAGATGAATTCCACCCGAAAGTGGTGAACTGTAATGACATTTGTGGGCGTTGAGCTTAGATATGTGTGTGTTATGGGTGTCCATGTTTTGGTCCTGTGAATTTATGGATAGTACAGCAAAAGCCTTGCTTTGCCTCTGTTTATCAGCCCTGCATATCAGCAGTGTGAAACCAATGCTATTTCACTTGGGAAAGGCAAGCCAACATTATGTGTGAAATAGTTTTCCCCAAATAGTCAGTTTGCTTATGGGGAGCAGTTACAGACCTCAAGAAAGTGTGTCAAAGGAGGGTAGAAATAGAGGATAGCTGTGGATCAGTTCACATAGAGAAGGTTATCTCTACAACCTTTAAAGGCTAGAAGTTTAATTTTTATTTTTAAATGAAAGCTTAAGTTCTACAGATGGCTTTGATAAGGCGGCAAATAGATTTTTCATCTCCTGTTTGTTATTACTGCGAGGTCGGGAAAAGGTCCAATGTTAAGGATATCTGGGAGGTAAAAAAAAAAAAAAAGAAGTAGAAGAAGGAGGAAAAAAAAAAGTGTAAAGTCTTCACAGGCCTGAAGCTATAAAGGGAAAAAAGCCAGTCTTCCAGGAATGGCACATCAAAGCAGCTTAGGAGGAAAATATCTGTTTGTATTCCCACTGTAGTTCCTCTTTGCCTCTACCACCCCTGGAGTGTGTTCTTGACCTCAGCAGTAAATTATTACAGTAAACGCTTTTGGGTTTATTTTTTTTATTTTCAGGAATGGAAAAAAGGTGGTGTCAGGCAGGGGGGTGGGCAGAGAAAGTAATGTTTGTCTCCCCTTGTGACAGAACAGAGCAGTCTATAATTATGATTTATTTAGTTTTGATGTGCAGCACACTGTACTGCCCTCTGAGCTGCATTTCTTACTGCTATAGATCAGGAATTAAAAATGTAGCCACTGTTAATAACTGCAATTGTTCAGGTATTTGCAAGACCCCTTGAAAATAGAAAAGTGACCTGTGGGTTGGTGGCTTTGTGGTTTTTGTTTTGTTTGGTTTGGTTTTGGTTTGGTTTTGTGGGGTTTGGGTGTTTTTTGTTGTTGTTTTGTTGTGGGATTTTTTTGTGTTTTTGTTTGTTTTTTGTTTTGTGTGTTGTTTGTTTTGGTTTGGTTTTTTTTTAATATTTTTTCCTACATGGAGAGGATGTTATTGTGCAGTTTGAAGTCTAGTGAAAAGTTACTTTGATGTTTTCTCTCCCTCTTTATTCCTAGCTTTTTCTCCTAGAAAGATAAATTCTCCCCACCAAGCCCAGCCAGAGAAGGCTCATATTGGTAGGGAGCATGGAGGTTGCCTACTGCTTGTCCACTCCTGTCCACAACTCACCCCTTATATTTAGAGGTGATCATTCTTTTGGCCTCACCAAAGCTTATTACTCCTGCACTTTAATTTTTGCTGTCTATTAAGTGCAAAGGAGCAGGTGATTTAAATACAGATATTTAAAATGCATGTGCTATTCTTATACAAAGTGTTGGTATTGTTACAGTGTGGGTTTTTTTTTTTCCTATTGGAGATGTAGTCAGGAGAGGATGCTTTGACTGCTTTTGTGTGTGTGTTGGCTACCATTCAGAAACCCTCTTTGCCTGGCTGCAGTTCTCCCTGTCTCCAGTCTATCTTATGAGAAGGTATTTGCTTTTAATGATTCTTGACTTGTAACAGTGCTGGCAACTAGGATGCCGTCTCTTCCCTGAGTGACAGCTCTGCTCCCAGCCCCTGCTGCAGAGATTAATACGAGCAGTTGCTTCTGAAACATTTTAATCTTATTTTTGGTCGTATGAAAAATGGGTAATCAAACACTGTAAATCACTACCCAGAGACAGGGAACACTGCTTAGAAGTGTTCAACACCAGGCATGGATTCCACCTCAACCTTCAATCATCACTGCCCAGGACCCTGGCAAGCTTATCATTTGGTAAGCTGACATGTTGGGAAGGTGCCCTCTGAATGAAACTGAGGAGTGATACGTGCTCCCATCCAGCCAAGCTTTGTTTGAGCTTCATTTCAGTTTTGCATTGAATTTTGGCTGTGAATGGGAGGATGCCCTCTTGCCTCACCTGGGACAGGATGGATGCAACCAGCTTGTGCGGAACTACATGCAGGTCTTGCTGCATGGGCTGTTGGTGTAGAGGAAAAAAAACGGTTTGTGATCTTTGCAAATGGAGACTTGCATTGGTCAAGCACCTCCATTGGGTTAAGTGGCTCATTCTGAAAAAATGCTGACTTCTGGGTTGAAATGTATGTACTCTGTAATAACGCTAAAAACTATCCAGCTGTGGAAGTTTGTCAGTAAAAACTGGATTGGTTTCCTTGAAGGGTAATTTGTCTGCCTTAATTTTACATGATGCTTCTGAGCTGTTATAACAACATTAGGAAAAATCAATGCAAAAGAATGTTTTTTATTCCTAAAAAATGACCTTTCCAGTTTTTTGTCCAGCAGTTGGGTCCTTGTCAGATGATGCCAGTAACTTCAATTCCTGAAATGCATTTGCTGCTGACTTGTAAAAACCTCTGAGGCAGAGGCCTATGACACTGGCAACACACTCAGGCACCTTCTACAGATGAGCTTTTTAAACTGAATGAAAGTTTTGTCTTGGTAAAGGAAACCCAAAATCTCTAAAATTGCTGCCAGCATGTGAACATCAATGTTTTTGAGATAACAGAAAGTTGGAACAATAGAGGGAGAGGCCATATGTTACTCTACAGCTTCATCAAATACAGTTTCATCAAGCCTTTAATTTTTAATGCTATCAGGGGATGCTGCTGTGGTTATCACCTGGACCCCACCAGCCAGGGTCCATCCAGGGCTGCCTGAAACATCCACCATCTGCACAGGAGAGGTTGTGGGTGCGCAGCAGCAGGAAGGGGAGGATATGAAAAAAACCGTAGGCAAGCTCACGTCAAAACCCACCAGAAACAGACTTGCATTGAATTCAGTAGACTTTGGATGTGAAGGTAGTTTCTGGGTTTTCTTTTTTCTATCATCTTCATATTTGCATTAAATTGCAATTTCAAAGGAATTGTGAAAACCTTAGCAGGAGTGTATTGGCCCAGGTTTTTTCTGTTTTCCTGATCCTGCACAGCAACTGAGAATTGAAAGAGGCCCTCCAGAGGCAATGAGGGACTGGCATGGCTGAAGTCATGAAGGTCCAGACTTGAGGTGATGGAGGCTTGGAGAGCCAAAAGTAGGTCTTGATTGAGTGTGCTTCTGGGTGATGAAGTTAGCCTATATATTTTAGGCCTTCAAATAATTTTCCTATGTTCAGTCCCATTTAAAAATCATTGAAAGATCTGTTACTCATCTGTTAGGATGGGGTACTGGTTTGCTTTTACTTTTTATTTTTTTTTAATTTATTTTTCTATATTGATGTATTTTATTTGTGTATAATTAATTTTTGGGGGTTTTGCAAATTTTAGGTGGCCATTTGCTAATTTTTACTGGATGAGTATACCACCAGAAGTATATCAGAGGGGTGATCATTAGGTCAATAAAAAATAATTAATAGTAGTGTTATTGTTGTCCTCAACATTTTTTTAGAATTCTTAAGTATGCAGCAATTTAAGGATATGGACAACTGATTATCTGGTTGGATATGAAGTTTGATTTCAAACCACATATTTCATTCAACTCCTCTTTCCCATGAAAGGTTGGACCAGATGATCTTTTGAGGTCCCTTCCAACTTGGGCTGTTCTGTGTTTCTAATATCATGTGAAATGTATGCATTAACATCTTTCAACAGACTTCTTTACTGCTCACAAAGAAGTTTTGCCACTTACTAAGAAATCTTTAAAGTAACAGGGGTTTTCTACACTATGCAACCATTAGATCATGCCATTGGAAGATTGTTTGGAAATAGCGATATTGAGCCATATCAAGGCAGTGGTTCTTGTTCTAAGCCGTGTTCATGCTCCAGCTGTACTCTGCTTGGATGATCCTGACACTCCCTGCCCCTTTGGCTCATCCCCTGACATAGCCTCTAAACCTGCAGAACAAAGACAAAAAAAAAGCCTTCACATTTTTAAATAAACTCCTTTAGCATCCGCAGGGAGATGCTTGTGCCAGGCAAGCAGTTGAGACATCAGTTTAATCAGTTTAATGGCAGTTTTCAAAGTTTTAGCCTGTTTGCAGGGGCTTCTGTGTATGGCCATACAGAACTGTGGACTGGAGGAAGAAACCCTGTTGCTATTGATAACTTTGATAGCATTATCCTCACATTCAAATACTGAGAGGTATTACTTGCTGAGGGTACCACATTTATAAAGGTACTAAAATCAAGACCATATAGAAATATTACCTTTACTTAAATACCCTTTTTAAACTGAGGTGTAGGAAAGATTAAATAGTCTGGTTTAAAGATCTGGAAATCACAGCTAGCAGGCTGATCAGGTATTGGAGAGAGAGTGGGGAGGGAGAAGCCACACAGAGTAGCAGGAGGTCTCTTGAAAGCTTTTCTGGTAAAATCATTCCTTAAAGTGTTTGAAATGGGGATGGCAAGTCATGCTTCTAGAAATGAGTGACAAAGGCATCTGCTGAGAAAATGCACGAAAGTTTAGTGTATCTGGGTGCAGGTTAGAGGGATTTGGTATGCATGTGCAATTTCCTTCTGTTCCTTGATTTATATTTACAAGGAAATTTGTAATCAAAAGGAAAAGGACACTCCAGCTCACAGAATTTCTCCCCTATAGATGGACCATGTCATCAATGCAGAACAAATGTTTATAATGCTTTCTGACAAAAATTGGGCATGACAGAGTAGCCTGCAGAAAGCACTGTATTTCTCTATACTCCTTGAGCTTCAGACTGTGCTGTGAGAGCTGTGTTTGCTGTTGCTGCTAACCTGAGGTTCAGACTACAGACTGAAATATGAAAGACTAATACCTTCATACATTTCATGGAGCCATTCCTTCCTTCCAGGGTTGTCTAACAAATGCTCCTGCTCCTTGTTGCTCTGGTGGGGTTTAATGGTGAATATGCACTTTCAAGCATTTGGGGTTGTTTTATTTTTTTTCTTAGTGGCCACAGCACATACAAACTCAAGACACTGTCAGCTGTCCTCATGTCCTTCAAAACTACTCCTATGGTTGCATATTGTGCATATTCAAGAAGCTCTTTCATTTTGATTAGCTAAGGCGCTTTACATACTTAATTATCCCTAGTAGGCTTTTCTGATGAGCCTTGTGAAGGAGCTGAATATAACGGGGGTGGGGGGAGAGGAATAAGGTTAAAGAGACACAATTCTCTCCAGCACATAACCAGACAACAGCTGAGGATGCATTCAGTGAGCAGTGTCACCTTTCCTTGGGCAACAAAAGAAATTCTGGGACAAATGAAATCGAAAGCCAGCATTTAGGATTAAATAGTCCTAATGTAATACCCTGAGAAAGCAGTTTTCTGGAGAGAGAGAAACCAAGCCGAGTCAGTAACACAGCTGGCTTTTTTTTTTTCTGAAATTGCCTATTTTCTGTAGGTATTGACATGGGCACCCTTGATGCTGACTATTAGAGTCAAATCCAGGAAAGGTACACTGGGATCACTGGTCCCATATTGCCATGTATTTCTGCTATTGACTGATTCTGTTCATATCTTGAAGGTTTCAGTGTAGACATCCTTAAAGGGCCAGGTAAGATTGGTCTTCAAAAATGCATCTTCTACCCCAAGTGTCTCCTAAGGCTCCTTGAGCTTCTGGCATTGCTCAATTCAGTTCAGTCCCTCGGGATTGAATTTATAATTTGAATATGGATTTGAGTATGGTGCTTCTCTCTCTGACACCAGGGATATTAATTAAAATTGACAAGTTTTAAGAGATGATTGGATTTCTTGGGACCCTTTTGCTATGGAGAAAGAAGTACCTCCAATGTGGGAAGACCCCAGCGTGCAGAACCTTCCCAGCAGCCCAAGGGTAGGAAGGAGAACACAATCCTGCCTGCTTCCCTTTGCCATCTGCAGAACTGGGAATGAGGAGATTTTGGCATGCTTGCCTGTCCCCCCTGGTGGTATTTATGAAAAAAAAAAAAAAAGAAAAAGGAGCAGCTCTTGAAATACGAGGCCTTTAGGCCTTTGGTTGGTGAGGAGCAGGGTAGTGATGGGCTCTCATGTATAGCAGGCACATGTCATTTTTCCAGCTTGATCATTTGTCTGAGCACTTTGCAGTAATGGGGAGGGAAGTAACTGGCAAGTAGACTAATAGCATGAAGGTGTTACAGAGATTTAATTTCCCGTACAATAATTTTCCACAATTTTCCAAAGCTATGTAAACCCGTTTGGTTTCTGTGTTTTTTGGAGAAAAGCCAAAATTTTCCAATTGAACTCTGACTGTCATAAAGATTGCCTCTGTCTTCCTTTCTGAGAGCTTTAACAACCAGGTGATATATAGCTTCCCACAGTAAATTATATTGTGAAGGGTAACCTTTACTGCAAAATAGAAACAAACACAAAACAACTTGGAGGTGTGCACAGCAGGATTTTGCCATTTTTGAGCAATCCATTCTTCACAGCAGTAGTTTGGTGGCTGAGTTTCTTTCTTCTGCTCCTACACGTGTGTGTATATATATATATATATATATATATATATATATATGTATGTATATATGTATATGTTTAGATAGATGTGTATGTATGCATATATGTAATATGTATGTGTGCGTATATATATGTATACATGCTGTTGTGGTTTAGGAATGGTATTCTCCAATGTAGTGTTCCCACTGAAACCAGGTGATACTCCAAACTATGCACCGTTCACTCACTCCCCCCCCCCCCCTTCCCCTTCCTCCTGCAGTGGGATGGAGAGGAGAATTGGAGGCACAAAAGGTAAAGATCAGTTTGAGATAAGACCAATTTAGTGGAGACAGCAGTGATGTAAGAAAACGAACAGTAACAGGAACTATACTAATGACAGAGGGTACAAGTAAGAGGTAAATGAATCACACAGAAACCCCTTGGACAATACCTGACTGCTCCCTCCACTCCACTGTGCCACCCGAAGGGAGCCCTTCCACCATCGTAACCTCCAGCTCCTAGCCATGGCCCTCCACACAAACTACTGCAAAAATTATCCCTGTCCTGGCCAGAACCAGGACACATACCTCTCTGTGTGTCCCTCTGTGTGCATATTTGAATTGTGCCTGCCATGTGGGGCCCTATGTTGGAGACATTCAGTCCCATAACGAAGGTCCTTCCCCAAGTGGTGGGGGATTCTCTGCAGATGCCAGGAATTGCCAAGGGTGTGGTTCGGTCTCTTGATGAAGTGGATTCCATATTGTTGCTTTAAATGAGTCTTAAACAGCTTTAAATGAGTCTTAAACAATGAAGTAGCAGTTTGTAGAACCTGTTTTCATCCTAGGTGGTTTAAATGATAGCAGGACACAGCCTCTGCAAACTTTTCACACTGGGATTTGTGCAGGTTGCTTCCCAGGTTATCTGTTTCTGGTGACTTTTCATCTTCTGCTGTCAATAACTTCAGCACAAATGAGCTGCAGATTAACCATCCAGACCGGGGCGTTCTGCTTTGCATTTGTAATCCCAGCGTGAGGAGCTTGGACTCTGTGGCTGCCTTCACTACAGAGAGCACCAGGAAGTTCAGACCTTTGAGCCACTTATAGCACCACATAGTACCTTTTCAGAGGCTCCTCAGTCTTCAGGCATAATATTTCAAATAATTTTTGAGTCAAAGGTTAAATTTATGTTATCACCCCAAACATGGAGTGTATTAAGATGGGTCGATCATTCATATCATTGACTTGTAAGCTTGCTTTGTTTGTGTTAAAGGACATTGATTTTGTAATTACCCCAGAGGTAGCCACTGAGAACCCCAGGAATTTACTGCTTAATTGAAATCCAAATACTGAAAGCTGTAGGAATGTGTCATTAGAAAGCCCTGTGAAGGGCTCTGCCATCTAGTGACACCTACTAGAAAAAAGGAAACATTTACAAAAACAAAACAAACCCCACATCTGAATATTTTTGAAGTCTGCTTGCTGTGACTGGTAAAGCGGTAAAATGCCTTCAGGTGTAGCAGTGTTATCATTGTCTGATGGCACAGGTCAACTCAGCTCAGCTTTGCTTTGGCATCCTTCGGCCTGCAAGGAGATCTGTGCAGATTAAAACCACCAAGTGTTTTCACTGTTCTGAGTATTTATTCTGTCAAGAAGGCTGAAGCTTTGCTTGGCAATTAACACTACAGGGGCCCCGTTCTGTACATGTAGGAAGCAGTGCCTGTCCATGGGAAGGCACACACCCAACCAAATTCTCAAATGCAGAGTCTTGAAAAATGTATGTGAAATATGAAAATGCAGGTCTTTATAGTTCATCCCATCACTTCTTTAAAAGGTGTTTCTTTCTTCTTTGATTTTCTAAAGCACATTGTGGTGGGAATGTGTGCTGTGTTTGGGGTGGTTGTTTGCAACTCCTAGTCTTCCCCAGGGAGCAGCCTGAACAGGCTTGTGGCGATGCAGGCAGCAGGACATTATCTTCACTGGAAGCTCTGGAGGTGAGAGTTAACCACTACATCAAATGCCAATGAAGTGCCTAGCAAGTTGGGTATAGGGAATCCTATAGTTTGTTCACCCTGTAAAAATGCAGAAGGCTATTTAGACTCAGAGGCTGGTGAAGTGCTGACCAAGTTTTGCCATCTCTTCTCTTTCTTTTCTCCATCCTGTCAAAAAATGTTTTCTTGGAAATGTTCCTTTTTTTTCTGTTCTGCTATATTCATGGTTTTTACAACCTAAAATTTCACAATATTTTGAGTTCATGTTTTTCCAAGGTTGATGGCATCAAAATAATCTCCGTTACTGACATTTTCCAGATCTTTTGGCTCAGTTCAGGAATGAGGAAAAATACTCATGGAAAGTTATGGGGCATTGCTAACCACACACTGAATTGCAGGAGCAAGACTTCACATCCCCATGTTTCTCCTCTGTTTGCTTCTGTAGGATCTCACAGCCTCCATGCTGTCAGCCCTTAACAGTATTTAAGAAGAGCAATAATGACTCTGTATCCTCAGTCACATCTGTGTGCAGTGAAGAAAACTATAATGCTTGTGTAAGCTTCACTCATTTGGCAGAGCTTGAGGGCTTTAATCTTAATTTTCTATTTCCTGCTCCAGCAATGTTGATCTCTCACTTAAATGTGAATAAATACAAAGACTCACAGTAGCAGACAGCCAAGAGGTGAGGGAAAAGGAAGGGGGAAAATCATACATATTTTAGATGACACTGAGGAGATGCATTTTGTGGATCTCTCTTTGAAGATGAAGCAGGAGCTAATCTGTATGAAGAGCCAGTGTGGTATGATCAGAGCCCTTTACTCTGGGGCGGCCTGACAGGATCAAACTCAGTCTTTGTCTATACAGCAAAGTTTTACAAAAGTTTGGCACTGGGAGGACTCTTCATAACTGTTTTGAAGGACAGTGTTCGCTGTGATGCAACGGAGTTGGGGCTATGTGGGTTGCAGATGCCCTTTCCCACCACCTCGTGTGTTATGCAGGCTGGGGCAAGGGAGCATTCGGTGAGCATCCACCACCTGAAAGCCTGCAATGCTTTTACACTGAACAGAAATGCCTGCTAAGTACTGACATTGTGGAGTTAGGAGCAAATTTAAATGAATTGGTATTTCACTCCCATCTCCTTGTTTTATTGCCGAAGATTTGGTGTCATAGGCTCCAGGAGGTCCATCCCATGGGTGATGACACTCCATGAGCAGAGATGCAGAGAGGCTGAGTTGATGGGAGAGGATGCCTGGCTGTGGTTCTTGAAAGCATCAGGCCTGGTGAGCGTCTTCTGAAGAACCAGTAGTGGAAAATAGGGAGAACTCTGGTGGAAAAGGTGGTTGCTTTGGTGTGGGCAGCCAGTTGGATTGACTGGTGACCTAAATGGGATGCAGAGACTGCAGGAAGGAGGCATTAGCACGTGGAAAAGGGGCAACCACAGGAGTACATTTGTCTTGCTGATGTCTTAATGTAGGTTTGTGAAAGCTGGCAGAGCTAGAAACTGATACTCCTGAAGATTGTTCTGCTGCTGTTGTGGTGCCTGCTCTCTAATGGGAAACCTCTGTTTGTGTTGGCATCTGAACAGGTGCCAAAGTCTTGTCAAGTTTTAAGACATGACTCTGCCATGTGCTATTTCTCCAGCTGCTGTGCTGTATTTATGTAGCACTGCCTATCAGCATACCTACCATTAGAAAGCAACAAAAAAAAATTAAGTGCATTGAAAATAGACAAATATCGGTTTCACCTTCAAATATTAAAGTCTTAGACATGTTCATTTTTTAGTGTTTAAACAGCAGCTATTAACCTTTCTGTCCCTCCCACTTATTCCTTCCTTACATTCTTCTGCTTGTGAATTTTGCAGCCCAGATGAATATTGAATGGCTGTTTTTAATAAATATTTTGTTTTTCTTTCTGGAGTTCGAGTCAATGAGCATCAGTGTTGATACCCCTATTTGTATTAAAGAGATTGTTGATAATTAAGCACTTGTGAGGGTCTGGGGCAGTCTGTTGATGCGTTTTTTAATTTTCTGATGAGTGAGTGATTTTCTTTGAAAAGAGGTCATCGGGGAAATCAGAGCTGTACTGAAGCATACCAGTGTTGTCTTCATTGTCATGTTCAGTGCAAATCCAGCAGTATTATGGCAAGCTTATGGGCAGGGCTGATTATGCATGTCAGATGCGCTGACAAATGCTCTTTGCATCCCTATGTTAAACTTGTAAAAATTTGTGTCAGCTGTTTGGATTTCAGGTTGTTCTCACGGTAGCATATCGTCTTGTGAGGTGTAGATGGCTTTTGGACCATCTGTAATGTAAAACACAATCATCTGTAACACAAAATCAGACTTGCTGGTGGGTTGACACTGGCCAGGTTCCCACCAAAGCCACTCTATCACTCCCTTTCTCAGCTGGACAGGGGAGAAGAAATACAAGGAAAGGCTCATGGGTATGACAGGGAGGTAAGGACAGGGAGAGATCACTCACCAATTACCACCATGGGCAAACCAGACTCAGCTCAGGGAATTAATTTAATTTAAAACCAATCAAATCAGACTAGGGTAACAAGAAATAAAACCAAATCTTAAAACACCTTCCCCTCACCTCTCTGTTTTTCCTGGGCTCAACTTCACTTGCAGTTTTCCTCCTCTTTGGATATCTTATCCCAGAGGCACTAGCACCATTGATGATGGCTTGGCTTTGCCCAGGGTGGGTCCATCTTGGAGTCAGCTGACATTGGCTACATTGGGCAGGGGGAAGCTTTCAGCAGTATCTGACAGAAGGCACCTCTGTAGATCCCCTGGTACCAAAACCTTGCCACACAAACCAGATACAAGAGTCAAAAACAGAAGTCTGCCTCAGTGTGTGAAACTAACCCAATACATTTTTTAAGGCAAGGATGGCATTTGATTTGCTTAAGGAATTAACCCTGTGCAGTGCATGGCTAACTTCACTGTGTTGCTTTGAAAGCCCTGTGCATCTATCCCTGGAAGCGTTACTTCTAATGCACTGTGAGTGTGAAGCTGAAGCACCCCAAGCTGTTAGGAAATGCAGAGGAAGCGAACTCTGTTGTCTTGCAAATAGAAAGGGCTGGATTCTGGTCATTCTCCCCTGCATGAACCGAAGAGGAACTCTCCTATGCACTTAGGGATGTTTACTTGTGGTCGACTGTCCTTGCATTTGCTGCCAGGCCACAGTTATTGCTTCCCCAAACTTATGAGTGCTGCAAAAACAAGTGCTCTGAAATGCTGCTTGTCTTTACTTAGCACCCATTGCCATGAGTCAAACTATGGGCTGATGCTCTCCAAATGCATGGACAGCAATGACCAAATTTCTAATAGCTGACTCAGAGTGCAGTCTCATCCCAATCAAAATTTCATCTTATTTTGGTTAAGGAACAGGGATTTTTCTTCAGAGCAGTTTCCATGAGACCAGATACAGGCTGCTCATTGCAAACAGAGAGATGCTCAAGCACAGTAACCTGCTTGGAAAGGACAATGCTGTTTAAAGCCCTGAGTTAATGAGAAGTCCGCAGCACACATTTGATAAGCTTTGTCATCCTTTTGTCTGCATATCATAGACCCTGCATTTTAATTTACTATACATAATGCTTTCTTAATGAGTTCCAGTGAATAGCCATTGAAACATGGCACTGCAGCTGCCAGTGCGATTATGAAAAAGAGGCAGTTATTTGATTTACGTGATATTCTGTTATGGTAACTAATATTTGCAGACAGTGTACAATAGAGGAAGAAAAACCCTCCATTTAGATTTTGCTATCTCAGAACTAAGGTGCTAAATCATTTATTTTGCATGTACGTGGGCAAACTGCTAATTGAAAATTAATGGAATTATATTTGAGCCTTGAAAGTCTGGAGAGGCTCCTGTTTGCTTTTGCACCACAAGGTTCAAGCAAACCCAGTAACACTACCAGGATTTTTAAAGTGCAAATGAAGTTCTTAACGTAGTACACAGAAGCATTTTAAAGAAGAGGCCCCTCCTCTCTTCCCCGGTTTCAAAACAGAAAAGAAAACCCCACAACTTGGGAAACAACAAAACTGTAGTACCGTGGCAGAAGTGATGCATTGCTGCTGGTAAGTTTTCTTTTGTAGATAGTTACTTTCCTTTTCTTCAGATGGGGCCTATAAGCAAGCCTTTCTCTGAAACTTTGTGCACATGTGTGCGTGCTTCTCCCTTTTCCTAGGCATCCTTCCCTGCATAGCACCACAGAGTGTGGTGTCTTCACTCACAGAGGCACTATTTAAAGGGTTTCCTGTTGTTCTTCCTGGGTTTGTTTTTGTTGTTTGGTTTTGGTTTGGTTTTGTTTTGTTTTTTGTTTTTTTTTTTTAATAGGAACAGAATCCAGGATGCCTTTGTGTGCTAAGCAGTAAACATGCAGATAATTTCTTCTGTACTGATAATTTCAATTGAGTTTGTATATGGTGGGATGGGACTGCGGTACCCAAGTCTAGGAACAGATGTAGATTCTTGTGTCTAATACAAGACACAAACTACTGTAAAAAAAAGAAAAAAGAATTGGGGATGAGTTAAGTTTGGTATGATGACAACTTCTAGTATTTCATAAGTTAAACTAATTGGCTTTGCAGTCATAATTCTTAGTGGTGATGATGATGGTGATGATGATGATTATATATGCTTGGAAAGCCTCACAGGGCTAGCAGGGGGTTAAGATCTCCCTGTGGGTTTAGCAGATGCTTGCCGATGCTCTGAAGTGGTGAGTCTGAGATTTCCAGATTCCAGTCTCAGACATGGAGAAAAAGGTTGTCATAAGCCTTCACTTTTCATTGTCTCAGTCTCATTTGTATGTCCTAGTCCATCTCTGTCTTCCCAATCCAGTGCTCCCAAGTTCTCCCTTTCCTGATCTAGCACTGGGACAGTCCGCCCAAGGAATTGATTGAGTTACTATCCATGGAGGTATTTAAAAGATGTGTAGATGTGGCACCTGGGGATGTGGTTTTAGTGGTAACTTGGCAGCGCTGGGTTAACAGTTGGACTTGATAATCTTAGAGGTCTTTTTCAACCTAAACAGTTCTATGATTATATGATCATACACCACTTAACATACTATATAAAAATACCACTGCTCTCCTAGCAGGTGATCAGCACTGCTGCAGCCAGACCAGCAGTTACAGGGACCTCTCACCCTTGATCTGCAACTCATACACCGTGAGCTTCTTGATGAGTCAAGCACAAATGCGTATCTATTCATCCCATGAAAATTGAGATTTTCCTCACAACATTTACAGAGCAAAGTGTTCCATCAGAAAACTGGCAGCTGGTTTTGCTCTGACCTAAAATAAAGAGTGTTGATAATTAATTTGATGATACAGATCTAAGTATGAAAGTTTAAATACTGAATCATTTAAGTTTGGCAAAGTGTGGAGGAGCAGAGTCCCGCAGCCAAAAGCCTGTACATTAACGGTGAATGGACTTGAAGTGCGCATTCCCCGTCTGTAGCGTGTGAGCAAATGCATACGCCTGTGTGTGCACCGTGCGAGGCTGAGTCATCGGTATCGCCCCTTGCCAAGACATTTGGGACTGAGAAAATGAGAAATGCATGTAAAAATACACCCATTCGCAGGATCAAAAGGATCCTGGCACAGGGAAGCTGCAGCAAGGTGACAGTGATGCTCATATTCATCAAATGGCTTCTGTGCAAGAGGAAATGAAATGGACAGAGACTGTGGCACGTGGAGAGGTAACATGGGGTGGAGATGCCAGAGGTAGCATTTCCAAAGTGGCAAAGAGAAGGTAGAAAGAAGTGGTTTTTCACAGGTGTACGTGCTAAAAGGTCTAGGTGTGACAAATGAAATAACCAGGCAGCAAACAAGGGGGGGCCCATTTTCCCCAGCACCACATGTTGGAGTTGCCATTGCTCTGCACCCCTGGCCGTTCTGCGTGCCAGCGACCAGAGTGAGCTCACAAAAGGGCTACAGAAAGTCCTGGATGAAAAGCCTTTGCAGAGCTATTACTTGCTTACCAAGAAAGAGTTGTTCCTCATGGCTCAGGAATCCTGCAATTTTACGTTGGCAGAAGCTGGTAAGGCCTGCCTGAGGAGGTCTCCCTGTACAAATGCTGTACCCTTACATCTGGCTTCAAGCAGCAGCAAAAATGAGCTCGTGGTTTGGTTCAGTCCAGACCTCCATGTGCCTTTTGTTTTGCTGAGCTTTTAAATTAATCCTTTCTAATATTTTTAGAGGTTTCTGAGGAGACATGCTTTAATATAAGTGTAATTAAAACCCAGAACTCTTTAAAACTCTCGTTTGGAAGTAGGTCAGTTTGCACTTACTTGTCTGGAAGGCTTTTTTTTTTTTCCCCATGTCTTAGTTGTAGGCTGACTTACCATCTGCCTTTCGTTGGCAAAGCAAAGGAGCGGAAGATAAAATTTGTAAGAGATAATTGGGCTAATATTAATCATTTATCTCATGTGAGGTGAGTCACTGGCAATTACCCGTGACTATGTTTCTAAGTCCTCTTCATAGTCTTTTATGGTAGACTTCAAGCTCAGAAAACCTTTCTAGTAAAAACATTCACAAAAAGAAAACTCAGGCTGCACAGAGGGTGTTAAGATATTTTAAAATCATGTGTGGAGAGCAGGATGTTTCTTGCAGTGTAGCAACTGGGTTTTGCACACTTCGGAGGTCACAGGGTGAGCCCAGTCAGGATGCAGGGATGGTGCTCTCCCTGGGGGATTGCAGAGCAGCTTGGGCTGTCTTCCTCACTCCTCTCTTACACCAAGTTATCAGTGAGCTGAAGCAAAACAGTTGCATATAGTGCATAGAGACTTCATTAAGTATGATTATTTATTATAATTTTAGTGTAACAAGTCTCCATAGTCAGTGTGTCATAGACGATATTTGTCAGCCTATAGACGTAATCAATTGTTTGCTAATTTCCCCAATTTTGCAAACAATTTTCAATAAAAACATTAAAAAATACACATCTCCTAACACATCCCAAAAGCAATTCTGCTTTTTGTCCAGTCACTGAGTTTCTTTCCCTCCAGCAACTGGAGACTAAATGAGCAGCAACACCTTTTGTCTTCCAGGAAGCAAGACCAGAGGAAAATGCTGCCTCTAATATCTGCACAATCCCTTGGATTAATGGCTGCACCAAGCAGCTAGCAACAGCTAACCCCTCTTTTTTTATAAATATATAAGGAATATGTATTTGAATTTAAGCTATCAAAAGAAAAAAAAATTAAGAAGATGCTTTTTCCTTTGCTGTTGGTTGTTCCAAGCCTCCTGCCATATGTTTTTTCTGACTTTAATACAAACTGTTCTTATTACAGCTCACACTTTAAAATGGTTTCTTTGTTTTGTGTGGTTTTCTTTGTTTCTGTGTGTTTGTATGCACACATGTGCTTTTTAAAGCTTGCAGGTGGTTTTTCCTCCTATCAGCAATATAGCTAGCCAGGGTGGGGCTTTTTGGTTTCTTTTAGTTTGGATTTTGACTGAAAAGTAAGGCCTGCAGGAGCAGGAGACTATTGTTCAGTTCAAGGAGGTGAGGAAATGAACCTTTGGAAGTAGGTGACAGCATGAAGAGATTTCAGCAACGGAGGGTCATAAAATAAATGCCTCAGACTGTTAAGGCTTTATGAAATAAGAGGCATGTATAATCACTACATTTGCAGCTTAAAAGGAAGCAACATGCTGTAAGTATAAATTTACCTTTGTTTCCCATCATCCTTCTCTACTGACAGTTATTTTTATAGGATTCAACATTAACTATCTCTTATTTTTTGCACTTTTAGAGGTCAAATAAAGCAACTGACAGCAGTCCACTTTTCCTTTGCTTTCCCATGTGCTTCATAGCTGCTGGACACTGCAGTCTGCCAAGTTGGTGGTGATTAAGGATCAAACAGGATAGTAAAGTTTACAAGCGTGAAGGCTGGATGCACAGAGAGTGATAATGGGTACATGGAAATGCTTCAGTCTTCCTGGCTCAAGCTGTAACAGGCATTTAAGCCCATTCAGTGTTTCTGTAGATCTATACTCATATTTTGACTAGTTTATATTGTTCAGAACTGAATGTTTAAGTTTTGGGTAGGATGAAAACTTAATGAAATGATTTGTCTTTGACTGACAGTGTAAGGAAACAAGGAAAAAAAATCAGTAAATTCTAATGTGTTCCACAAAGACTATGAGGGGATAGCTGGGCCCCCAAGTGAGTCAAAAGAGCTGGTAAGGTAACAGAAAAATGACTGGAGTCATGGAAGTAACCTAGACTGTTTTTCAGAGAGAAATCTTAATATTGTAGAGTTTATTCTTCGAAGTTATTCAAACAGGTGAAGTGGTGACTGATGAATGTGGTTAAAGCCTTCACCCTGAGACAGTGCCAGCTGCTGTCAGGCTCTTCAGTGCAGCACAGAAAGTGGGGGAAAGAAATACGCAAAAGAGGGGAGGTTGCAGCCAGACAACTTGCGGTTGGATGTCAGAGTGTGAGCACTGCAACAGCCACAACCCATCTCCATGTGTCTTCAGGAAAGTAAGACTTAAGCAAATATATAAGCAGCATAGCCCAGATTTTGAAGTTCAGTCTAGGGTCAGATGAGTGAAATGATGTTGTCTGTGTTATGTGAGAGGTCAGATTATGTGATGTGATGATTCTTTTTTACCTTAAAAGCTATTATTGTGTGCCATTTTGTGTTTTAGATATGCATAACCCACATCTGTTACACACAGTTCATGGTTATGATACTATTTGGCTGGAGAAAAAATGTCAAAATTAATAAGTAGAATCTGAGTTTTATGTCTTTGTACCAGATTTCTTTGGGGAAATTTCCTGTGGTTTTCTATTTTCAATATAGATAACAGACTCTGGCTTCGGTGATTTGTCTTGCTGCCAGATAAAGTTTGTTGAAAGTAGCTTAGTGATTAATGGCAAGGACATTTTAAAATTCTTGTGAGGTGGGCTAGGAGTATTATTTTCCTTTCTTCAGTTTGACCATGTAATGCCTGCTGTCAGAAGATAAGGACTATGTGACTTAATCAGTACTTGGGGAGAGACCATTAGTGAAGAACTCAGGTACTACAGATGATTGTGTAGATGACTGAATAAATAGTGTTGCTTTTTATACAAATACTGTGGTGTTGAGTTCAGTTGCTGGAAATAAAATGAATTTTATATATTAAGAGGAGAGGAAAACTGCATAGGAAGCAGATGGTATAAGTTGGAATAGTATAGTCTTAATTTTCAGTGGAAGAAATTAGTTTGATTAGACACTCTTAAGCTTTTGAAGTGAGGTAGGGACTTACTTAGCAAAACAAAATAGACATGAACAGGCACGCTGAATAGTGTTTCAATTTCTAAAGAGTCACAGAGTCAAAATAAACTTGAGTTTTCTTTTTGTTCTGCAAAGGGATAATTTAAAACATATTAAAAAATTAAAGTTTCATTAAAATGCAGATAAGGATTAAGAGTATGTGAAAGTAATTTAGGGCTGAGCATATTACAAGGATATTGCAAATACTCCAAAATAAACTTAATGAATGCAGTGTATCTAGAATTAAGGTTAACCTTAAAAGAAATCAAACATGTTCAGGAATGGAAATGTGCCATCAGTTCACCCTAAGAATCTTGACTCTGTTCTGTACTGGGGTCATGTAATATCTATATAATTATTGTGAGTGAATAATGGGGTTTTATTCTTTCTAAAGTCCTGGAACAGATTAAAATGGTCTTTTAAATTCTGTTTTCCTCTTAAGTTGTGCCTGAGAGATGAAGATATGGCTAAAGTTGTATCTGAGGAAGGTTGCTACCAATTAATTTTCAATTGATTTTTTTTTTCCATAAAATGACAAATGACCCTCTGTGAGTTCTCAGAAAATACTGTCTGAACTGTCTATGGTTCAGGGAAGATGCGGTACACTGTGTGTATGAAGTCTTTGCTTTCAGTGCAGGACTCAAACTAGTTCAGTGGCACTTCCACAGAGAAAGATGTGTAAAATGTTAATATTTGAGGTAAAAAGTGACTAGGGGAGACTTTGAAGCTGAGAGAAATGTTATGGGCAGAATAACCAAGGGAATGGAATGAAACTAGGTATTTGCCTGAATTTGATATTGACTTGAACTCTGCGATGGAAATCAAAAAGGGGAAGGCAGAAAGAGCTACATCAAGAATTGGCCAGAGGAATTCAGTGATTTACTTCTATCCTGAATGGAAATCCTAGCAAAACTGATGCATAGTGGTGATGCACACAGGATGGAGAGGGGTTGGCAAGTGAAGGCAAGGAATTGAATACGAGCAGTTTTTTGTGTGGGTAAGGGAGCCTGGGTACCACCCTGAGAGCAGCCAGTAAGACAGTACTGGAAAGAAGCCATGGGAAACACCTCCTCAACTGCAGCTGAGGGGATATCCCTCTGTAGAGAGACTTCCCCATGTTACTGAGCCTGTACAAGTCAATGTCTCTGGTGGATTCTGAGGTCTGTGAGTTGTGTGGTGTCCCAGACACCACAACAGTATAAGTCTGCTGTGTAAAGTGGGTCCAGTCATACCTCCAGAGCCCAGCACGTGCCAGGACAGGGAGAAAATGAATGCCTCAGTGGTGGGACTGTCAGTGTTTCACTGGAGCTGTTGCTGGAAATAAAGCACCTTTCCTTGGGATGAAAGGGGATTTTGGCTTGTTGTAAGGCTGCTTTAGTGGATTTAAAGGCAGCAAGGCACTTCATAACCCTTCTGTAAGAGCAGAAACAGCACTGGATGCCGAGTCCACCATATGTTCATGTTTAATACAAGTTTGTAAGTCTGTGAATTTTGCCTATGGGATGTCTAAAGACTCTGGGGTCATGTAAATCGAAACAATGCAAAGTTTATTGTGCATTTAACTTAATTTAAATACCTAGAAACAAGCACAGGGGGATTCTTACCAGTTGCAGTTATTGGTTTTAATAAATAACATTGTAATTGAATGTGATTTAATAAAATCAGTGTATTTCCAGCCTTTTGGAGTGGGTACATGACTCCATGAGGGAAAGACAACAGAAAGGGATTAATCAGAATAACTTTTAACTCAGTATTACTGAGCTACTCCAAGAAGACAGTGGGCATTCGGCTTCACTGGCACCAACTACAAGCTCCGTGTTTAACCTTGGTGGTGGTAAAAAGATCTGCACCGAGGGGGCTGCTACACTCTGCAGGTGCCCTTTGGTAGGAGGGAGGAGGCCACATGTTGATCGGTATCATAGCCTTTTTCATAAGAATTAATTGAGGAGAGAGGTGACTTTCCCAGTTGACCCTGCTGGATTTCAGAGCTCAGGAGAAGCTGCCCACACGGCTGTGTGTCCATGGCTTTGCCCGTCAGTCATCCTCTTTCTGTTTTATTCAGCTCAGTGTAGTCTTTGATCTGCTGTGATCTAACGTGGTCTCATCTAACATAACCTATTTGGCTTCAAAATCCCTGTTGAAGTTAGTGGCAAGGCTAATATTAATTTCAGCAAACCAAAGATTTTTCCTGGTACAGATGTCTGTGCACCTAAACACTTGCAGAGACACAACTTCTGTGCAAATCGCATTCACAATAACCCTGCACCATTCAAATACATGCAAAAATTAATGTAGTTAAAAATTCTCTTCCTGTTTATGGATTCCCAGGCAGATTATAAACCTGGAGATGCGTTTGATTCCCGCGTGTTGTTTTAATAGCAAATTCCCTAAAGCCATCACCAGATTCAGCAAGTCTGTA
>JAWWES010000001.1:35523963-35629588 GCA_035583135.1 Lophotriccus pileatus
CACCAGACAAGCAAAAGGGGTCTGTGACGCAATATTTGAGATATTATTCTGCTTTGGATATTAAGTTGGAATATTTATTTATGAAGTAGGTGCATCAGAGATGGGCTTTATGTTCCGTATTCTCAGGTGGCCCCTTATGGCTGTTACAGAATTACAGCAAGAAATGGCATCCCTGTAATTGGGGTAGGGTTAGGAGAGAAATCTTTTAGTTTTGTGGCCATCATAAAAGGATCTTTTGCTCAGCTTTGGGAAGTCGTGTCTTCAGTTCGTAGAGTGTAACGGTAATTTCTTTGATGAGGGCTCCAATTACAGTGATTTTATCTTATGATGTTTGATTGTGTAATCTTTAGAAAACCATTTAGACATGCTGAAGCATTAGCACCAGGTGTATGGTACCATGAAATCTGTTATAAAACAGCTGTTAGCGGTGCATTTGCCAAGTATCTCTAAATAATTGAAAGACCCAGTTAAGAAAATACTTGTTATTTATGCGGTATCACCTTGTGAGTGCTGTGTGTGTTAGCACAGCAGGAGTGGTGCAACCATCCTGTCAAGGCTTCAGTGAGAAGTCTAATACTCTCACAGGTAGGAAACGTTGGTATTTGGTAATAATTGTAATAAATTGATTCACTGGATCTGGTGATAATGTTTCTTGGAGTTTGATAGCCAGTGAAATGGAAGTGTGAAATACCGCCATGAAAGTGGTATTTTGTCATCGCTGAAGCATGTGATCCTGCTGGCACAGGTGGCAATCAATGATATAGCAGTATAACCAATTATATAATACTAAATCAAATATAATAATCAGTAAAACAATACCAGTGCTGTAGAATAAATGATATAATGATGATAGCTATACTAAGTGTGTCTGAGCCACCATGCTACAGTGAGGTCTGGGAGGTGCCTGTGTGCAGTTGTTCTCCTTTGTGTGCACTGACAGTGAACAAACAACTTGCCAGCTGCAAAGCATGAAAGCATAAAATTTGATCCAAGATTTGAAAACACCTCAGAACATGAATAGGAGAATATTTGATAATATCTTAATAAATGCTGTCCTTTGACAAAGCTCTTACCCCTTAGCTGGCCTATGAATACTGTATTATCCTAGAACAAAAATAAGATTCAAGATAAAAACCAAAGAAACAGGCTCTATTAACACTAAAGAGTCTCTGCAGATTTCCATATCTGGGCCAGCTTCTTTGTATCTTCCTCCCTCAATGAGTTCTTGTCGGTTTATATTTCATCAGATGATATAAATTTAAGTCCTTACAACATTCCCCCTCTCAATTCTCTCCTATCATTTATTATTTAACCCTCTAAAGCATTTTATATCTTGCGAGGTGTCATAAAAAATAAAGTTGATTGGTATAAATATTGTATTACAAAGTTGCTACATTTGTAACCTGTTTTTTGTATCTCTACATCATTAGGATGCTAAATATTAGTTTAGCTTTAGTGCCTATGTGGTGTAAAATTATGTACCTGTGTAGGCCTAAATTCTGAAATTAAATCTCTCAGTGTATAACAATGTTGGTGCCTGTGCACTAGCGCGTTTTGCAGTTGGACAGAATTTTGCTTGCAGATTATTATTTCCCATGGCATCAGAAATTCTCCAGAGTGCTGAGATTTTTTAATTTAAAAAGAAAAAAAAACCCCTTGTAGTTGAAAAAGTAGTTTTACAAAAACTCTTCACTTGGTTTCATAGCTTGCAGTGGCAGCTGGTGCTCTGTTTGTCTCTTGGCTTTTCAGTTTCAGTTAGTTAAAACAGTAGAAATAAAGCATGAAATAGCCTCTGTTTTCGTAAAATTTATCCGTTTCTTCTGGATGTTGGTTTTTACTGGGTTCAATCCCCAAACTGCTAGATTTATAATGTTTTAGTTATGGTATTTTACTGAGGTGTGGAAGCCTGATGCAGTTGTGCTTTCTGTCTTTCTGCCTTGAATATGGAAATACTTTGTCCCTCTGCTTATACACCAAGGGTGAGATGACCAGCATCAGTAAGAGAGAAGGTCCTTGTGACTGACATTAAACATGGTCCAGGCAGACTGTGCTATATGGGGACCTCTGTTATCTAAACTGCCAGGGAGACAGAATTATGTATTTATAACTGAAAGCATAAAATGGATTATACTGGAAAAATGTGGTGTGTAGGAGAGAGAGTAAAAAGTAGAGATTACTTTAGGTACTTGGAATGAATCTTTCATCAGAACCCTGGAATGAAAATCCAAAGATTTAAAAGGTAGTGTGGATTGAGGCCAATAACAACAGTTTATCAGTTTTAGTGGTCTTAAATTAATCTTAATGCAGACAGAGAATTTCCAATAAATTAATCTTTAAAAAGAAGAAAAGAGCCTAGAACTATGGCTCACTTAATGTAAGATAAATAACAGGAAGGGAGGCATTTCTTCTGATAAGATGACAAGTATAGAATAGTCCTAGAGATACCTTTATGCACAGTACTTTGGTTAAGTAACCTAAATATTTATGTAAATCACAGGCAGTGGGACTTCCATGCTACTTTATTTCCAGATGAATGACATTTGAGTCATCAAAAGAAGAACATTATATGAGGGTGTTTTTTTAAAGAATTATTTTAAGCTATTAGGTGACCACCGCACCATTCATGGAATAGGTCTGAGTGACCGTGGGTAGGGTAACTTTTCAGAGAATATTCCTTCCAGAGGAAAATAGTGGAAGTCAAAAAAGAAAAAAAAAAAAATCCTTCCCACAGAACAATGTTCTGTAGGTCTTTGCAAGCTTTTTCTTCCTTCAGAATTCCTAACTCTGCAGCATATACACAAGGATTTGGGAGATGGCAGTAGAGATCGGCTTGGATATCTTAGTTCCTCCCTGTCTTCTGCATCATTGATAAATGGGAGAAGTGGTTGAAAACTGAAAATTGCATAAAACCTCTTTCTGATATTTTTCCCCCAAGCCTCTTTTTCTTGTCCTTAGAAATGCCTGGTTTTAATCTGGCCATTTTTACTCATGGTGAGCAATCCCAGGTTTTCACAACAGTGATGTTGAAAGTGTTGCTCTCGGTGTTTAGAATACCTGCAGTTCAAATTAAGAGGGTAGTTGCATGGCTCAGAGGTACAGCAGTCAGGTTTTTTTGCAAACCTAACCAGAAATTGCGAACTGGGGACATCCAGCCCAGGCTTGGAGTTTTTCATACGGGTGACGTATCTCAAGGAGGTCAGGGAAGTCTCCTTTCCTGCATCTCGAGCCTTCTTTCTGCATCCTTGTTGGGAAGCATTTACCTCTTATTTTTTCTCCTAATCTCGAGATGGTTTCATCAAGAAAGCTCCTTTATTTTGTGCAGGTTCTCTTTATCCTATGAATATTTCAGCAGAAACTGTGCAAAAGAAAGGGGCTTTTTAGCTGAAAAGCATTCTTTGCTTTTCAGAACTGTGCACTGTCTTCCTACTGTCTGAACTGTAATTGTTCAGCACTGCTGTTACTTAGGGAGCAGGTTGCACACTCAGCATCCTCAGAGTTACAGATCTCTCCTTTCTCTCCATTTCCCAGCAACTCAACTTTTCTGACGCAGATGATTTTTAACTACAACAGAGACTATGATTTCAGAGACACTTTGTCCACAAGTTCTCTAGGATGGCAGGGCACATGATTTTGTGGTCATCTTATTTTTGCTAAAAAATCCATGTGATAGTGTGTTTGCGTGTGTTTGCGCATCTGCATCTCTAGGGACTGTCTGTTAAGAGAAAATATGGAAGAGCCAAAAAGAGGGACTGAGTATCTGTCATGGTTTCTCTAGAGATTTCCTCCTCTCCTATTAACCTTTCCACTGCAACCACTTTTGTATTTCTGTTTTTAATTAGAATTTCGAGTGGAGCTATGGAAGGAGCGTATCTATCCCCCAGTTGATTCCTCCATCTGATTTGGCATCCAGAAATACGTTTCTTAGGAATTAATTATAATTGCTTTTGATGGAAAGCCAACTTTTTTCATGTGTTAACTGTTAATTCTTAGCTTGTTTAACATGTGATTAAGTAACGATAATAAGCTTGAATGCAGGGTTTCTGTATGTTTATGATTTGAGTGGTTGTGCTTTGTGTTTCAGGCTCAGTTGTGCTTTGTGTTCTTGGTGTGGCTACGGCATGTTAGTGGTCAGCAGGGAGACGCATGGAGGGCAAGAAGACAAGACGGTACCTAGAGCAGTTTTTAAAGCTGGAGGAGCTGAGGCACTGATTACTGAAAAGTTAAAACTACTGTTTTTTGGATTACCTGGCTCATTTTCAGTTCACTCAAAAGCCATGCCTCTCCCCAGCTGTCTTCAGGTTAGAAACGTGTATTGCTGCGGTCATTTCTCAGCAGCTACATATGGCTTATGTGGGAACATGAGCACCTCATTCCTTGTGGGGTCTCTCTGTCCTAGGGATAATGAGTAACACCCAGGTCCTGGGTTAGAGAAAGATGCTGTAGCCTCTGCTTTGGGGACTCATCATTACAGGCTTCCAGAGATGTGGGGTTTTGTTTATTTTTCTGTTTCTGTATATAAATCTTTTTGGTGTGCCTGCTATTCCAGTTTCCAAGAGTAACTCCTTGTGCTGGTAGCTATGTTTTTATTCCTTGTCCTTTTCATGACAGCCAGAGATGTCATACAGGTTCTTCAAGAAAGGTTAAAACATCTTTTAGACACTTCATAACTATGCTGCTGGAATTACTTGTGACTGTCAGTGAAAAGCCTTTACTGGGTAGTTTTATTCTGAAAACTGACTTTGTAAATGGAGACTTGTAGCTGTCCAACCACATTTCTTTGTCAAAGTCACTGAGCTTGAAGTGGGGAAGTGCCTATCCTCCTGCTAGCTTTAACCCTTCTCAGTGCCAATCAATATGAGGATTGTTTTCAGTTGAGACAGACAGTTTGACAAAGTAGTGATGGTTGTGAGTAAAGATGACAAGAGCTTTTCTCTAGCTCAGTCAATGACACTGTGTATAAGCTATACATCCAAGAAGGTAGGTTCCCCCTGCCAGCCTCATCATAAACGGGCAAAAAGTAAGTGGAAGATGTCCTGTTAATGTCAAATGTTCGTTTGTGCTATTAATTTAGGCGATGGGATTTGTAGAGACACTTTGCAGTGCACCGTGAAATGTGGGAGTCCCAGAAATGCTGTGCAGGTAAGTGCTTTGTGCATGTATAAATGGCAGGTTATTAGGAGGAGATACTGCTGGGAGGCAGGTGATGAAGGCAGAATGCTCCACACCTCGAGAGCGACTCTGACAGGAGATCGTTTGCAGAAAGCTCCAGTGCAACATTGCAGCCGTAATTCAGCCGGCGCTTGGAGAGGGACAGTGAAGGGCTGAGGAATTGTCACTTTGACTTCATCTTTTCGGTCCAATGTGATTTATTTTCAGCTAGGCATAAAACTATCTCGTTTATCTCACAGACGCTAAGGAGCCAACGGAAGAGCTAGTACATAAAGAGCCTTAAATGAGTAGTGAAATAGAAGAGGTTTTTAGACTTGCTTAGTAACTTTCAGGAAAGCCATAAAGTTAATAAGGCTTTGAGTTTGCATTCCATGATCAGCCCTGACAAAAAGGAGGAAAAATTATGGTTTCTGAATAAGTGTTAATAATGATTATTAATTCTCTAAACTTCATTCTTCACTGGGAAATTCTGCCTACAGTGCCTGGGATCAGCCTCAACTTTAGCCCTGACCTGAGAGCTCCTGAACTCAAACTAGGGGTAGAGATACAGATGAGAGGGTTTTTTGTCTTATGTTGCTATGGATTTTGCCCAGGTTTTACTGAAATAGGGTGACTTGATTATCAACTTTCAACCTGTCCAGGCAAGAAGTGTGCTCTTTGTGGAAGAGGCATGGCCTGGGATAGACTGGTGTGTTGTGCAGTGTTGCCAGTCACGATAGGTGATGAGATGGCCAGGAGTGTTGTGGGAACTTCCAGTCAAGCTGAAAAGATGAGTTAAGAGCTGAAAATATTAGTATGAAAATAGCCATATTTCATGAGACCAACCTCAGAGATGTTTTAATGTGGCTGGTAGCACATACATGGGGAGAAATCCACATGTAGGGCAGAGGCCATCTTTGGTCTGTACTTGCTATAAATGATGGGACAAGGACCACATTGAAGGAGAAAGGTTTATGATTTTGCAATTATTTATGCTTTTACAATATTGTTTGAGAGCTGGTTAGAAATCCATTGCAAATTACTGGAACCTGGGTGTGACTAATTGCCAAATTTCATTAAGCAGAACTGGATTGATTTTTATGATCAGCAACCCAAACTAACTCAGTGTTTGCATAACTTTGCTGGTTATCTTCAAATTGGTGAGAAGGGGAATTGAAAGCATCCTTTTTTTCCGAATTTAGGCATTTGCCGTTCTGTTATCTGCATGCAGCAGGTTACCAGAGGAAGGGCTGATCGGGGCAGCGCTTGCTTCCTTCTGCTTACGATGGGGACAGCATGCCTGTTCCACCTGCAGGGCCCTCGAATTCAGGCCCTGTGGGCTGATTATTGACTCTCCTGGCGGTTGCCGTATCTGCTGTGCACACTCTGTTAGACGCCTCATTTGCACGTGTGCTACTGGTTTATTTATTGAGGTGTAATTGCTTGCCGTGTTTGTACTGTTTTTCAAAGCTCACGTAAATGATCCTGCTCCACTCAGTCTGCCACGGTAAATACCTATTCCAGTGTATTGTCTCTCACCTTGAATGTCCTCTATCACTGAAGCAGTTTGATCCCTGGCTCTGTTTTTCTTGATAATCTTAACCACTTCAGCCCAGTGAGCCTTCTTCCTTTGAGAAACCTCTCCTTTTTTTGCTTATCTGTACTTTACCTAGTGTCTCATGTCTGCTCTCCCTCAAGGAGAAAAACCTTCTCACCTCTCTGCCAATTCTACCTTTTTTTTTCAGTTTTACTGCTTAAGAAAAAAAAAAAATCTTAAGTGGTCACAATGTTGCACTTATTTCTGTCTATGGTCCCCATTCCTCTCCACCCAGTGCAAGAGAGACATTATGAATAAACCCCACATGTAAAATCATATGTTAAGAGTTAACACTGCTGAGAGCACTGCTGATTCCGTTTTATTCATCATTTGAGCTGTACGACATCCTACCTCTCCTGGCTTACCCTTTCTAAAAGCATTTTTGAAAAAAACTTTCTTTTATGTGCTCTCCCTCTGACTATCTTACCTCCAGCTGTCATTCCTATAAGTGACGCCAAAGACCCTTTCAAAGTGTGCATGGGTCGGGGCTTGGTGCATCACAGGCAGGCCCTTGTTATTTGCTTTTTTTATTATAAGAAGTGGACAAGGTGCATAGGTGTTTTTTCTTAGTGTAGGTATAATTTTTTTCATAAGGCAAAGTATGTTTGGTTTGGCTTGGTCTGTTTTTTTGTGTTGTTGTTTGTTTATTTGTGGGTATTTTTGTCTTGTTTGTTTGTTTGTTGTCTGAGCCACACTGCACATGAAAGGAAAGGCACAGGCAGGGAAAAGATCAGTAATTTGCCACTTGGCAGTTGAGCTACAGTGTGCTGTAGTGATGGTTCTATCTGAAATAGTTTAATAACACAATAAAAGGCATTTTTGTTCTAAATGTCTTTTGCTGATAAGGAGATCATTTCTCTCAAGTTAATAAATTTTAATTAAAACTGCACACAGTGATGTAAAAATGGCATTTTACTCATAATCATTGTCAACTCTAAATCAAGGAGAGAAATTTAGCTGGTTAAGATGGGATGGAATTTTTCTTTTGAGTCTCCACATTCATTACAGAAAAATTGAACTGAGACCTTTGGTGGAGGCTGATATGATGCAGTAAGGAATTACTGTAAAATTAAGAAAAGTCCAGCTTTCATTCGGCATCCTCCAGATAGGAGATGCTTTTTATTTGCTCTTTCCTTTGGGAATGTGCTCATTACAGTAACCATCAAAATAGGAATCCTTCATCTGGAGGCAGTGCTTATGTTTGCTATCTGGCTGTTTGGGGAATGAGATCTTTAATTAGTTCCGGATATAAAATATTACACAGAATTCCCTCCAACTCTTCCTTTGTTGCTGGGGTCAATAAGTGCAGCTTTGTTGTAACTGTGGTGTAATGGTGTTGTCCTTGTCTAATCGTAACACTCTTTTCCCCCTTATAAACTGCCAGGACATATTTTTCCATTCTGTAAGTAGCATAAGAAACTGTATCCTGAAGTTGATAATAAATACATCAGCTGAAAACAGTGATCTGGTTGACACATATATTATATCACGACCAGTGGAGAAGTTTTATAGCTGTCTTTACAAGAGACTTTTAAAACCAGAGGGTGAGATATGGATTTTTTTTCAGAGGGAATGAGAGATTTAGCATTGGTGTGAATGGTGTAATGATTTCATGCAACATTTGCTTAGAGGTTATTGCTGTGGTCTTAGTGGAAGCTGAGGTAAATGGGGTTCTTGGGACTGGTATGTATTATGCCCCTGTCAGTATAGTAAGTGCAGATGAAAGCAAGTTGAAGTCATTGCTGCTTATAGCCTAAAGAGCTTAAACTAGAAGGGGTGGGAAGATAAAAAAAGAATATACTGTATCTTGTTGAACCTAGATGCTATGTAAGTCTAGTTTATATTTTAAAACTGGAAGAAGATGTGAAAGAATGCGGTCTCTCTTTGAGAAATTATGGTAGCTGTTTTCCCAAACTGCAGGCACACACAATCCTCAAAGGACCAGCTAAGGAGGATGCAGTAGGAGGGCACAGCTCTTCCCTATGGCCAGAGAGCAGCGACTGCTGGTGTTTTGGGATAGCAATTATTTTTTTAGTTCTTTCATGTGAGACACATGATGGACAAAACTCATTCTTGACTTGCTCCTCTTTCAGTCCCTAGTGACCTTCATTCACAGTTGTTCGTGCCACCTCACTTAACCCTATTTTCTTTCTTGGCATCACTTCAACTTTCAGATCTGCCTTTGTGTCCCTGCACTGGGAAAACCTCACAATTCTCCAAGCATATCTGCTGCTGCCAGGCACCCCTTCTCCTTTTCTCTCTTACCCAAGCTCCTTATTTCTCCTCTCTGTATTCTGGCTGCCTTCATCGTCCCACTGCCAACTCTCCCTTTTCTTTTGAGTTTCTGCCCTCTCTACTCCACTGAGATTGCAGTTGACTAAACCCACAAATTATCACCTCCTAGCCAAATCCCAAAGCGTCATGCCTGTCCTTGGCCTTGACTTGTTTTCATATTCACTGGAGTTGACCCCTCTATCTCCTTCAATTCACTTTTTTCTCTATAGCTCTTGGCAGCTACAATTACTTCGAAGAATGGCTGGTGTCTCTTATCTCTGAATTGTGTTGTTCAGCGACTGCCTTGGCAGCTGCATCTTCTCCATATCCCCCTCATCTTAGTATTTAGCAAGGCTGCAGCCTCAGTTGCTTTCCTTCTCTCTTTCTGGTCCCAATCAGAAAATTAGAAATTTCATGTGTTCTATTGCATCAGCTTCTCCTTCCATGCTGTCTGATCAGAAATAATACCCTTTAATATAGAAATTTCCATTCCGGTTGGAATGAAAATTGGTGTCTATTCCCAGACACCCCCTGCTAGTTCATTTGCAAGTTTCTGCAATCAGCTTGTGTATCATCCCTTCCTGAAATTCCGATTTTCTTCTCCATCATGGCAGGGAGAGCTGGAAACCAAACCCAGTTCTTTTTCTTTAAATGAGAATAAATAGGCCGTTAGGGATTACTGTAGGATTTTCCTTCAGCAGCACTTCCAAATGCCTTCATGTATCTCCACCGTTAGTGACAGATTGACCTAATGATCTCTGTAGTCAATGCAGAATATCTTTTATTCTTTTGCTTGGTTTCTGATTACCTCTTTCATACAAAATGCTGCTTGAAAATCAGGGAAAGAGCAAGGACATGAAGTTATATTACAGAGGGTTCATTCAGGTTAAACACAGCCTCTGCTTGTAAGGTGTTACAGTAGAGAATTAAAAATAAAAAAGGATAGGTTTGAAGCAAGATAGATAGCAAGTTCATGTAAAAGGGAAGGCAAGGATAAACAAAATTGATGAGATTATGTATTGACGTGGGGCACTTCAAGAAATGCCATCAACACACATGTAGGTTAGGCTCATTGATAGCGTTAAATCATGTACATGAAATGTTGCTGATGTAAAAAATGGTTTAAGAGCTGGCATAACTGAGTCCATGAACTGTGTTCCTGGTCTGTTTTCAGGAACCCATGGTGTTCAGCATATTAGACCATCTGAAGTTCTCTGTAAATACTTGGTTTTGCTGAGGGTTCACCTCTGTGGTGTTACTTACAGACTTCGAGCAATGCTCAGAATCTAATCCTTTTACTGCTGCGGTAACAACACATATTGTAGAGATTGTTGGATAATAATGACAATAAAAAGTAATTTCAGTGTTGTATTCAGTTTATGAATGGCTGTAACATAGTAGCTTAATATTGCTTCTCTGCTGGAAACCATGTAAATGCCTGATTATGTATACCTATTAAAAAAACCCCGAATTATTTATAACAGAAATAAAAATAAAGCATCTGTTTGTCACTGGGGAAAACACACCCTACATGGTGCTGTAATAGGCCATGCATGTATTGAGATTTCTGCAGTCTTCAGTCCTTTAATCACCTGCGTCAATAGCCTGTGCCATTAGACTGTGCAAGCTCGAGAGAGCCTTCCCTGCCACAGTGCAGTGCTGTGTGGTGAGGTGTGTACACCCAGTTTTGTAAACCTTGATCCATTTTTGCCCATCGAGCAGCTGAATATGTGTTGTAGTAAATTTGCACAGTCAGTCAGTTAAACTGAAGATACACTGGTTAATAATGCGGGAATTTTATGCAGTTCTTATGCTCAGTCGGGATGTCAGTGCCAAAGTTAGTAGCGTGTGTGTGCATGTTTGTTTTGCCTTTTTTTAGTCTTGTTTTGTCTGGCTGTTGAAAGAATTAGCAGATGTTTCATTTGATTCATGATGCCGGATGCCACCTCCTGGAACTGGTGTTTTAATTAGGTGGCACCAGATGCTTGTTTGGTAGTGAGCGAGTCAAGGCATGTTCATCCTGGGAATGCCAATGTCGTCGCAATGCCATTGCCAATTTTTGCTTCTGGTTTTGTCCTAGAAGTGGTGCTTTCTGCAATGAACTTTCCACAGTCTTTCCTCGTTCTGAATCTCTGCTTTACATCTAGGTTGTGCCTTCAAATCCTTTGCAAGGACCGTTCCATCAGACCTTGATTTGTGTGCCCCAGTGCACTGCTTAAAAATTACTGACCAGCTGGAATAATGCTGTCTTGTCTTCCTAGGATCTTCTCTGGCAGCACTGAGGGTCAGAAACCTTGATAGCACAGCTCTTCTTAGCATTACAAGTCGAGATAAAGGCACAGCCAGTGCTGTCTTTCAGTGGTATGATCACAATGCCAGTTAAAAGAGATCCTTTCGACTAACTTGTTCCCACGACAGCAGCTACACAGACGTAAGCTTTTAAGAGTCAGTTTGGGCATGCAGGCAGTGGGTGACATGGTCTTGAAGTGGAACTCATTGTGGCCATCGGACATCCAGAAATAGGGAGACAGCAGGAATGATTCCAGCATACTGTGCAGCTTATAAATGGCTGTAATATGAAGTTTAATATTCTGCTCAGCTGGGAGCCATGCAGACACCCAATTGTTTTTCTGTGTGCAAATGGCACCTGTGCATAGCAAAGTGCGCCGTGGATCTGTTTTTGGAGACTATTGCGAAACAGGGAGAAGAGCCGGTCTGCCTGTCATCTTCTTTCAAAAAGTAAGACAGAGCAGCCCATATTTCATGTCCCTCACTGCCTCTGGACATTACTTAAAATGTTTCAACCCCATTGGATACCCTTTTTGCTCTTTGAACTGACCCTTGGGAGTGTCTGGAGAGATCCCTGGCGCTTGCTTATGCTGCAGCATGGCTGTGATGCTGCTGGGCAGCCTTTGGGCATGGCCACCCTGCTCCCATCCAGTCCAGGTAGCCTTCTCCAGACCTTACTGGCACAACTGTCAGGCTATGAGTACCAAACCTTAAGCTTGAACTAAAGATATCTGAATATGGCAGCACCTTTTGCAGTTCACACTTCTGGAGTATGAAATAGGAGTGTGCTCCATTCAGGCATTTTGGCCATGGAGCTTTTCAGCCTAATCCCTGGTATGATGGTTTTGAATGACAAATTTTCCTCCTGTTCGCCTTCAGGATCCTAGTGAATTTGTGTTTTACTTAGTATCACTGGTGCAAATACTTAATCAATTAGAATAAGCATGAAGTGATTAATCTATTTATTTTGAGAGGTTGAATGCCTGACCACAGTATGTTTTCTTACATTTTACAATTTAATAGTAGCCTGGGGTGCTGTATTAATTTTACTTTACTGCTCCAAGAGGCTAAGATATGGCTGTTTGGTTCTCTCCTGCTTTAGTTTAGCAATGCTCTGTGAAATTATGATGACTGCTTGGTAGCTGGAGCTTTACTGTTGTATTTCTGACTGATGCTGGACTTACTCCTCCGTTAAATAGGTGCAGAAGCACCTGGCTGCTGGGAGTTTTATTAATATTTGTCAAGAGCTCCTGAAGTGCTGTTGTATAAAGCCTAACTATTTTCTAAAGAATGCCATCCTTCAAAAATTCCTGTACACTGAGTCTTGAGGGAGAGAGTTTGATTACAAACCATCAAATTTGAAATTATTCTGTTTGAAAGGAAAAATGACTGCTGAAAGCTGCCTTATTGGTTCTCTTCCCAGTGGCCCTGTGACCCTGTACTGTCTTGAGGTCAAGACGAATTTAATTCCATCCTGTAGCAGAAAAAGCAAATAAACCCAAAGATATTATTTTTTGTTATTAGGGTTTTGGTCCTCACCACAGTATGTTTATAAGGTAAACTCAAGTTTAACGGAACAGACTTACCTGTTCGAGAATTCAGTTTTGAATTACACTTTCCCAAGTAAGCTTTCCTGAAGAAGCCAGAATCTATCAAGCATGCTGTCAGAGTTTTAGTGCTCAACACTGGACAAGTGGACATGTTACATCTCAATTAAGAATGGAAGATAAATGGATGGTAGTAAATGGAGGTCAGGGGTTAGAGGCATTTAATGGAAGAAATGGAAATGAAAATTGGAAAACAATCTAAGGGATCTTGAAAAGATAAGAATGAAGGAAACTCAATTAGGGGGAGCCATGCTTCTGCTCTTGGATCTTGGGTAATTTCCTGGGTTTTGTTTAGTAGGGTTTATTGCTTCCACTGTCAGCGAAGTTGCATTATAAATAAATTATTACATTCCATTTTAAGATTTGCTCATACTGATGCGCTTCAAACAGAGAAAATATAATCACCATTTCAAATTTGTGTATAAGTAGACAAATAGACTTTTTGTAAGTGAAGCCTATTGATTAGCCCTAGGCAAAGCCCACACTGGTATTAGGAGTGTTTAGGAACTTAAAGCATAAAATACAAGTATATTTTAAAAAGCCAAAATATTCACAAATGCAAATTCAAATGCTAAGTGTTTATGAAAGCTCTGAACTGCATAGAATGATAGATTTGTAAGACAATCCATGCAGAGAACCATTTATGGCTTGGCCATTTACAGAAAATAAAATAAATCATCTTTCCTTCTTTCCTTTTCCCCTCTTTCATTTGAAATATATGTGTCTGTGACGGTATGTGCATGTGTTTTTATACATATCATACCTGTCTGTACATATACACAACATTTCATCATGATGATTAAGTGTGATGGAGGGATAGAAGTCTCTGTGGTGCATAATGAGCACATAAGTGTTGTGTCCACAGCAAAGCCCTTATTTTCTGTGCCTTATTTCATTAGGGCTCATGCTTGTGGTTGCCCTCAAGGGATCACGCAGTTTTATTGGTACTGCAACATTTCATTATTTACTTTATCGAGATACTCGCTCTCCCTCCCTCTTTAGGGAGCTTAGCTTGCTTCATCATAAAACACTTTAAAATTGAACTGCTGCCCTTTGTTTGCATGTATATATACATATACACATGCACAAGCTGGGGAAGGCAATACGTACTCCTACAGTGCATCTGAGCCTTGCTCTGAACAAGCAAGGGAGCATCTGGGTGGATGCTGCAGTCTTGGCACCCCTTTGGTGCCAGGCTGCCTACTTTGCTTCCCAGTGACTTAGGTAGAGCCATAACATCTCCTGGAACTGTGGGCAGGCAAAGCTGATAGAAACGGCTGTGACTTTGGAAAACTCTAATGGGATAGGGGACAGGCTGTCTTACATGAAAGGTTGTACTTTGGAGAGCAGCAACAAGAGCACATTTATTTGCTTCTCTCTGTTCAGAGCCGAAAAGAAGCCCCCACAGAGTCACTGGCAGGCACTGTTCCCAATGATCACGATAGGGTTGTCTGCATCAACTCTTTTATTGCGCTGCTCTGATTTGCCACAGTCCCTTGTGTGTGTCAGCTTGTTTTATTGTCTGAAGAAGGGTATCCTACCTGTGGAAGACTTCTGAAGATAAATATAAGACTAGAGCTTCCCCAAGATGAAAAGTATTGTGCTCTCCACCAGTATACTCCAGCATATTTCCATCTATTCTTTGAACTTGGATTTATTATCATAAAGAGCATGTAGAGTGAAACAGAAGTATAATTATGTTCTGCTTGTGCAGGGTCTGTGATAGGTTTGGTGTTATAACCCCTGCTCCATTTCCTCTATGCAAGGCAGAAAATTAAACTTTTGACTGTCTTAATGATCATGTGCAGTTTTTCCTGCAGAGGTACAGCAAGGTTGCTCAAGGGGATTTGGAAAAAATCCAACATGGAAATGAATTCTAGTTATTTCACGTTTTGCAATCACAGATACAGCTGTAGGTGAGGGGCCTCGCATCAAATCTTGTAGTTCTCTCTAAGACTTTCCTATTAGAAAGATGCAGAGAAGCATCTGGGATTGCACTTGGCAATTTTTGTGGATATTTTTTCCATACTTAGAGAGAGTCAGCTTAATTGTGAGAAGTCTTTGAAGGCTGATGACAGCTTTTGGTGAAAGGTGTATGGTGTTGGAGTAGTCGTTGGGAAATCAGAAAAGTAGGTTCAAGAGAGTTGTGGGAGCATCATACCATCTTCCACACAAAATAAGACCATAAAAAAAAAAAGCCAACAACAAAACCAAACTTCTAAGGAAGGTGAGAGTATTTGAGTTACATTCAGGACAGGATTTGGGGGCCACTCAAGTTGTGCAAAAAAGGACTTTGAAGCTGATGCTTTCTAAGTAAGCAGCTCCCCAGCCTGCCCTTCTGGGCTTTAAAAAAAGGACTGAACTCTGTAGATGCTTCAATAGGACTGCAGTTAAGTTCAGCACACAGTCAAGAAGTGGACTGTCCTGTCCTGTTCTTTTTGATAATTCTGAAGGTCTGCAAGTTCAGGTCCCAGTTAATGGAAGCACCAGACCCAGTTTCTCCAGTAGCCTTCTAGCTTGTGAGCTCAGGTTAGGGCATCAGGAGTTTGCTGTGTGGTTTTGTGGTATGAATTGGTGGGTATCAGCTTTTCAACCATCGGTTACCAGGCATCCACAGGTGGTTGTGGCCATCCTTGGTTAATTCCAGAATGCCAGTGTGGATGAAAGCATGTGTGGTTCCCCTGCAGAGGTTCAGCATCCATCCAAAGTGTATCTTATAGGGACTGCTTTGTGGAGGGTAGTTCCCCATTAGTGAAAGAGGTCTGGGGTGTTAGACTCATTCTTATTCTTAGAGGCGCTACCAGAGCCAGTCCCACGTCTGTTCAACAGGGGAAGCTGAGCTGCTGTCCTTTCTGAAGCAAACACAGGAAATGTTCCTGATCTTCTTATGCTGACAGATAATCTGAACAAAACTTTGGCCTGCAGTCAACCCTCTTGCCTTTTACACCCTTTGGGCAGGAAGGATGAAAAGTGGGGAGTCTCTTCCTCAGCCTCTCTAGAGAATCACAGAATATGCTGAGTAGGAAGAGACCCACAGGGATGACTGAGTCTAACTCCTTGCTCTGCACAGGAGCCCCACCAAGAGTCACATCATGTGCCCAAGAGTATTGTCCAAATACTTCTTGAACTCAGTCAGAAGAGAGGAGAAAGTACACCTAAAAGCATACTTAAGAAAAAAATTAAGGGCTTTGCTTCTGGGCAATTTAAAGCAGTAGTGCTGATCCAAAACAAGTTACCTCTTTTTTGGCATGCTGATTGTTGCGTACCTTGGCCCCTGTACGTAAAGCAGTGTGATACAGAGGAAAAGCTTTCATTTTCTGGTCCTGAGGACAGTCCTGCAAATGGGTCTAGATAAAACTTCAGGTTTCAGTGAATACAGTCTGCACTTCACAGTGAAACGCAAAGTGTCTTCCTTGCAAAACAAGACTGTGGGCAATATCGATCAAGTATTTACTGCCTGGAGAGTCTTTATCTACTGGAAAATTCACTCAAAGGAACACAAGGGCAGTTAATTGTTCTTACAAAACCACAGAGTCGGCCGTCTGAGAGCATGTTCTAATCCAACACCAGGCCACTTGCTGCCACCCCTGCAGTGCATCCCTCCTGGTGCTCTTCTTGGACAGAAGCAGTGGACAGGAGAAATGCTCCTGGCTCACTGGTGGTCACTACCAGCACATGTGCTGCTTCTAATGCTGTATGCACATCTCTAGAACAGGTCTTCAGTTTCTTGCCTGCTCTCATATATGACAGCTAGAAGATACCAGGAGCTTTATTTTTCATTAAGATGTGTTTTCTCCCCACCATGGCAATGAGGTTGTTGGGGCAAAACAAAAACAAAAGACCATGGGAGTGGAGCTGGATGTGTTGGGAGCACTGCCAGAGCCCAGCATCACCCAGTGAGCGTCCTCTTTCCATGCTTCTTGGAGGAAACAGCTGGGCAGTGTTCACAAACCTGTAGTGCATAAAACCAGGAAAGACCAGATAATTTGATTTCATCCATTTTTATATCTCTGTCTGTTATATATCACTTTTATACCTTTTTACTAAATGATCTTTCTCTAACTAAAGCATAGCATGCATTTGCCGTGAAGTGTTTCTCCCTTAACAATTTGTAGCTCTCATTTGCAGATGTCTAGAGATTATTCCAGGAATTAATCATCTGCTTTAAAAAAAAATAAATAATAAAGAGGTATCAAGCTGATTGCTAATTTTATTTTTCCTGGCTTCAGTTTCCAATCATTAGATATTGCTCCACCTTATTTTTTTAGATTAAAGAGCCTTTTGCTTCCCAGTAATATGTCCCTATGAACCTTACATGGATTTTTCTAATCAAGTTGCGTCTTCATCGTTTTAATAAATTTAGCAGATTGAAATCTTAAACTCCCTTACCATAAATCATTGTGTCTGCCCCCAGACTGTTTGTGGAGCCCTTTTGTGTTAATCTTCTCAATTTTTTGGACATGATTTGTAAAATAGACTCCAGAGTCATGCACAGTACATCTGAGCAGAGGAAACATGGCTATGCCTTGGAGGAGGGTTTAAAATGGTGCTCCTGTGCTGGCTTTATACATCACTCTCTTCTCTTCCCCGCAGTGCTCATGTTTGAGGGCAGCATGGCTATTAAACCCATTTCAGAGATTCTCTTTCTCTCCTGTTTGACTGCTCCTCTGGGTTAATGTTTGGATGGAAAGATAAAGGCAGATTCTAGGGTTAATGTTACTGTGTTTTTCATAGGGTTGCTCATTTGCTGTGGGCCAGAAGAAACAGCCAGAAGAGGAGGAGGGTGAGGGGAGCAGGAAAGACAACTCTATTTCCAGTATAATATATACTAATACTACTCTATTTTCAGTATAATATGTATAACTAAAAAGAGAAAGACATTCACTATGTGGAATATTCCCAGTATGTTCTTGTCTGCTCTGCCAACCACCCTGGGCTGACACTCCTCAGTGCTGGGAACCATCAGAACAGCCAATGCCTGTTTGTGATGTACCGAGGCTGGGTAAGGTCAGCATTGCAGTCCTCAGTGTGAGATCACTTGCTCACCGGAGCAGCCTCCCCCAGCAACCAGGCTCCCCTGCAGAGCTGCCTGTACTTCCCTCCACCTCCCTCACCACTGGCACAAAACAGCTGGAGCAGACTGACACAGATTTTGCAGAAGGGTTCCCAAAGCAATCTCCTGTACTGTAGGCAGTACAAAAGATACAGATCTTCGTATAAAGGAAGAGGACCCTGCACAGAAGTCCCTTGTCAGGACTTTTATTGGAATCCTTTTGAACATCCTTTGCCTTTTTTCTCCATCTCTTCTTCCTGCTTCAGCCTTGCTGCACTTATGATCTTTTTTCTAAAATAACTAGGAGCAAACCTTTCTTTTTAAAATAGCTTCCCAGTCCTCCAGGCAGAGGACACATGAGTCGGACTTTGATCTCTTTATTAATCTGCTAAAGAAAATGTGCAGAAAATCTGGGTTACTCTGGGCGTTAGCCAGACCCTTTGAGGAAAAAATGCCTCCATTCAAACAGATTATTGTTGAGGGTTAAGAGCTTTCATTGTTGGTGCTAGCAATGTGAGGATTTCTGCTGGTACCATCGCCACTTTTGGTTTGGTTGGGAAAGCTGAGGAGGTGGGCACAAGGCATGCAAGAGTTTTGAAATACCGGTGGTGCTCCGAAAATAAGACAGAACTTGTCATTTGCTGTAGGGACAAACAGATACAGAGGGATAAATGCATGCAGAGAGTTTATAATATTGAAGAGAGTTCACAGTTTGTAATTCATCTGTGGCTAGAAATGCAGTAGCCACAAATGGTTAAAAAAAGGGGGGGGGGGGAACCCCATCAGTTACATGAAATTATACCATCAACTGTTGTTCTCCTGAGTTGCATTAAGAGTGTATTCCCACAGGAGATCTTCCTGCAAGATTTTATAAAAGTTTGAGGTATCTGAATTTTACACAACACCTGCCACAGTCCCAAAATTGCACTTTTCATTTGTTTTTCTTAGCCCTTCAGCTGAAAAGTTGAGCCTGTGCATATCCAGGGAATAGCACGAAGTTCACCTCAGAAGTAGGCACCATATTTTGCTGTGCCTCTGAGACCAAAGAGAAGGGTGAGTCTTCCACCCGCAAACAGATGCTAGTAGCATCCCAAAAGTTGAACAATGTGGCTCAAGCCATGAGGGCTGCCAGGACATCCCATTTGTCAGAGTAGCATCACAGTTTGTTCTGCTATTCTCAAGCACTTGTAGTCAGTAGGGAACATTATGTGGCAGTGGTTTAGTCATCTCTGGAGCTTCATGACTCCTCTCGGCCTCTTTTACTGCTGGATTTTATTGCACAGCTTGGCAGTGATGGAGTGAGTTAAGCTTTGACAGAGATTATTCATAAATTAGATGTTTCATTATTGTATTTGTGCTTTTGAAGGCAGTTTGTTTTTTCCAGTTGTCCATTGTGTATTTTTTGTTTATCCATATAAGTTTTTTTTTATTTTTTCCCCAAGCTAAAGATATTAAAGCAAGATGAATATGGATATTTCTTTCAATAAGTAGAGGGGTGTAATGGAAGATACAGAAATGGTAATAAACCCTAGTCAGGTAAAAATGCTGGCACATCTTATTTCATTTAATTCATAAGCGGAAGAAGATAGAGAATTTATTTGACTAAGCCTCTGGTTCAGTGTCTTGATAATATGTTTGGAAAATTGCTCTGAAATTGATGTGTAAGTGACCTTGAAGGTGTCTTATTTAAGTGATAGCTCATTCTGATGTGAAGTTGTAAGCCTTCCTCGCCTGGCCCCAAATAAAGCAAGCAAAGGAAACCAGCATTGAATTTAAGTCATTTCAAGGTAAAGAAGGAAGAATCTCTCCTCAAAACTCAAAATATAAATAACCTGGAAGGTCAGGCACCTAATCTGTGATGTGCCTCTATTTCAGTGCCATTAAGATGCTGCTTTTTTGAGAAGTCTGCCCTAGTACTAGGCAGCAGTCCCCCAGCCCTGGTGTCTGCCTTGGGACATCTGGGGACCTGTGATCAGACCCCTGAGAATACCCAGTCCCTATGGTGGGTGGCACTGCTAATTCAGGATGCAGCATTCACCCTTTGAATCACATCATTCATATGTGCATGTATACAGAGACTCCATATTTCTGATATTCACATACATATATATGATCTATTATATATAAATACTAATAAATTCATAAATATTAATGTATTCATATGTGAGTTTAAAATTAGAAGATACATGTATGTTTATTTTTATTATTTTTGTTTGAGAGTGACCAGAACTTAATTATTGCCTTTAATTAGTTGAATTTCTCCTCTACCTCTAGTAAATTAAGTTATGTTTATGTTTTCCAGCCTGAGGAAGGGCTGGCCAAGGTTCCTGCTCACACAGGACACCATCCCCAGCCTGGTGTCAAGGTCGTGCCCGTGTAAGCCATGCTGATGGGATGGACTTGATTTAATGGCCCTGGCAGACCTGAACTACGGTTGCACTGTGCATTTAAGTCACATGAACATCCCTTGACTTCAGCTGGGCTGTTGGCTGGCCCAAGACGTCAGAAGTCAGAGGAATCATAGAATTGTTAAGGTTGGAAAAGGATCTCTAAGGTCATCAAGTGCAGTTGTTTAAAATCGGAGTTTCCGTATGTACTGAGCTGAATTTCAAACCAACTGGCCAAGCTTGGTCTAAACCATTGCATGGTGCTGATTTCTTCTATGAGCAGAAGGGGTTTACAGTCTCTCTGTACAGTGGTGCTGGGCTTACAGCAGCAGCAGTGGTCCCTCCTTTGCAAAGAGCCAACAAAGAAACTTGCCTCTGAAATACACGGTGGCATGTCATGTCCAGTAAGAATTGTACACCTGTACTTTATCTATCTACTTATCTATTACATGCAGGTATATTAAATTTATTAATGTTAACTGGCCTTGTCACGATTCTGGGCTGGTTGTGATGGTCATGATATTGTGTTTGTAATATCATGGTAAAGGCTGAATTTACAGGCTAATTCAGTGTCAGTGAAAATAGCATTGCTAAGGATTAGTTTTCTAGTTCTCTTTACTGCTCTGGAAACTCAGAAGTAATATTCACCAAAGAAACTGCAGTATGAGGTAACAATAATTTTTTTGTATTCAAAACATCAGTAAAAGAGAGAAAATTAGAAGCTGAGCCCTAGATAGGAATGTTACCTGTCTTTTATTGTCTGACAAGAATGACTTGTTATATATGTTTTGTATTTGAACCAGACATAAGAATATTAGGAAGTTGTGGTTATCTGTAGCCTCACAAAGTTGATATTGCTTTTGGACTTGTTTCTGGGCATGATCTAATCGCCATTTAAGTCAGTGGGGATATTTCTTTTTGCTTCAATAGGAACTGAGTTTGTGTTTTAATGTGCATTAAAGCCTACAAAATTTGTGCAATAAAATAAAAACAGGAGGCCACACTTTGCACAGTGGGGGGCCTTAAATGAAAGAGTTGAAGTAGCGTTTAATCACCAGAGTAAGGAGCTTGATTTTCAAAGCTGCCGGGTGCAAGCGGTGGTGGGAGGGGGTGAGCAGTAGGTCTCCTTCATGCTTCGCTTGAGTTTGTGGCTGATGTGATACCGCCGTCCATATTCAGAACTGGCCCTGGTGATTTATGGCTTGAGAAGACTTTAAAAAAGTGTGAATATAATCTATGGTTTATTCTGATTTCCACTGGCTTTGGTGGCCCAAGTGTGCTGAATTGGTCTGGCATTGGTGCTCAGGTTCACGTCTTCATTACACTAAAACTGTTAAATCCCGTGGGTTATATTTACAGTTTACCATTAATGGAAATATTGAAATAAATATCTCTCAAAAGATGTATACACTCTGCTTTTATATACAGAGGGCTGTTCTGTGTATAAGACCTAAATAAAGAGAAAAAACCCAAACAAACAACATAAAAAGGGTTAGGCATAATGTTAGTTTTCTTGAAATCATAAATATTCTTCCTTAATTGGGTGTGAAATTCCTGTCTACAAATCATGCCATTTTGGTTGATTTTACATTCATTTGTTCGATGAGTAATGGGCTTGGAGTGTTTTTAAGCTTTTCTTGCTTAAAATAGCTCTCCACGAAGTGTCCTTCAAGAACCACATCTGTGCATAGTGCAAGGAATCTGAATTAGCTCTGACATTTGCATTTACACTCACAAAGCTTTCCATGGCTCCCCTGTGCAACGATATGTGGGGGCAGGATCCGTCTAGAGCTCCGAAGTAGGAGCACAGGTAGACATATGGAAAGCCTTTGTCTTGGTGCAGCCAGAGGAGGTGTGTAAGTTCTTTCTTCCCCCTCTACATTTTAGGCAGAGAAAAAAAAAAGTCATTAATCAACTGTTTTCTTCTAAGCTCTATTTATTTATATTTTTTTCCCAGCAAGGCAATGCAAATCAGGAGCTTTGGCTGACAGCTCGGTGACAACCAAGGTGTTCTGTTTACTGCCACAAGACTCACAGAGTCTTTGATGAGGATCATGAATAATTGGTAGCATTTCGGAATCGGTGATTTTTCAGTTTCTTCCTTTGAGGGATGTAACAGAGCCCTGAGTACATCGCTGTTAGTTGGCACTCCCGATGGCCTCATTTCTGTCATTTTAATTAGGGGACAAACCAGCTTCTACTTTGTAGCTGATTTGCACTGAGCCCCTTTGTGTTGAAGCTGGAGGAGAGAAAGGTGCTCTGTAAATGGGTTTTTCAAGAATTTCATGTCAGAAGCTGATGTGACCCTTGGACGTACTGAGGGAGTTCGCTAGTTTCCTGAGGTCTGGAGTCAGGAAGGTGCATCCATTATCCATAGTCCTGCAGTCACCCTAAAATTTATATATTTTCATAGCAACTTTAACCACTAAACCTTCCGTTTGCACTAGCAAGGAACTGGATTTGGGTGGGAAGGAGCATGTCGCACTCTGGCAGGTGGGAATATCTGGGGGTGTGTTACTGGAGTGTCACGTCCACCCCACACTGTAGCTCGTGCTGAGAGCACTTTCTGCCTTTGCTGCCGCTGCTCTATGGCCACTCCTGGGTGAGGCTCTGGGAATAAGTAGGCCATTCACCTTATCTAACCTTTCCTGATTGCCCAGTCCAAGATGCATGTTTGTGCAATTATCTCATACTCCTGAAAAAAGTTGAGGAGAACAAGCAACATCACTGAGGCTGTTCCCAATTGTCAGCTGAGCTGATGGTATTAATCAAAAAGTAGCCCTGTGAAACTACTGCAGTATTTTGAAAAAGAGATAACTAAGGGTTTTTCTGTAGTATTTCTGTGTGATAGAAGTTTTTGAAAGAGTAGCAGATACTTCCTAGTCAGTCCTCTTTCCCCAAGTCTTGTTCATCGTTTGCTGAGAGTATGACTACTTACACTGGCAACTTTTATCACACAGGCTACTGAGTCACTCAGCAAAATGGCACACTGCATTACTTTCTGCAGCTAATTAAATAACCTGGGTAGAAGAATAGGTTATATTGTAATGTCCCAGTACCAATGTGCCAAATAATGGGAGATTCTGGCCTGTCCCTGACAAGCAGTTGCTCCTGCCAGATATCCTCTGTGTCGAGTATTTGCACTCTCCTTTTTCTGCCATTGACTTCCATCCATCAGACCTTGGTTTGCTTTTCTCAGCTAGATTAAAGAGCTTTGTAACTCTCTTCTGTCTTTTCCATGTATGGCTTCTTACAGACCACCAAGTTGTGTTTTAATCTTTTCTTGAAAAAACTAAACAGAATTGGACCCCTTTCAATGTCTGTGCTATTGAAGGTATTAATGAAGGATGATCTGACTTTTAGGAGGAACGTATGTGTGTAGCAGATATCCATGGCAATTGGCACCTATGTAAACACCCGGGTTGACAGCTCCAGTAAACGTTCTCTTAAAGAACTGTGGCAGGTCCATCCATCACACTACCTATATACACAGTACTGTCAAATGTGTAAAGTAAACAAACAGGGACCAAAAAAGAGGTGATGAAAGAAATAATGCTTTTCTCTAATGCCCTTTTGTTTTAAGAGCCTCTCAGGTTTCTCATCACTATAGTAAATGCATAACTTTCAGATAATTTTTGAGTGGACCATGTCATTTGAAGTGGTCTGCTGACAGATGTGCAGCAAATCACTGAGAGAGGAAAGAGGGAAATCCAGTTTGCAGATTCTTCGTTCACTTTAAGAGCCATTAGTTTCTTACTCCTTTTTTTTTTTCCCTTCATCCTTTGTAATGCAGCATTTCGTTGTGTCCAATTGCAGGAGCCATACGGAAAAAATTATCCCATTATTTTCTAAGGGAAAGAGGGAAAACAAGCCTCAGAGAGAAACAAGCACACAACCTTCACATTGCTGGCACATTGCCAAGCCCAAGGGCTGCACTTAATTTACATATAAATGTGCCCAGGATTTTAATCAGGAACTAATGCACTCTGTTGTTATTTTTCACTTACAGTGTTCGCAATGCATGTGGTGTCTGGTGAATTGTGTAGGGCATATGCACTTGGAGGAATGCAGTGACAAGCATATCGGTGGCACCGCTTTTTGGATTGATAGCTAGCTTCTTTTCTGAGGCTGCGCCGGGCCTGAGGTAGTGCTGGCTCCAGACCTTCAGGGGCTCTGCAAAATCTGAGCAAGGGCAACATGAAGAGCTGGCTCAAGGACTGCTTGGTTGGTTTTCAGCTGTCTAATGTAGAAGTGCAGTAGTACCTCTGTGATGTAGCATGTCAGTGGATGGGAACACCTGTTTTTTCTGTCTTGTTCGGAACCGTGTCTGCAAATTTTTGGAACATTTTAGTTTTTAGCCACTTTGGAATTTTCAGGATTTCTACTAGTTTTTCTTCTTACTTCTTGATTTGTTTAGCTCAGGTGTCATTATTTTGTTCATGTTTCTCTTCTAATTAGCAGGCAGCTGGAAAGAGTGCACCACAAAAGCTGTCCAAGAAAAGCCTTAGAGCTTCTCCCAGAAGCCTCTTCTCCCCTCTGCTCTCCTGATCCTGAAAACAAAATTTTGTTTGTCTGTAATATCTGTTAATATTTTTAAGCTATGAAGTAATTATGTGTTTTCTGAATTTATTGTGATCTTATCTGAATTTATTGTAATCCTATTCCCATCTTATCCCAAAGAGTATTCCCATCCTTTCCCATACTTGCACTCAGCTAAAGTGAGTGAGAACGTACTTGTGGATTCCCAGGGGATTTTTTGCAGCTCCTGATGCGAGCTGTGTCAGCCTCTTTGCATTCATGCTATAGCAGTGAAGAAGCAGTGCTGATGATCAAGTGTCATCATTAGTCTTAAAGGTTAACACCTCATATGAAGATGACATTTGACATCCATCTGGGAAGTGTCAGCCATATCTACGTGGAGAGATTGGTTAAATATTTGGGCAGCATGTGTATTCTTGTGGGTACTAGCTTTCTACCCATATGTGAGTATACAGCAAGGAGGCATTTTGTGCGGAACATTCAAGAGCATGGTGAAAGGTGTTCCCAGGGTGATGGAAAGGTTCCATGTGGAAAACATGAAAGGGAACAAAAGCCTTATTATTTATCGGGCTGCTGTGTGGTGTTGACAGGTGAAATGACAAGACTTATTGAGGAAAAGGAATTCATTTATATCTGGGACTTTTTAATAAACCTACAGTAAAAAGAAGAACCAGTGTATCAGACCTGTTGGTAGTTGCTAATGCTTGTTCAATGATCCTTTCCTTCTGAAGTACAGAAATGAAAAGTAACTCTTGCCAGGAGTTATAAAATGAAGGAATGACTCAGAAGAAAGATTTATTATCACCTCAGTATAGGTGAAATTCAGCTTTATAAACATAGTTTAATCTGCTAAAACCTTCTGTGCTCTCTCTGGGGGAAGACCATAATTATTTTAAATTTTGCGTAAAGATCTAAAATAATTCATCTTGTCTTCTGAATAAATCATCATTTCTAAGATCACTAGTATTCATCCTCTTTGCCTTGTTCTTGACCATGTGGATTTTATTTATTTATTTCCATGGGGTGTCATTTGTTATGGGCTCTTCTCATCCTTGCGATGTAATTTCTCTTCTGGACTTCCAGGCCTTTTCATCACAGTTCACTACATATTTCACCCATATTTCTACAGAAACTCATTACATAGCACAGGCTGCTGCCGACAAGAATATTTAGAATACACTCTGCTGTTGTCCTCCAGTGCTGCACTGCTCACCTTCGTTGGGTGAATAATACATCTGAGACAGAAAGACGTGGATCTGACGTTACTAGAAAAAGACCTAAGGCCATACATGACCGGAATCAGTACTGCTCCTTTCCCTTTCCTCTCTTACATGCCTGAACAAACTAGCATTAAAAGACATAATTAAAAAATCCCAAACTTGAAAAAGTTATACAATTTTTTAAAAAAAAGCATCCTGTAAGATAAGGACAAATACATGCCACATCTCTGTAACTGTGTGGTGGGTTCTGTGCTGCCTTTAAAACTTAGTTCTAACTCTTCAAGCTCTCATGGAAATAGTGCAATCTGATTCTTAAAAAAAAAAAGGAAATCCAAAAAGACACACAACTCCCTTATTAATGCTGACCTTAGAGCACCTCTGTCCTTAATGATTAACTGACAATTTTGTACTAAGCAACATCAAACACATATGAGACTAAATTCAGGTTTCTTGTGTTCCTCCTTTACTCTGCAATTTTTCCATCATTTTCCACCTACTGTTGACATGACTTGATGGTCTGCAGCCTGTCCTTTTGAGTATTTCTCAAGCTTGACATCCACTGCAATAATGTGTCTCTCAAGATTTAATAATGCTGTATTAGGAGAGGAAAATGTTCTTGATGTATGTGTCACAGAAGTGGTGGGAAAATGCATTTGCTTGTTTTGTGCTGGTGTGATTGTTTGTGTGGTACTGGTGTATTTGGTCCTCTCTGCATTTGTGTTCAGTGCTTAAGCCGGTGAAGGTTTGGACTACACTAATACGAGCAGGTCTTATAGTGGCAGGAAAGAGTTTCTGGTTTATCATAGAATCAGAATGGTTTGGGTTGGAAGGGACCTGAAAGGTCATCTGGTTCCAACCAACACAAACCAGATGCTCATGTCAGGAGGAGGATGGATTTCTGTATCAGGCAGAAATGAGGTGAGTGGAAGCCCTTCATGGCAGGAGCTGTGCAGGCACAGGGGTTGTACTTGGACCCCTCTCTGTGGCTCTGTTATACACAAGCACACTTCCTCTTGTGGCTTCTTAGGACCAGGTAGGAAACCAGCTGATATACACGCATATGTAATATAAACATATACATGTAATGAATATGTATGTGTGTATATATATATATATATGTATATATATATATGTAATATTTTCTTACACCAGCAGGCAAAGTGGCCAAGCTCTTCCTTCCCCTGTGATAAAAGAGGTTATGCTCGTTGTCTAAGGGCCAAGGTTATGGGCTACTGTGTGAGCTTTTGATTCCTTGTTATCCAGGATTTTAGCACTGTGCAATGAGCAATCTCATTATTAAATTTACCATCTATTTTTTGAACATGAAGGGTTTATTTTAAACTGCCACCTAGCTTTTCTTGTTTAGCAAGGGCATAGACAGGAGTTTGAAAAGAAAAGCCGCTTTTTTTGTGCAATTCCTTGTCAATAGTTGTATCTCTTTCTAGCAAGGTTTATACAAGTTTGCATCACAAGCAGAAAATGATGGTGTTTCTTCTGTTACTCTGCCAGCTGCACTTCTAGCAAAGAATTGGCATTAGGGTATTTATGAAGAACCATCTTTTTACCTTCCTTCCCTCAATTTCTCAAGGCAAAGTACTTGAGCTGTCTTCACAAAACAATTCCTGAGCTCAAGTTTCTTGTTTTCATTTTTTCCACAACTTGAATTTTTCTAAGGGTGATGCTTTTCTTTATACGCTGAACACACTTCTGTAGCACAGGCAAATCAAAAGACATATGATGTTTCATTGATTCTGTTCCTGACATCCTCTGCTTGCTGTTTTTCTGCAGGAGTTATCTACACAGCAGATATTCTTGACCGGGAGACAACCAAATCCTACTGGTTGACAGTGTATGCGACTGATCATGGTGTTGTACCACTCTACACTACCATTGAAGTCTACATTGAAGTGGAGGATGTAAATGACAATGCCCCTCTCACTTCTGAGCCTATCTATTACCCAGTTGTCATGGAAAACTCCCCAAAGGATGTATCTGTCATTCAGATCCAAGCCCAGGACCCTGACTCCAGCACTAATGAAAAACTGACTTACCGGATTACAAGTGGAAATCCCCAGAACTTCTTTGTGATCAATCCCAAAACAGGTAACAAATTCCTGCTGCCTCAAGGTGGTGGAGAATGCAATTTACATATTTATCAGCTTCCTCCTCTTCATGTGACGAAAGCATCTTGTATGCGTGTAAAGCATTCTCTTTTGCATTGGTACACAAAAGCACTGTCAGGTGATGTGCTGCTGATGTGCTGCTGCAGTGATTGCTCTTTCTATGGGTCACTGGCTGTTGCCTCTTCCCTGCGTCTGTAGGGATGAGACTTTCCTACACTGAGTCTGTGGAGCAATGCTAGGAAGCAGATCCAAGCTGCTGCAGGTTACAGAGCAGTTTTTCTTCCTTTATAAGCTGGTGTAGCACTGTTGAAGTGAGTGGCATGATAGTTTCATGTAATTCTACAGCTTGTTTTATACAAAAAGACAGTTTAGATGACCTAAAAGTCCCTCTGGCCTTTAAAAAAAAAAACCACAAACCTATGTGTTTGCATTGATTTGTAACAGCTGGGGATGTAGCCTGTGGGTGCAGTGTTGCAGATATGGTGATTGTTTTAAGTTAAAATACTGTTGCTGCCTGGCAGTAGAGCATCACGTCCGTGCAGACCAACTCTGCACATCTGTGCCCTTGGTGCATTTGCTGAACAGGACTGGTAAAGAAATTGCCTCAGAAGATGTAGCCTGAGGTTGTGGGTGCTCTGCTGGGTGCCTACTTGTGTGTGGCAGCAGGTGTTCCTCACTCCAGCATGTACCCAGCTGTTTTGCACTTAACTGGGCTGGTGGGGACCCTCCAGCATGGTCTGGAGCTAGAGACTCAAGGGGGTCTTTCACAGCAGTATGCTGATCTTTGTAAAAGTAGTTCAGATGATTCACACAGGGCTCCAACTGGCTGTCATGCTCCTAGTTTTGATCTGGGGTTTTGATTTTTTTTTTTTTAAGTTTATTTATATCCTCTGCAAATTTCTAAGCATCTAGAAAACCAGAAGGAATAGACCTGAGAGGGAACATTTTTAATTTCATGTAGGGAAATAATGTTCACTAAATAGATTTTCCACATTTGGCTGGGCAATCCTATTGCAATGTGTGGCATAAGAAGGGGTCAGGATCTTCTCAGGCATAAGCCCAGGTGAAGAATTATGGAGCACGTATAATCACTGTGTTCAATCTGCCGAGCCCTAAGGCATATATCTCACTTATTTTTAACACTTGGAATGGCCGAAGATGCTCTTCCATCTGCACCCCTTCTCCCCCTCCCCACCCCATAAATCCCATCTGGGCAAAGTAGCATAGTTAAGACTCACAGTGTTTAATGCTTGTGCTTCCCTTCCATCGGCTCCTCCCACAGAGCAATCTGCTCAGCACAGCTCTGCTTATCCACATGACAGTCAGGGTGAGCCTGTGACAAGGACCGGAGCTGGGCACGCTGCAGCCCTGCAGCACCCTAGGCTGATGGCACACCCTGTGAGTTGGCTCTTTGTCCCTCTGGAGACCAGCAGGGATGCTTTTTCTTAACAAAGAGATCTTCATTCTCGCAGTTAACGCTGAAGATGGTTGTTCTTCATTTGCACTTTGGAAATTGCTGTCTGAAAACTTAAAGGTTTCAGGATGAGGAATTTGCTGCTTAGGCAACTCCTGAAGGGTCCCCCTTGCACTAGGTGAGCATCCTGGCTGGTGACTGGCTGTGGTTTGTCATGGAGGGGATAAACCATTCCCTTCTATCCAGTTTGGTGCCAAACACAGAGCAATGAGAACTGAGCAAGGTGGCCTCTTTGAGTGTGTTTTTGCCTTTGAAAATGAGCCTGACGGGGTATGTGTGCACAGAGATGCCTTGTCCCAAAGGGAAGCACCAGGCCTTGACATTAGGAGGCTTTCTCCTGATGGGATGTTGATGTCTGAAGGAAAAAGCGTAATGGATTTTCCTAGAGAGTGCCCCTGGGGATCTCTGGCCAGGCTCCTTTCAGCCATCTCCCTGCAGTTGCAGTAGTTTCTCTAAGACAATCATTTCCCCTCCAGTTGTTTTGTACAGGAGACTTCTGCACACATGGGAGAGGTTCATAGTATGCCAGAACCGTACACTTACCGGGATTCAGCACAGCAGTAACTCATGTAGAGCGCTGCACAGCAGCACTAAATGCGACAGCACGCTGTATAATTAAGATGAAAAGGTTTAACATGAACCCAAATATGCTGCGATTGCGGTGTACGTAGGCTGAACGAGCATGCTTCTGCTGTCGAGGGAGAACAGTCATCTGAGAAAGGGGATCTTTTATTTTCTGTGTCGCTTTGGAAGTTTAAACACTGCCAGCAAACTGACATCTCACTCCTGTGAGTAATCCGTTGCTGAGAGGGAACATGAAAGCAGAAACCCGCATTTTTTACATCCTTTTGTGGGAAGCGGCAGAAGTTGTTCTTGACTAGAGACGGAGTTTGCTGGAGCATAGGGATGTTCTCAATTGTCTTTGAAGCTCAGCAGTGACTGTGGTTGCCTTCCTCTGGAAGCTGCCTTATATATGTCGTGCAGGTCAGGCAGGTTTCTGGAGGCACATGTACCACTGCATGTGTTGCCATCTGATCAAGGCAGCACCAAGTGGGGACATAGGGAGTCCAGGTTTTGTTCCCTGTTCTGATATAGGATCATAATTGCAGCCAAATCTTACACTCTTGATTGATTATCTGGATCGCAGAAGCAACGATACTCCTTGTATGTCATGTCTGTATGTAGAAGAAACTTCTTAGACAGCTTGCCACTTCCTACATTTTTATAGACTGGCACAGCTCGCGGTGGCTTTTTTTAGGGAGTCAAACTGCAAATGTGTCACGTGCATTTGGATCTGTTTGTAGGCAGTCTTCAGACCTGTCATAATTATTACCTGCAATTTGCTCTGTGCGTTTGAGAGAGATGAAGAGTTGCTCCTGCAGGAGTGAGGGGCTGCTAAAAAGCCGCTAGTAGGAAGACTTAGGCACCAAAGTCACCCTAGGCAGCTCATGCTCTCGCTGGGGGCTGACTCTGCTTCAGGAGCACAAGTACAAGTGGGTGGCAGGGGGTCTCCTCTTCAGGCTTCTGGTTTATTTGGGTGCTCTGAGGAGGAGGACTGGAACATGAGCCGCCCTCCCGTGTGCCACCGGCTTTATATGGAAAGACAGTGTGGGCAACCTCCCATGAAGGTTTTTTTTTCTCACCTTGATTTTTTTTTTCTTAAATACAGCCAAGCATGAGTTTGCACCTCAGTCTGCACTTTTATCTCATGAGCTGATATTCATAGGTACAAGTATTAAGTGAATAATGTAGCACATGAGTGCGTGTGAAACCGTAAATCATTCACGCTGGAGAACAAGGCAGCCTTGTTCTGCAAACTGGTGGAGGCTGCCCTAAGTGTAGCAGGTTCAAGAGCAAACTGGGATTTTTCTTTACAGTGGGCAAGAGGAACATATTGCAAAGCATAGTTTTGGGGGGGGGGGTGGTAAAAAAGATGTTTTTCAAAGAGTTGAGATAATTGTACGGGTTACATGACTACGGAGAAAGGCACTTCTCTGTGCTTTTGTTTCCCAGCTCTGTGTACACATGGCAGCATGCAGGATGCGTTCCTGGAGCTCAGCATCTTCAGCAGCTGGGTGTCAGCCTAAACCCTGGTGTGGCAGCTGGGAGAGCCAGGGGTCTCCCTCTTAGCTTGCCTTTTGTGCTTGGGAGGACTTAGGGTTGCTTTGACAGAGCAAAGTGTCACAGGGCTGTGCTGCTCTGTGGGCAGTGTGAGATGGGGCTGAGGAGGAGGAAGGCAGAGCTGCTGGCAGAGCACCTGGGCTGGCCAGATCCCAGGAGTGCCACAGTGGGCCAGAGCCAAGTGAGTTATTTTGGGGTGAGAGGCATGTAGAAAAAGGTAAATGAAACAGAAGATGGAGTTAATAAAAAGTTTGATTGATTAGAGCTGTAAATTCTTATTTTTATTTCATGTTATATGGGTGTTAATTTCACAGCACAGGGGTAATTTATTGCATTGATTTATTATGTTTCTATGTTCTGAAGAAAACGATGAATTTTAATTCAAACCATTGCATTATTTCGTTTAGTGTTAACATATTTGGAACAAACCCAGTAAGCTTCCCTTCAGTCTTACGTAGATTACTTAAGAGATGCTGTAACTAACATGCCAACAGAGAAATTTCACTCTTGTGCACGTTGTTATTAATTAATTTATTCTAAACTTAGGCTTGTGTGTCTGGAAAATCTGGTTACACCTTGCTTAGTCTCTTGCTGTCACCATTTAAACTGAGACAGACCCCTGGCACCTCTGAAACAGTATTTGCTGTAGTATATAAGGCAGGATACACTAGTGAGTTTAGAAACAGTGCATGTAGGTCAGTACATCTTTCCAGAGCAGCAATTACTCTGCCTCTGGAAGTTGTCTCTGAACTGTCTCATCTGCACCTAGATTTGGAAAGAGACTGGATATTTTTATCCTGAAGTAGTATTAATATTTATATAAGCTAATATGGGGTTAGTGAGTGTCAGAATTTAATTTTTATGAATGCTGCTTTTCTCAGTGAGCTGGGCTTTGTTTTTTTTTTTTGCACTCACAAAGCCAGGCGGGCAAGGATCCTGGCTGAATGCCACATTTGCCATGCCATACTGAAATGATGCTTCACCCTCCTGCCATACATCCTGATTTTTATGGATGCTTTTGTTTGATTTGTCCCAAGAAATCCCCACGTGTCTTTGGTCTAACAGACTGAGTCAAATCCAGTGGTCTGCTGCTGCAGTGTGTTTTGATGCCTGTCAGCAGCATAGCTTCTGGGTGCCCAGGGCCTCTTTTCAGCTTAGAAGTAATAGAATCTTAGAATGATGTGGGTTGGAAGGGACCTTAAAAATCATCTATTTCCAAACTTCCTGCCATGGGCAGGGACACCTTCCATTAGAGCAGGTTGCTCAAACGCCCCATCCAACCTTTCCTTGAACACTTCCAGGGATGGGGCATCCACCCCTTCTCTGGGCAACCTGTTCCAGTGCCTCACCACCCTCACAGTTAAGAATTTTGCTCTGATATCTGATGTAAACCTACCTTCTGTCAGTTTATAGCCATTACCCCTTTTCCTATCATTACATGCCTCTGTAAAGAGAAGAGGGACCTTGAACCTCCTAAAACCTTCCACCATGTAATGATTAAAGGTAAATTGTGGACCATTTGAAAAGATTAAATAAAATTACTTTTTGATGACATTTCTAAGGGACTTTGGGTCAGTATTAAGCTAAACTTCATATTACTTTGGTGCGGTTGTCACTCTGCTTTGGTAAGAGCCATTTAATGCTACTTCTTTTTCTTTAAGTCTGTTCCTTGAGAACGGACAACTTTATATGTTTATTTGTGAGCAGTGATTCTCCCTGCTCTCACCCCAGCATGGAGGTTCAGCTGCACTACTGACACTGTAGTTGATGCTGTGCATCCTGCTAAAGTCTTAATAAGCTTCCTCTGAAATAAGATCTTCCACGTTTTGTAAATGAAGGCCTCCAGCTTTTTTGGTTTTGTAGTCTAACTTGCGATCTTCCTCCAGGGTGTGTTTTAGCTACTGTAGTGATCAAATCAGAAAATGTATTTACAATTTTGATGGTGTTGCAAATCATCTCCCTTCTGCTGGGTGCTCTATCTGAAGGGCATCTCCCACATGCGTGTTGTCCACGGAGCCCTTTTTGGCAGCTCATATGTGTGATGTAAGTCATCTCTGCAGATCATATCCTAGCATGAATAATTCACTCTTATTCAGCCTGTAAATGTCCTTTCCCTGTCCAAGACCAGAGAAGACCTTTCAGAGGATGAAAATATTGATTGTAGAGCTCTCCAGTCAAAGGTGAATTTGCGGGATTGATCTCCCTTTTCTTCTGTGGTCTGAACAAATGCTGACGTCACCAAAAGTTGCATAGTCCACCCCAATATATCCATCACTGATATGCAACCATCCATAACTAATACAGATTTCTACAATGTGATTCCCCTACTGCATTAGGTGGCTTCCATTCTCTTTAATTTATGTTGTATCAACACACCTTAAATGATCTACTTTCTTTTCTTTCATTTCTCTATTATTTAAAAGCGTGGCTCAAAATTACTGTTTTTGTAATATACTCACTGTTAAAAATTGAGCTTTGGAGTATTTTAAAAGCTTTAATTTTTGCTTTGGGATGGCTCATTCTTTAATAGATACCATATTTCCAGTGGTTTGATCCCAGGGTTAGAAGCTAGGAAATCAAAGGACTATGAAAGTTGGAGTTACGTACTTAATCACAGTGGGACCTAGAAGCCTGCTGGGCACTGTACAGCATGTTAGACAAAGTTCCTGCCTCAAGGAATTTGTCATAATAACAATAATAATAGTAATAATTAAGAAAAAAGAGGAGAAGGAAAAACCAGGGAGGAGTGGATGTAAATCATCAAGTCCATCTGCTTGCCAGGGCACGTTTATTCCACAGAGTAAATTTTCAATTAACTCCTGAGCTGCAGCACAGAAGTGTCACGAACTCGATTTTTGACTTTGAGTGAGTCATCTCACCTCATTGTTTTTCTTTTCTTTTGTGTGTAAGTGGAAATATTTTCTTATCTCGTGTGATTGTCCTGTAATTTAATTCACAGTAGACAGTTTTCAGACCATATACTCTCTGGAAATGCAAGCTATTGATTTTTCAGGCATCTTGGTGTTAATAGACATCCATGCACAGTCATGTATTCATAGGCATTCCAGGGGGAAAAAAAAAAAAAGAGGGGAGCAAGCATCACTTCCAAAATGGTGGGATAAAGAGGAATATAAAACCTTTTCAGACTAAGTGAGTTTAGTCTAGTGGCCAGCCCACTGATTCTACTGAAAATGAGAGAATTTGGGCTCAGTCAGCATGTCTCTTTCCTCCTCCCCAACAGTGATTCACTTCTTAATCTGTATATGTTATCTGTGGAGGGGATAAAGGTGTGAGCTGTGTCACCTTAGTTGAGAGACAGTAATGCTGCTATTAATAAAATAATAAATCCGGTTTTATAATTTCTCTTGAACAGACCTGATTTCTGCTAGATTGCTGGATGTCTCTGGTATCAAGTGCCTCTTTTAAAATGGCATTTAAAGATATGATATTTCTTATAAATGTCATTTCTTTGTAATCAGCAGATTTAAACTTGGCTTATAGAAATTTTAACCTTTCTTTAGATCTCCATGATGATGTTTTTAGACCTCTTTCACAGTAAGAAGCTTAAGGAGTATTCCCATTGCCTTGACAGGACAATTGTGTCCTCACTTATTTAACGTAACACCAGTTTTTAACCCAACCCCCCCTTTTTGCTTCACTAGAGACTTATGTATGAAGAGCAGCAGCATGGCAAGGGCCAGTGAGTCTATGTTTGCTGATGGAAAAAGTTACTGTCTGATGATGAACAAGACAACTCCCTCCTGTCCTGCCCCAGCACCAGTTCTGCAACAGCAACAATTTTGCCACTAATCTCATAAATAGACATTTTTGTAGATTACATTGCATCAATCGTAAAAATGTAAGGAGAGCATGTCTTCTGCCTATTCGGAAGTAATTTTGCTATCCTGTGAAACTCATTTTTCTACCTTGTCTGTCAGTCCACTTTCTCTATTTATAGAAAATTTCCAGAATTCACAGCTAGGCAGAACTGATCAAGAAATCACCTACGTTTTTAATATGCTGTACTGTTCCTTCACTATTTTGTAATTAGGGCTGTTCCATTCACTTCCAGCTAGCCTAATACTCTCATTAGAATTATTATCATGGCAGAAGCACAGCTGAGCTTACAGGGTGAAACTGTACCACAAGTACCAAGTCACAGCCCTGTTAAGTGTATGCACAATGCATATGCTATTGGTACTTGTCATATCCTGCCATACGTTACTGTGATAAGGTCGGTGAATGCCCCCGTGTTACGATAACTGCTTTTGGTCCAAGTCTGAACTCTGTAAGGAAGAATTAATTGGTGAGTTAGGGATGCTGAGATGTAGAGCTTGTGAGCATTCCTACAGGGGGTAGGAGTCTGAAGAGGCAGCTGCCAGGGAGGAAAATAAAGCCGTGATCTTAGCCGAGACGAGGTGAAGGCTTGGGGCAGGGGAGTTGTTTGGGTTCCTTTTTTCTTTTTATTTCCTGCTGCCTTTTAATCAGCAAGGTAACCCACACTTGTCTTTTGCTCAACAGTCAGAGTTACTACATGTGTCTGTGATGTTGGACCTTGCAAATCACAAGCAGACAATATTAAATCAGCATTTTTTCCTTTCTGCTCGGTTGCCATGAATCCTGTCATATTGTCATCTTAGGCAGTTTTTGTGGCTTGAATAATGTTTTGCCTTGTGTGTGTGAGCACTTTGCAGTATCTTTTTATGGACTGAAAGTTAGAGGCGAGGACTGTAGTTACAGTTTACTCTCAGTTAACATCCAGTGCTTAGCACAAACAAAGAAAAAGGGTATTATTTCCTGTCTATAGAATTAGATTAACCTGTGCTGCATGTGGGTATTAAAAAAAAAAAAGTATGTCTGGAAAATGGAAGTAAAAAGAGAAGGCAACTAGGAACTCAGATGTGTTTTCATAAGCCATCATGATGTTAGTAATCACCGACAATTAATTCTCCTTTGTCTCCATCACATAGCAGGTTGTGTCAGCACCCGCTAAACCCCCAAAGCCTCATCACCTCATAGCAGATCTAAACCAGTCTGTTCAAAAATTAAGCTTAACAGGGAATTTGTGTTATTTTTCCTCTTTTTTCTCTGACTCTGTCTCCATCAGAGTTACACTGTTATAACCAAAGATAATGATTTTTTGTGAAATTACTCTCCCCTCTCTTTCCCTCTTCCCTTTATGTTAATCAGTGTTTTTCTTTCCCTAGGAAGACTGACACAACTTCTTTGAAGTTAGTAGTGTTGTTGCCAGTTAAGTATGTGACCTTATCTGTGTAATTGTACAGATCGTGCCGCCATATGTCTCGATGCACAGAGCTTAATTTAACTGGAGACATATATGTATAAAAATAAAGTAGTATCTGGGGGTTAAATATCAGAAGACCCCCCTAATCACAGCTTTCACGTTATACAAAGCTTTCAAAAGAGCTCTAAGAGCTCTGAAGTTAGATCTTTAAAAAAGATTCGTACACAGGACTGTGCTTTTGTAACCTTGTTTTTATGTTGATCATTGTGTGTATTCTACAATGGCTGTACTTCCTTGATTTTTCTCTCTACTTGGTTTCTCCCCCTGTGGCAGCTAAGTCCTTCGTCCTAAGATGACAATATTTGGTTAGGTAGAGTAGCATCATTTTTATTTTTTTACAAGCAGGGAACTGATGTAAAAGAAGCAGCTAACACATTCTATTCCAGTAACAAAAATTTGGTCTTAGCTTGCCTTCAAAGCCACTCGACACATGTAATGCAAAGCTTTACTGGCACGGGTCCAGCCCATCTTGCCCCCATGAATGCAAGGCTGCCTTGGCACCTGTGTTCTCTACCATTTGTGCATAAGTTACCTGGGCATGTGGGAGCCCCAGTAGAGCCTATTCCTATCCTGTTTCCAACTAGCCCACCACTTCCCATCCCTGCCCTTCAGCTATTCCTGGCCTTTCTTTTGCTCTTGCCCAAGGGCAAGCCTCAGTTGCCCACAGGAGAGAATTACCATTTACACAGAGACAAGGAGTCTTGGATGGCTCTGTTGAAATCTCCCGGGATATAAGGCCAGAACTGACTTGTCTTTTGAGTAAAGAAACCCTCTTCTCCATCAGCCTAATGCAGGCACACGCCTGAGGGTTAGTGCTGATGCTGTTGTGGAGCAAGGAAGCAAACCCTGAAGTGCCCTTCTACCCCCGATACCATTCCTTTCTCCATATTACATTTGCTCGCACTGCCTGTGCAGGAACATGTTTTCTCATTACTTCCTGTGTATATGAGTCAATGTCATGACATGCTGTGGGTTTGTTGCCTTCTAAGAGAAATTTAATGTTTTTGTCAGATGAGTTCCGTGCAAGGAATCTGTGCTGCAGTGATCTATTTATATGGTAATTAGCAAGTAGCTTTGCAGCTCTTAAAGGGATTTGGTTTGAAAACTAAGTATTATTTCCTGAATTTTAACTTACCAACAGCATATGAACAGCAGTGCACATTCACATTTTTTTTGATGTAACCACAATACCCAAAAGATAAATGTAAGTCTGCTCTGCAAGTGAATATTTTGGCTTTAATTAATTTTGCTTCCATTCACCATATGCTTGTATTTTCTGACCTTCATTTGAATCACAGACACTATGTAATAAAATGTGCAATATTAAAACAAAAGTTGCTTAAAGAAGCACAAGTGCTTATGGTACTACATTTTCAGCTGAATTATATGGTTTGTGCTGCCTGAGAATTTGATCATCTTATCCTAAGAAGATATTGTTATGGAAAGGTGCTGTCATTGCTCAAAGACATAATGTTGAAGTTATTTTCATTCACATGAGAACAGGATGTGTTTTTTTAAATCTTTGAAGAAATGTTATAATACCATCATTTATATTACTCAGAGAGATCCTTTAAGAGAGGCAACCAGGGATGGAGAATTTTCTCTTTATCCTTATTATTCTATGTGTTTGAAGCAGTTCTTGAGATAGGACCTGGGAAGGCACTGCAAATGCCGCAAAGAATAATTGCTGCTAAATTTAATTTATTGAGTAGGTGTGAATTAGATTGATTAAACAGAGAATAAACACATACAAGATTACCCAAAGTAGATGCAGGGATGGAAAAATGTTAGACTATATTAACAGCTTAGATAGGTGTGATGCTGAGATATTTTTCATGTGAGTCTATAATTTTTGAGGGGATTTCTCTCAGGTTTTTCATTTCTTTCTTGTAACACTTAATGTAATCCAAACTGATTAAGGAAATGTTATGTATTGAAAGGAAGAAAAATAAGGCAAACACATGCTTAGAATTAACTCTAGAGTAGTCTACTGGAGTGAAGTGCAGTTTTGACTCAGTAAGATGCACATGACCGGCATTTGTATGTGTGAAAACCCCTTGGTCCCCGTTGGGTTCACCTGCAGAGGACAGAATCCTTTACAGAAGAATGCACAGCTCAGCATCAGAGAAGCAAAGAGGCAGGATTTAGATACAGTCCTTGTTTGGTCAGCTGGATGGAGGGACTTCACCCTTCACTCTTGAGCTTAGCTCCAATCTGTTGGTGCTACCTGGTGTTGAGAAGGAAGGATCTCGAGGACTTTTTATTCATTCAACCCAGAGGAACAGATTTCCTCTCCATCATCAAAACTTCTGCTTGAAGTCATTGTGCAGAATATCTGGAATTTTACGAGCACCCCCCAAGGCAGCATCCTAACCTCTTTACCTGGCTGCTTTGTTAACAGCAGGAAGTGCTGTTACTGAGAAAGTAATTAAGCACTTAATGGGAAGACAAAAATGTCAGAGAAGAAAAAAGTCCTATATAGAGAAAAATCATTTTTGCTTATAAACAAACATGAGGAAAGGAGATGAAAACATGAAGAAAATAATATATAGTTGGTTGAGCTGACTGTATAAAGACAGTTGCATCGCACAGAAAACATTCCATGTTGAAGACTGTTTCACCCATATATGTTCATGGACTTGGCTTCTGTCATCACGAATGCTCACCCCACCTCTGATAGTGCCTTTGGTTAAGAAAAAAAGCAACTCAGAATCGTATCCTCAGGATACCTTAATTTTGGCACATTGAGTCCTGCAAGAAAAGAGGGATTGGGTGAGGTTGAGTTGGGGTGGGTGTTTCTTGTTTTGTTTTGTTGGGGTGCTTTTGTTTTTTGTTAGTTGTTTTTTGTTTGTTTGGTTTGGTTGTTTGTTTTTTTGTGATGTGTGGGTTTTGTGGCTTTTTTTAGTGCTTTTTTTTTCTAATTATTTAGTAATTAAAAATAATTCATAGCTAAGAACTCAGTCAGGAAAAGCAAAACCTATGCTGTCTTTCGGTAAGCTGAAACGATGACTTATTTTTTTAATATTTCTTGCAGTATTGTGGCACCTTTGTAGCTGCAGTCGAGAGGCAGCACCCTACCGTGCTTGGCAGGATAAGTGGAGTAAAAGATGGTTGCTACATCTAAAAAGCTCGCAGTTGAAGGGTAGCCTGAGACAACAGATGGGAAAAAGCAGATGGAGATGCGTCAGAAAAACCAAGGCGGTATTGATCAGCGCTAAGTTTGTTCCTAGGCACTCCTGGTGTGTGGAGGAGTGGAGACCGGGCTTTTAAAATCAAGGAGTGGGGCACTTTGATCCCTTGCTGGCAAGGTGCTGGCATGCCCTTGTATGCCATGGGCTTGGCCCTGGGGCTGCAGCTCCTGGTGTCTTGCAGAGCTGGAGGGGAGGGGGTGCAAGGTATTTACCCCAGATAGTATAGAGGATATATATATTCTGCATCTGTATCTATAAACAGATTTCCCTCCCTGTCTCTGAGGCCTGTACATATATATTTTTTTCTAATTTTTTTTTCAAAATTTTGCACGAGTTCCAAAGGGTTGATTTTGGTGGAGTTTGAGGGGAGGTTTTTTGTGGGTTTTTTGATTCATTGATTTGGGGGGGGGGGTTTTGCCTTTTTTTTTTTTTAATTAAAGGATTTTTCAGCAAAAAACATTCAAAGTGGCAGTCTTACAATAAAAGAACTTAACTACTATTGGGTTGGGATATGAGAGCAGAGGCACTTAGGAAGGCTGATATTTTCAAACACACTGTTCAGCTGTGCTCCTGAAAGGTGAAATTCCTTTATATTCTGGAAAAGCTGGCTACTGTCCTCACCATACTTAAATAAGCAACTACATCCCTTCCTCTTACACTGGGTCTCAAGGGGTTTTGTAGTAGGGATTTGTAGAAGATAGATGTTGTCTCCATCCAGGAAGGCCTCTGGATACGTGAGTTCTCTTTGAAATGATGTGCATACAGACACACATGCCAGAGTTTAGATCCTATATTTTCTTCACCTGTCTCCCTGTGTGGGCAGTGGGACTCACTGTTAAATGATGGAGTCAGACATTTAGAGCAAGATTCTGCTCTCTTTTTAAGCACGACTGGATCCTGTGTCAGTCCATCTACTTAAAAGGATCACATCACTGGGGTTCTCAAATGCCTTTTTCTAAACCTAAAATTTGCACTCCCTTGCCATGACGAGCTGAAGAAATTCAAGTCTGTGTAATTTGTCAAGCAAAATTTAAGAGGTTGTGCCTTCATTGTGTGTGCCTACATGGGGACAGCATTTCTGACAAAGGCTTTCTTTCATCTAACAGATAAAAGGCATAAAAGACAGTGGAAGGTGAAGTTAGATAAATTCAAACTAGAAATAGTCTTATATTTCTTGCTCGGGATAGTTTTACTGTAAAGGTGTTATTCCAAAGTTATAGTCCAGACACAGGAGGCTGAGATTCCCTGACGGTTATTATCCCGGAGCACGTAAGAGATGCTCTGATCTGGACTAAAAACCTGTTAATGCATAATGAACACAGTGTAAGTCAAAAAGGACCATAGCTGTAGAGGGGCTTTATGGCACAGCTCTGTTGTGGCACAGAAAGCTGGGAGGAAAGGCCATATCTCTTATAGGAATGGATAATATATATTCAAATATAGTGTTGTCCTGTGTTTTTCTCTTCTGGGCTTCTTGAATACCGTTATTGCTTTGCAGTGTTATAGATAAATCAACAAAAAAAAAAATTTGTTATGTATATTCCTTGTTGATTCTAACAGGATTAAAATAAAAAAACATTAGCACCAACTTGCCTCTTATGAGAAACATGATTTTGTTGTTCCATCACAGCTTAAACATTGCAGACCATATTCCTTTTAGATCACTCTCTCACTGATAGCAGAGTGTAATGGAGCTTTTCAGATTCATTACAAATTTTTGGATTAAAAAGTTTCCTATCTGTTACAAAGCAGCAATAACCACATTCAGCGAGGTGTGGGGTAGGAGTGACTTGTTCTATTTCTGGGGGCATGTAACATTTTATCATCTTGCAGCCTTTCTGCAATTTAGTATGCTGAGAGAAATTAATTTGACTGTTTACGATATTTAGTTTTCAATAATTATTCAAGCATATAGAATGAAAGGCATTTACAGTATGTAGTAAACAGATGGATTAGCAATTGTGCATGTAATTAGAAATTACACTTAAAATACAAATGTGCATTTGAATATTCAGTTACCTTTAAAAAGAGAAAAGGTATAAATAAAACTCTGAGAGCCTTAGAAATTATTAATAGAGTCCATGAAGTGCCCTTCATAAGTGAGTCTTTGCCGAAAATATTTGCTAAATTGCAATTGTAAGTTGCATATACTTCCCCCAGCCTAAGATAAGACTAAATTGTTCAAATTCGGTAGTTTTTCCATGCTGTTGTGGGTTCAGAATCACTGCAGCATCGCTTTTCCCAGCCTCCAGACAGAGACATCCCCTCTCCATCACCTTACCCATGCTGTTAGTGGTGTGAACCTGGTCACACCTCAGGGTGCTGGCTCCAGCCTCAGCCCTACCTTTGCTAGAGGTCCATTTGAGTAATGACACTTGAGAAATTATTTTGTTAGGACAAGATAAATCTTTCCCAGAAAATGTGGAACTGTCAGGATGTGAAAGGACTCTAAATGAATAACAGCCTGATCTTATTACTTTAGAGTTTATCCTTTCCCCACCTTGCATTGTGTTGCAATCTTCCGTCCGGTCAAAACTGATTTGTAGGATAGGTGACACAGCGACCCCAAGTAAAATCACTAAAAATGCCTGTGAATGATTTTTAGAAGCAACTTTTGAGGATCCATTTTAGATGCCTTTGCAAGTACATACTTCCCATGTTTTGGTATGGTCTCCTAACGTAGCTCCTGAGTTGAATGCCTTGTTGCTGTGCACTTGGCACCTGCACCAGGCTCTTTAGTTCTACATCAGAGCTGGTGTAGAACAACTTCTTTTTCTCTGTTAATTTAATAGTTAAAAACCTCCGAACAAAGCCCACTCTTTTGTCTTGTGGAAACTTTGGAAAAAAATGGCTATAAATGGGCTGTAACATCTTCAAGGAAAGAGTTTTATCTTGCTCTTAGTGAAGTCAACGGGATTCCTGCCATTGCTGCAGATGGGTGTGGGATTGAACCCTTAGTGATTGTCTGAGTGTGAAATGAGAAAATATATTTAGCTGGGTTCATCTGAAACTATTAGAGACAAATTCTCATCTAGGATAATATTTGGAGCTGATTTCCATGGCCTTTCAGCATATTGACCGTAAGTCATGTCATGAGTATGAAATACACTTTGTCCCCATATATATCTCCTCTCTGTATAGGGATTGTAATTAAACATAGGAAAAAAATCAAATCTCTGTCCCTCAAAAGTTTGCTGGTTTTAAGGAATTGTTTTAACTTTAAGAAAAAAAATAATTCATTGAAAATTGTTCTTTTCCAATTTTGTTACTATATTGTGTTACAATTTTTGATACTATTATTCTATTCACTATTGTAATGCTGTTCTATGTATTTATTTGTTGATGAAAATGACTTTTTTTTTCCTAGACCTTTCCTATTGGTGCCTCCTAGGCCTCAGAGAGCTCCTGCTTGTGATATTTTCTGGTTTTGAGATGGAAGCAGAGGTTTTGCAGAGTTTTTGCAATGTGACAGGATACTGAATGAACAGATTCATAGTCTGAAGGTCAGAGGATTATTCGATCACCTGCTCTGACCCCCTTCATAGTACATGGTAAAAATTCTCCTAATTACTCCTACGCTGGGATGTCTAACTGGTGTTTGACTAAAGCCTGTGTTCTGGGAAGATACTGATTTAAAGGCTACAAGACCTTTTTTTCCCTGATGCTTCTCTCTTGGATTCTTCGAAATGTCTGGCTTAATTTTCATTGAATTTGTCTGCCTCTTCTCTCCAGCCATTGGATTCCATCGTACCTTTCTCTGCTGGAATAAAAAGCCCTTTACTCCCTAGTAAGTTCTTCCTGTGCCGGTACTTAATGTGCATTAATCCAATTATTAATTAATTAAACATAGTATAGTTTTTAATGCAGAGAGAAAGAGAAGCACTGACTTAATTAATACCATATCGTCTTTAATTTTTATGTAGGAAAACACAGGCTGTTCTACCTCCGTAAAGCCATTCGTGGTCACAGTCTAAATGTGACTTCCAAAGTCTTTACCCCTCAAGTCTCCAGCTTGCAGGAAAAACAGGGTCAAGCGCAGATGTGAGGGGTATGAAGTAGCTCCAAGGACCTTCTCAACATGAACAACAGCAGCTGCCGATGCAGCAAAGAAGATGTGCCAGGTTATTATTCACAAAAATTGTTACGTGTGGTTCTGGCTTCCACAGTAAGATGATAGCTGCTTAATTTCTTTTTCTTATAGGTAGGAACTGAATGCATATGGCTTAGCCATTTGTCATCCACCATGGCTATCCTGCCCTTCTTCAAGGACAAATTGCTCCATTGGTTTTTATGGCTAGAGATGGAACTTTTTTGGCTTGGGGGCAGTTAGCCCTTTTCATGCTTCCTTTACTATCAAAAGACAGAAAATTTGGTGTTGCGTCTAAACACGTAGGAAGCATTTTGGGGGTAAGGAACCTGGACAGATGTTAGCTTTCTAAACACCAAAATATATATTTAAAGAAAAAAGATAATGAAACCAAGTTCTGATATTTCTAGAACATACAGCAGATGTGTTTAGAAATTCCCATTTGTTTCTGCTCTACTACCAGTGATTTCAGATTTGTGCACATTGCAGGCCAACAGATGTGGGTTTATCAGTTGCAGATGATGAACAATGTTGTACAGGGCAGAAGAGAAACAGTCCAGTGTGATCCATCACCTTAGCACTGCAATCAGCACTTGTGTCTGTTCTGTCGCTTGATGCTCTCCCATCCAGCTGTGGGCTCTGTCCTATCTACAGGATGATGCTCGCTTCCTTGCCTTCTGGCAAATACTTCCTAATGGCACAGAAGCCAATGTAATAAATCATAGGGAACTGTCTTTTTGGAAAACAAGACATCATGGGTGAGGAGTTGGCTTTAGGTGACAGAGGAAAGTGGGGGGAGAGCCATGAATTAGAACTTGGCTCCTCTGAACTCCAGCTACAAGTCGGAACCGCAAGATGTTGTGTGGTGTTTGCTCTAGCAAGTTGGCAGTTAACTCACTTGTGTATTATCAATTGCTCAGGAAATGTGGGGTAATTAAGACCTGGATTCCCTTCTTAGCTCTGCCATAAGGCTCTTGCACAATCTGGAAATGTCTCTTGGAGTGGCTTCCCTTGTGCAGAGGGTCAGGACTTTTTCCCTGCCAGCTGACTTCATGCCAGTGGTGCAGGGCTGATGCCCACACAGGGACAGAAATCCTGACTCAGCCCCAAGAAGACACTGCAGCTCCTTAAGGGAATGGGAGTATCAGAAGCACAAAAAGAAAATACATTTTTGTTGTTTTCATTTGCCTTCTGGTTTAGGGAAGACTGAACAGATTTCAAATTTCAGATCCACAAATATAGCTTTTTCTCTGAGGATTGTTTTCATTTTGTTTCTTGTAAATGAAAGCTGAGTCTCTTGTAATTACACGGGTATCAAGACTTTGGATAAAACAGTATCAGGAAAGTGATGATAAATCCTTGACAGGACCTGTACCTGACTTCAGTGACGTTAAGTATATGGTGGCACTTGGTCCTCACAATGAAATTCTCTATCTGAAGCACGACTTTATGACTGTGAGCAGCAGCAGTAATGATCCCTTTCTTCCTCACAGTGCTCTTGTGTGAGTTATTTCATTACTGCCTGTAATGTGCTTTGAGACCTTGGATTGAAGAGCAGGGTGATTATTATGGTAGTTTAATAATATTGTTTAGAAGGGTGTAATATGCTGCGGCACTGGGATTCATGGAAACATGATCTGCATTCAGTGTAAATGCTCTCCATCACCAAAGTCAAGTCACAAAGTCAAAGTTACACTTGGCATTGCTGCTGCTCCATCTTCAGGAGCTCTAGGGGAGCTCAAGGTGCAGCTTGGTGATCTTCCAGTCCCCAGCTCTGTGGCAGAACACAGCTTCAGCCCTGATTGCTCTCCCCCTCCCTCTGTTCTCACTGAGATCTTTGCATTCAGAGCTCCCTGTTTTGGGACAACGGGATTTGCCTCAGAGTACCTCACCTGTCTTTCTCCTCTGTTTTCCAGCAGTGCCTGGTTTTATATCACTCCATGCCAAGAGGCTGCTGTAATGCTATTTGCATTATCCCTGAAACTGACTCCAGTAATGTGCAGGTTTTTGTGACTGCTTTCAGAGGCGTCACTGTGACTTTACCCTTGAGAGGTGACTGCCTGTTGCATCTTGGTCTGCTGGCTGTTTGAGAAGGAAGCAATACCTGCTGCCATAGGCTTCCATACCAGAAAAAGCTGTTGTGGTTTGAGACAACCAGTCAGGGAAAAAAAACAGTTTCCCTGTTTTGGAAGGGAGTGTGGGGATTTGCCTGCCCAGAATCCAAACCTCAGGACTGATTCCCTGGTACTTGCAAGTTGCACTGCCAGCTCTGAGGCAGCTCCTGCTCTCTCTGGGGATGTGGGGTCTAGGTGCTGTGCAAGCTCCCAGGCCTTTCCGTGTCTGTGCCCCTGCCATCCTGCCCAAAGACTTGACCTCATACCCTGTCACAGAGAGTTTTGCAGATGTTGCAGTATTGCTCAGTATTTGGAGAAGAGGAAATTTCACAATATCCTTCTTCCATCCAGTTCTATGACCTTTTATATATTTTGCCACTTCCAAGACTATTGTGCTCTTTTGCCTGTTATCTCCTTTTTTTTTAACAAAGGCAGATGTAAAGTTATTGAAAAAGTACCGTTTTCCACATAAATTGGTGCCTGAGTTACTGTAGTGTCTGTACTGGAGCATCTTGCAGTTTGTTCTATTGTGTCCAGATTTTTACATGGATCTTTAATGCCACGGCATCTAAATACCTTTCAGAAATGCATTAACCACTCCATTTAACATTTCCAATAAGATATAGACTTGTTCTGTATAAGAACTGCTATTAATATACTGTTCAATACTCAAGTTGCATTAGCACACATATAAACCACAAGCATAAAAACCCCCCTTCAGAATGCCTCTTTAATGAAAGCACAGAGAGAAACCCTGCCAGAGGGCAGTTCTTCCCATTCTAGCTTTAGTTGGAGGGTATGAACAGCTCTTTGAAGGCCACAGAAAAAGACTTTGGGGTAGGAATTGCCACAACTTTGCCTCTGTTGTCCTCCTCCTGACTCACATCTCCCACCACTTCTGAGCATCACAGGACAATTAGCATGAGAAATCCCTTTACTCTCCCTTCTTTTTCCCTTCTAGCCCCAATTTAGCAACACTTTCAGTAAAGAGAGAGGAAAGAGAGGTATGAAATGATGTATAAATTTTGACATACAGCTTGTTTTCATTTTTTGCTTGCCCTCAGTCTGGAACAATTAGTCTTGGTCCACATTGGGGCCTCCAAGGGCTGTCATAGGATAAATGATGAAAATAGAAAAGCTGGTCACTTCCCCCCAAAAAATCACAAAGTTTTTTTCCCTTACTTGGTCACAGAAAATAAGAAATGAGAAGAAGCTTTCAGATTTGGCTTTTCAGATTAATTCCTGACCGTATGTGTCATGTGAGACAGATAAATGCAGTTTAATGATAAATTCCAAAGGGAAAGGAAAAATTAGGAGGGATGTGTCTGAAAATCCAGCATCTTTACCAGCCAGCTACATGCTAGAATATAATTTCTGGCTGATTATGATCTAGTAACAATTAAACATCTTTAACCTTTTCAACCTCACGTGATTTGGTGCATTAATGAAAAATGTAAAACAGAATGTGCATCTTTCTGAAGAGGTTACACAGAGAAAAAAGATGTTGAGTGAGACTTATCAAGGTTTAATTTGCATAGCAAATCTGGTTATTACTTAAAATGTCTTTCGGAAGACAGTGCCCAAAGAAAGAATATTCTTCTGATGTTACATAATGATTAGATTTCAAAAATGAGAGGAATACACAGTCAGGAATTGGTGCATTTTTTAGTTGGCTGTTTGTTGTGGTTGTTTTGGGTTTTTTTTCCCTTTTCCTGTGTGTTAGAAGACTACTAATATAATTTTAACATAATATTTTATTCACCACTTCTTACTTTTATCATACTAGCCTTAATATATATACAGTTGTATTTTTTACAGGTAAACAGGCAATTTCATATTTGTAAGGATATCAAAAAATTAGACTGTATTTTCTTTGTTCTGGACTGGCTTTCCTTGTTCTCAGTTTAAAAAAAAGGCAACCAAACACGAAACAACTTACCATGTGGGTTGAAAAGTGATCTGCAGTGACTAATTGACTGCAAACATACACCACTCGGGTATTGAAGCAGATAAAATTGCCAGTCATTTTTTAAACCAAGGTCTCAACACTTTTCACCCCAGATGCTCTGGGCTCTAACAAGTGCTCCCTATTCAGAAATCCTTAAAGAGGAACACATAGCCATCTTGACAAACAGATTGATCAGTTTAAGCTCTCTTTTTAACAGTAAACAAAAAGGGCTCTACTTTTTGTATATTACAATGATTTCCTGAAATGAGGCTGTGCTGTCCTGAGTCTGCAAGTGTTCAGTTTGCTCTGCCTCTGCTGCAGCTGTCAGTGTATAAATAGGCTGTGTGGGCTTCTTCAGGAGTCTGTGATGCTGAGAGTCTCATAGATCATGTTGGCTTCAGCCTTCAGCCGTTGCGGGGTGTTTTCCAGGGGATGTATGGCTGGGGCAGGCAGCAGAGCTGGTGTCAGGTGGCCACATGCAGCAGGCAACTGGAAAAAGGAGGGAGGTGGTAGAGACCTTTCACACAAGCAGCAGCTGGAGGTTTGGAGGAGGAGCCATAAAATCCATTGGCTTTTGCAGTAGGTGGTCATCAGCTGAATTCTGTAATGCCTCCACAGTGGAGACCTGTCTAACAAGGGAGAATCTCTGTACCAGCCCAAGGAGGCACCATATACACAACTTCAGTCCTGCTTGGCACTCTTCTTCCATATTAGCCTCAGCTTTGTCGGACATCTCACAGTATTTTTCTAACAACAAAACAAATAACTTCATGTTATATTTGCCATCTTAACTCCTGGGTTATAGCCACAGGACGTAGCTTCCGCTATTCTCACATGAAGTGCATATCAAAATTTTGAATCATACACTGCTAAAACTCATCCAGCCAGTCAGCACTTAACTACTGCTATGGGGAGCATTTCAGAGCCTGGTTAAATGTGGCTGCGTAGGTGTAGGCATGAGGTATGGGCTGAAATCCAAACACTGCGCAAACTACTGTTCTTCAGGCTCCTGGAACCGCAGCTTAACATTTTCGGAAGTATCACACAGCACGTGCCTCAGCTTGGAGAGAAGGCCAAGGGATGGGACATGGGTGGGTAGACTTGGTGGTGGGGAAGGTTTATTATGGGAGGGAAGGGGAAGCTTTTTAATCTTACGAACCATACACAAACATCATGGTAGCTTGCACTTCCCATCACTATGGATTTGTAGTGGACACAGTGCAAGAGATCTGCACCAGGTTCAGTTCCCTCCCGTTCTGATGCAGGAGGAAGTTAGTGATGGAGAGTGGCCTGAAGAAGGGGAATGGGGAACCTCTGCTGAAATTCTTCATGTTGTGAGGTCAGGGGGTTGTAATCTGAAGTCATTCAAAAGGAGGAGACAGCTTATCTGTGCACCCTATCTGTTTTGTTGCTAACATTTATTTATAAATCTCATTCTGGTTAGAGCAACCTCCATTTCTGAATTCTGCAGGTTGGCAGTGCTGGTAACAGTGAAGCAGTGTCCTTTTGGGGTTTTCACCTACTCTGCCTTGGCATGCTGAGAACAATCCTTTCATGCTATTAAAACCTAAATTGACTCTCTAGGTCTGGAGTCCCAGCATCATACTTCTACTGATCAGAATTACTTCTGGGGTATAAAGAACAAAGTGCACAGCTTCAGAGCACCCTGGGTGGCTTTCCTCAGTGCCACAGTAACTTGTTAGGAGGTGGATTAATGATGAACACTGCAGGTTTGCATAGTACTTTTGAATAAGATATATGGAGAGACAGTAAAACACAGGAAAGGAAACTCTGTGAGTCATTGGTCATTTTTTATGCTGTCAAGTACCTCCTTACAAATCATATACAGTTTGAGCTTCCTTCTGAACAGCCCTTGGATATAATTGGTGAAGATTTCTCTCAAGGCAAGTTTGACAAAAGGGCAAACTTCTCATTTTCCCAGCATTGACACTGACCAAAACATCCTGAAGTCCTTGCAGAGGAGCAGAGCCTGATTAATGTCTCAGCAACAAGGTGAAGGATGTGCACAGGCTGCCGTTGCTTCTCAGCCTGTCAGTGTCGTGCCGTGCCACACATGCCAACATGGTTTTGCTCTACTTTAAGTGTGTGTTTGAGTCTTTTTTCTGCTAGGACATCTGGAAATGAGGATCTTTGCAGTTGTATTAGCAGTACACAGTAGTCTGTGCTCTTTGTTGCAAAAGAGATAAATGTGTGTGTGGAGGGAGTGGGGGTGGTGACTGTCAAAGCATTTTTCCTCTTCTGTTCCTCCTAACAGAAGGATAACTCAATCTCTAGGACATTTTAATTGAAAGTAATTTATTCCTGGACAGTCTTTTGACACCCAGTGCAAACTTTAGTATTCTGTAACAAAGCAGAGTTTCTTTGTTTAGTGTTCTGTTACAAACCGTTAAGTGAGAGAAAATGAGTAATTTCATCATTAAAGGGTGTTGATTTTGTGAAAAGTCAGCAATGTCAGAGAATCATAGAATTTTTTAGCTTGGAAAAGACCTTTAAGATCGAGTCCAACCATTGGCACTCAAAAAGATCATTGTGTCACAACATTCATAGTACTTGTCCTAGTTCCTGCCTTTTTTTGGTGAATGCTGTAGCTCTGTAGCCATCTAGGTTTGGAGAGCAAACTTTCTATAGGTCATGGCTTTTACAGAACCAACTAATTATGTGGCACTTCAGTTCTGAAATGCTAAGACTCTGGATAAAAATAGATGAGATTCAATGCAGAAAATATGCATGAGAGGTATGTCATATATTCAACTATTTAATTTAGTCATACTAGGGAAAAAAAAGAAAAAAAGAAGGACTTTTAGTAGAAGCATAAGATGAAAGGTTAGAATTGTTTTATATTAAAGGCAACCTGCAAATTTGATGCTGAAATGTCACTAGGGAACAGGTTTTAGCACTTGTAGTTGAGTTTTGTGAGAAACAGCCCTGTAAAATTTTTTGTTCAGTAAGACCTCCAAATAGTGGATTACTTTTATATGGAGAAAGAGACACCATACTCTGAATTCACTGCCATACACACTGAAAAAGCATATTCACATGCTTTCTTATTTGTTGTTATTTTAATCCCTCTTTTTAAATTTATCTAGGTTCTCTATTTTTATTTTTGTTAACTGTTAGAAGGCAGCAACTGAAGAAACACTTTATACTGCAGTTGTTGAACTGTTCAAGGAGAGAAACACAGTCTTCAATATAAAAGGAGTGTCTAAATCTAAGAGATAGTTTGCCTGAGGCTTCCAAAATATTACCCAGGTGCCAGCACATAGAAAGCAGTTGCCAGCAACTCCCGGAGAGACACGAACATTGGAACAGAGTACAGATGTGCATTGTTCTCATCTCAAGTTTGCATGAAGATAAAAGAGAGAAGGATCCAGTAAAAGCAGTCGAATGAATAAACCAGAGTCTGTTGCTGTAGGTAAGCTTTTTTGGAAAGGAGTGCAGTGTGCTGGGTGCAAAAAGCTGGGTTACACAGGTGACTTTTCTTGTCAGGTGGCACCATGAGGAAAGTAGGGCATTTTGAGCATATGAAAGAGAGAGGTGTGCTGAACTTCGTTAGGAATGCCAGTCACTTCTTCAGTACAAGATAAGATAGACAATGTATTTTGCATGTTAAGTCAATTTACTTATTCCCTGTGTGTTCCACACGTAGGTTAAATGTCTTTAGTTTTTTCTTCAAATAAAGGTGGGCATCTGTGCAAGACAGTGGTATCTCTGAGACTGTATTTTAACAGGGTAGCTACATGGTGGAATTATTTTGATTTGCTTTGGGTTCTGGTTTAAGGGAAGTCTTTCCACCTACAGCATTTTTTTTCTCTGCTAATGTTACTGGACTATTTGAACCAAAATTTACTAATGCATTTAGTCTCACGGTAGTCAAGTAGAAGTGATGTTTATACCTTTTCCCACTGTTTTACATGGTATCTTTTTTAAAAGCCTCAGCATCACGAACTTTTTAATTTTTTTTTTTAATAAGACTACTAATACTAAGTAAGACTACTTTTAATAAAACTACTAATAAGACTATTACTACTACTGCATTCTGAGTTCAGTTCAGTATAACCTAGAGTGTTCAGCAGCACTCTCCAAAACCATCTCAAAAGATGCTTCCAGGAATTTCAGGCTGGTAAACCCAACACAACCATCAGTGAAGCTTTTGTAAAGGATACCAGTGTCCCCAAACATACTGGAGTTTCTGCAAATGAATTGGATAAATCCAGTTGATAGACCTTATTGGCTATAACCTCCTTTCAGGTCATTGTAGTAAGGGAGAAGGTCACCTCTGAGCCTCCTTTTCTCCAGGCTAAACACCCCTGTCTCCCTCAGCTGCTCCTCATCAGGCTTGTGTTCCAGACCTTTTTCCAGCTCCATTGCCCTTCTCTGTAGATGTTCCAGTGGCTTAATGTCTTTGTTGTAGTGAGGGGCCCAGAATTGAACACAGGATTCGTGGTACAGCCTCACCAGTAATGAGTACAGGGGGCGATCTCTGCCCTGGTCCTGCTGGCCATGTATTACTAATCTTACCATACTCTTTTTTTTTTTTTTTTTTGGTAAGAAGAGAAATTGGAAAGTGTCTGAGAAAAAAATGGGAATAACATGTACTTTGGCAGATTTCTGTCTCATGTAATACTTTGTTTTGTGTTTAGAATATATGGATATATAATTCTTAATGTATGCAAAAAGCCCTCTATATTGTCTGTACTTTACATTATAAATGCAATTCCCTTAATAATGCAGGATATTCTAAAGAAAGTGCAGATTGTAGAGAACACTGGTAATTATATTAATAACTGAAGTGTAACTTAAATATTTTCTTTTATTACAACTCAGAGTTACCACCCTGAGAGTGGCGTTCGAATTAGCAGAATCAATCCCTTCTGTTTATCTGGCTCTGACCACACTTTGAGCTGAAAATAAGCAAGGTGATGACATTAAGATCGTAAAAGCAGCAGCAATGTTCCCGTGTGCTGCCATTCCCCTTGTGGTTTATGGTTTGCAATCCACCCAGAGGTTTAGAGACAACACAATTAAAGAAGTTGAGTAGCTCACTCCAGAATGAGAGGTGACAATTACCACTGCCTTCAGAATGTATCCAATTATGATATTCTAGTATTATAATTATTAGATATGTTCCTGAGCACAATTTGTTACTTCTTGCAAAGAGCCTTTCCAGCATGGGATCATACTTAAAAACCCCAGAGACTGCTGTTTGTGCCTTCTGACTGCATTGTTTCTGTGTACACTTAATTAATAGGTTAGTAGGCAGAGAACAGTACGAAATCTTTACTTTGAGGTGATGCTCTGCAACTGTGCTTTATTTTGTTTGTTTGGGTTTTTTACAAAACAGTTCCAAATTTGGAGCAGAATCCACCTTTCATGAAACATCAGGTCGTTAAATCCCATTACCATGTTGTTGTTTTCCTCAAATCAGTCACTTTCTCTCCAGCAGCTAAAGAGAAGGCATAGTTTGTATCTTCTCTTAGTAATGACTGTAGACCTGTTTTGAATTCTAGCTCATTGCATAATATAGTAAAAACCTTATGCATACAAGTAAAAAGAAAAAAAAAAAGGCCTACTTGAAATTTCCAACATAAAGCTAATGTGTGAATGAGAATGGGCTGGGTTGTGGGTTTTTTTCCTAGTAAAGTAGTTAATTCTTTTGGTGGCAATAATTATGCCACATTTGTTCAGTAACACATATTAAATAAGACTGTGTAACCTTTCTGCCCCTTCACATGTTTCACTGCTTGTATTTGCTGAGCGCTCAGAGCTGGGGCATAAAATACTAAGTACGTTGAACTCAAATGGTAAATGTTCAAACTGAAGTATGCTGCATCATTAATTAAAATTAATGACATTTGCATTTTAAATGGCTACACTTGTGTGTCAGTGCTGTTTGGCCATTAGGAGGATGTTCTCTGCCTGAGCACAGCCCCTAGCTGCGCAGTGGAGGAGGCTGGGGGGCGGGGGGGTCCCTTGGGCTGCATCTTGCCCTGTATTGATGATGTACTTGTTCCTTGCTGATGCTGTCTTTGAACTAAGATACACTGAGTGCAAGCAAGAATAAATTTGGGCAAGTGATATACTTTATACACAATGTCACTCTAATGTTCAGCATGATCCCAATCTATTTATAAGCCATGAAACTGATATAGTGATATTCAATGCTGCATGGATTCAGCCAGCTTCTTGTATGATGAGTAATAAATTTCCGTGATGTTCTTTAACATCCCTCTTTACAAATGCCTGAAAACCAGTATCTTATCTACTATGCCTTATGCAGAAGCACAGTCACAAAAGGACAACTATTTCTGGAATAATAAATTTGTTTGTACACTGATCTCACTGCCAGTTTCTTCTTACTGTCTCCTAGAGCAATCCAGTCATGTTTGTATGGTAGCAGACCTTTTGAAATAGTGATTCTTGTATGAATTTATTAGGAAACCAAATTAGTTCACTCATTCCAGATCTACCAAAACCTGTGGGCCTCTTGCTCAGGCACTAGGAGGTTCACGAAATCTGCAGTTTTCACATAGCGACTAAAAACCAGAAGTTCAGTTTTCTGACTAGCATTCCTAGCATTAATTTAATAAATCAGTTAGTATTATATTTTTCCTATACTTAACCTGTCACTTCACAGTAAATAATATGTAATTTAAAAATATTATTTATGAACTTTGCAATTGAATTCTAGTTAGCCTACCAGTGAAATTTGATGCAGGAATAAAATGTAAAATAATAAATGAAATAAGAAAAGCAATCTAAAACCAACACATCACAAATCTAGCATAGCAATGCATAGAACTGCTTTAACGTGTGTGCAGATTTAATGTATGGTCCTAGTTAGAGAAAAGTTTCCAATTTAGTGTGTAGTTACAGTTTAGTTACAAATCAGTGTGTTTTTTAATGATTACCAACCACTGGACTGAAACTTACTTTAGGGAAATACTGAAAAAGTACAGCTGCAAAGCAAGATTAAAATTGATTATTTAAATTAATGTTTCCTGCTTGCTGATTTAAATCATGATTTAAAAGGGTGATTTAAGTCACTTTTATTTATATCATTTTGTGCAGTTTGGACTTGCAATCCAAGTTCAGATACATTATTTCCTATTTCAGAAGCACAGAACTGCCTCTAGTAAACCACAATTAAATTTTGGAGTCCACTTGTCTTCACTCGTTACTCAAGATTTTTTTTCTCCCTCTGCTTAAACAAAGTACATTTATATCTCAAGTTATCTAATTATTGCTTCCATTGGTCTCTTTATACAACCTACATATTGATACTTTTTTTTTTGTCTGAAATGTTTTTTGTTTTACTTGTCCTTCCCCACTACCATGTCACCTTCCTTGAAAATTTTTCGTAGCACTTGGAGGAGGAGGATTTCAAGGGATGTAAATACTACAGATACTGGTGGTTAACGAATTACTCTCATCAGTAGAGCCTGGTGGTGGACATCAAATGCTCTTGACTGATTACAACTGAAAAATGGCCATGAATGTAGTGTAAAGTTTCCATGATTTCCTTTGCATTTGCAGCAGGGTACACAGTTGGTCAGTGATAAGACTATAAAGTGCATTAATTTTGATTGCACCTTCCTTGCCTATGGCTGTCTGTTGGTCTGTCTCAAGGTTAAACATGTCTTAGTGTGGCATGGTCTCACTTCATATTAGAACACAGACTTTTGTGTTAACTTTTTGGTTTCATTTAAGGGAATAGTCTTATGCAGCTGGGGAGTTCTTGTAGTCGTTGCAAACAGAGACATAAGAGCTTTCACTATAATCTAGAAGTTAATCTCCATCAAACCATTACTGAAAATACAAGAGATCATAATGAAATCTTCAGTTTTTTTGAGTATCACTTGCCTAAAGCTTAAAAGAATGAATGTAAGAAGCTCTCTAATTGTCTTTAAAGGGGTGGAAAATGTGCGGATTTTGTTCACTCAAACATCCAAGGTTATTTTTTTTCCTTTTTTGAACATTCATGATTCTTCTGATAATTATATTTGGTGATGTGTAATGCAAAGGGCAGTGTAAAATGCACTGTTCTCTCCTCTTTGTGCTTCCGTTTCAAAGAGCAGAAATGGGGTTAAGGGTGTTCAGAAGCTTACTGTCTCATCACATTTTGTAATTGTGTGGGGCAGTTTCACAGAATGGCTGCAGTTTGGTCCTGAAAGAAGTCTTTTAGTGGGATCCAGCCATACTGAGTAGTAAATGGAGTCTCCTCAAGGAATGGGCATTTTTTAAGTGGGAAAAAAATAGCAAATCCAAAGATTTGCAGCTTAAAGACCAAAGATTATGCTGTCAATGTCCCTAAATTAACCAAATCTGACTGACCTACACTTAAAAGGATTTTTACATTAGTGTCAGAAGGGATTGTGTCATTCTCCTTCAGCTAAACAACTTGTGTATCCTCTCATACAGCCTTAATAAAAAGAATCCACACTGGGGTTATTCATGTTTCCATTAGACTCTGCATCAAGAACAAGTGGTCATGAAAGGAGACATGAGTAAAGAAAACCAATACTGCAGAAGTTAGAGAGAGTGCAGAACTCCTGTGCACCTCCTCCAAAACAGGTTTCCTGATAGTGTTTGGGCACAGATATCAAGGGTTCACAGTCCTGTGCTGTGGTGGAAGAAGAGTGGCTTGGCTAAAGGGGAGAGCTTTTGCTGTTGTTGGCTTATGCAGCCATGAGCAGGATTTGTTGGGCCTTCATACTACACAGTAGCTTCCAAAAACAAATTTTAAAAAATTAGTTTTAAAAAAGGGTTAAGTAATTTGTTTTCTTAAAGGGGTTATCAGGCAGCTATTGTATTTGATGAGGTTTCTGTGTATGCTTCTTAAGAAATTTTATGTTGCAGTGAAGTGATGAATTAGGTGAGGGGTTTGATGTAGTCTTGGAAGAGCAGCCATCAGGTTCAAGAGGGAGTGTAGGAATGGCCAGGAATTATCTTGCTGCGTTATAGGGAAGCAGCACATGGAGGTGTTCAGTTCCCCCCTTGCACAGGGAGTCAGCAGGGGGAAGAAGGGTCTCAGATACTATCTCCCCAGTGAAATTAGGAAGGGATAGAGAGGTCCACAGCTTCATCCTAGATAATTTAGAATTAACACATAATATTTAAAATGGGAAGGTGAAGTATCTCTCAGTTGCATTAAAAACTGGAAGGTCTTCTGCTGTTTATTTCTCTTCTTTCTTTTTTTTCTTTCAGCTAGATTTAAAGAAAAAATCATTACTCCTGTCATTAGTTATGTTACTTATTGCTACTGAAGATTATTCTCCTGGTTACATTTAAAAAAAGGACCAAAACTAGTCTGTGTCAGAGCTTTCAAGCTGCTTATGGCATAAGCACAAGTAGGAGGACAGAGACACATCTTCATGAAACCTTGGGGTCTGCTGAATAAATGTTTCTTCTCAAGTCCATTTTCCAGTGGAGATACTGCTAGGAAATCTGTTCAGAAGTGCTAACAAACATTTCTTGAGATGCAGTGAGCCAATGGGTTGTATTTATTTCCTTTAAGTCATGATTGTAGCTATTAAAAACTACATCAAGACAGCTCTTCAGGTTGAGCTTTTCCTAATGAACTTGGTAATAAAAATCTTGCTGACTTCCAGTGATTTTGGATAAAAATTGCATTATTAGAAACAAATTTATTCTGTGTCAGTGATGAAACAATTGGGGGACAGGTGATTCCTTGTCTTTCCTCTTTGCTGGAGAATGAAATGTCAAACTATGTCTTCGAGACATTTTCCTAAGTATTTTCTGCTTGTAGTGGAATTTACAATTTTGTCTTTTTTTTTAATGTGGACATAGCAAAAAAACCCTACCAGAATTAATTGCCCCACAATTTTGTCTTATTTTTAATAGTGACTCTTAGCAGAGTCTGAACCTCAGTCACTTGCTTTTCCAAATACCAATATTAAAGATCAGCAGCCTTCCTTCTTATGTTGGGAGATTTGATGGAGTATGGTTTAAAGGGCATAATTTACTCTTAGGTCCCTGTACTGCAGTTTCACAAAGCCATGTTCAGAAATTCTAGACATAATTTGGAATGCAAGTCTCAATGTTTATTATAAAATACATACATCCTCATGGCTTTTGGCTGTGGATATTTAGCAGTCCTTGGGTCTCGCTCCCGACAGAGATCACAAAAGCCAGTGTTTGTGAAATAGGAACCACTTGCATACAAGAGATTATTTTTTTTTCTTAATCTAACATTGGTGCTTGAAGTTCTAACCTTATAGCATGGACTTTCTAGTTGTGTTCATAATAGATCTATCAAAGTAACTGTAATATTTCCATGGCAGTGGCTAATATTCATAATACAAGAATAGTGTACAGGAATGTATGTGTTCACCCTGCTCTCTCATCAAGGATTGTCTTTTTATTTATGTCTAATCTCAGTGTGTCTCCATTTTGATTATAGTCAGCAGCTCAAGCAAGAGAAAGCAAGCTGCAGAAACCCGAGAGCCAGGCGGAGTTTTGTTTGCCTGTTAGTGGAGAAGCTTGGGTGTCTGTATGTTTATTTAATGGTACCAGAGGCAGGATATGAACTGTGCTGGCCTTAAAACATCAAGTTGCCTCTGCCCATTACTTCTCTGTTGCATGTGCTTGGAGCTCTTAAAATGTGAAGAGTAGAAATGAATGTTCCCGTGAGTAGAGATTCTGATTTGTGTGTTATCTTTTAAGTGCTATAGAATACTTCAAGATGAAAGATGATATGTGAATAGCCAGATGAGATTGATTGTTAACCTTAAACATCAAGCCAAAAATACCTTGATTTCCTGGAACCACAGATGTAGTCTTGGCAGAATCACTTCAGTGTTTATCCTTTTCTGTTGTGTGAATTAAAGACGACCCATTTTATTGTGTTTTCTTCACTTGGAATGAGGTCTTAATGATTGAGATCCCACCTGATATATGTAGCCATTACACTCCATTACCACTTTCTGTAAGAGCAGACGTTTGCCAAATCACTTTGGAGAAAATTTTGTTGTGCACAATGTGCTGTTCACTAATTTCCTACAGCCTTCAATGCTACAGTAGCTATTCATCAGAAGAATGGCTCTTAGGCAGCACACATCTCATTGGGTGACACTGAGTTTCTGATCATCATAACAGCCTCCCTTCTTCCCGAAGGACATGCTTAAAGGTGTTAGGACTACATGTTGTTTCTCAGCTTTCTGGATTCCTCTGCCATATATGGATTCATCATTTTAACTTATTGTTAGTATTGCATTATTGATAGATTTCCTGAGGGAAGCTCAAGAAAATGTTCCTAGGGAGTCAAAGGTTTTGCCTAATTAGGACGACTTACTTTCTGTAGTGTCTAGGAAGTTGTTTGGCTTGCCACACTTCACCTCGATGTGATGCATTAGAGGAAATTTTGGTGAAAAAAAAGGAATATAAAATGACCCCAGCATGCTGTTCTTACATGACCACGTAATCATATCCCTTGTAGTATTCAGCCAAGTTCCTCGGTGAATGCTGTATTCCCAAGTCATTGTCTCTGAGACCTTGAAAGTTTTAGTGTGGGGGTTTTTTCCCTTTTTTTAAGTAGAGAAAATAATCACGTTTGCATCTCGACGACTTAACCCCTTTAGCCTTACAATTTCAGACTGTCAGTGTATGATTTTTAAGCTGCTGGGCTTTTTCCTGGGGCTGTGTCAGGTCATCTTTAATGAGATTTTCTAATAGTTTGCTTCAAAGGTCAGAGATAGCCATCAGTGTGTCTTTTCATTTGATACTTTCTGACAAAGGACAGACTCATTTTCACCATTTGCTCAAAGTGGTCTCAAACAGTAAAGCTCCTGTTAGAATATTATTTATGGAACATAAAAGTATTACAAAGTCCAACCTGATTAACTAAAGTGGCTCTTCTCTGTAATCCATTACTCTAAGCTGATGCTGGATAGATGGACGGTTATTACTGTGTTTGTATTTAAAGCAGTTATTTCTCCAGTTATAAATTTGCTGTCAGAGTTATTTCCAGCTGTCTGAAAAGCTAGTGAAACCTTTTTAGAAAACACTAAGTGTTTTGAAATGTAAAAATATGAAATATGTTCTGTGGTCATAAAGAGAATAAGAAAAAAACAATTAATATGAAAATTAACAGTTCTGTTTAATATCTTTATTGGCAACTTGGATGGCAGAATTAAGTGCACCCTCAGTCAGTTTATAGATGACAGCAAGTCGGGCAGTAGTGTTGTTGTGATGGAGGGTAGGAAGGCTCTGATGAGGGATCTGGACGGGCTGGATCGATGGGCCAAGGCCAATTGTATGAAGTTCCACAAGGCCAAGTGCCGGGTCCTGCACATGGGTCACAACAACCCCAGGCAGTGCTACAGGCTGGGGGAAGAGAGGCTGGAAAACTGCCTGATGGAAAAGGGAGTGCAGGTCGACAGCAGCTGAACATGAGCCAGCATCATGTCCAGGTGGACAAGAAGTTCAGTGGCATCGTGGTCTGTATCAGCAATAGTGTGGCCAGCACGGCCAGGGTGCTGACTGTCCCCCTGTACTCAGTACTGGTGAGGTCACCCCTCAAATCCTGTGTTCAGTTTTGGTCCCCTCACTCCAAGAAAGACACTGAGGTGCTGGAGTGTGTCCAGAGGAAGGCACTGGAGCTGAGGAAGGGTCTGGAGCACAAGTCTGATAAAGAGCAGCTGAGGGAGCTGGAGGTGTTTAGCCTGGAGAAAAGGAGGCTCAGGGAGACCTTCTCACTCTCCACAACAACCTAAAAGGAGGTTATAGCCAGGTGGGGGTTGGTCTCTTCTCCCAAGTAACAAGTGGTGGAACTATTAGAAATAGCCTCAAGTTGTGCCAGGGGCAGTTTGTATTGGAAATTAGGAAGAATTTCTTCACAGAAAGGGTTGTCAAGCACTAGAACAGGCCTCCCAAGAAAGTGATTAAGTCACCATTTCTGGAGGGATTTAAAATATGTGTAGATGGGACATGGGACATGGTTTAATGGTGGGCTTGATAGCCCTGGGTTAGTGGTTGGACTCATTGATCCTAGAGATCTTTTCAACTGAAACAATTCTATGATTCTAAATACAGCCAAAATCTTTCCTAACCACTGATGGTAGAGGGGCAGCTGTCTATCACTGGCTATCCTTACTGTAGTTGAAGTATCACTACAGTAGTGACAGTAGAGTAGTATTATTGTTGATTGCTGTTTGTCTTCTCAGAGATGTTTGCTATAAGGACTAGTGTGAATCAGATGTGTCCTTAAAATTCATTTTGCTTGAACCCCATTTCTGTATGGGAAGTTGCTTTTCAGACCTTTCTGCAAGGATGCCAAATGCTTTTTTTTTTTTTTTTTTTATCATTTGGTTTTCCTCTGAAGAGCAAATACCACGACCCACCCTGGTATCAGCATTTAGAAAGATGCATATAGTGGGGCTACTTGCAAACCAAAGCACCTGTGTGAACTGGGGTCTCAGGGCAACACTGAGCAAAGGCTTGCAAAGCATCCACCTCTTATCCAAGAAAACTAGGCTGTGATTAACACAGTATTCCTTGTCTTTCTGTCAGTCACTACATTTAGTAACCAGAGAAATGTGCTTCCAGCCGTGGAGGACGACTGCAGGAACTTTGACACCTACACTTATTAAGGGGTTCTTGAGATTTCATATTTCTAAAGTAGTGCTGAATTCAGTTTTAAAAATCTTTTTTAATTTAAATTTGAAAGTCTAGTTGCCTCACTGATAGGCAAGCTTGTACTAGAGGACTCTTCAAGAGAACTGTAATGTTACTTTAAGATTAATTCACCTTTTGGCATCAAATGTGCATGACTACCAAACTGAAATGGGGATGGGGTTTGTATTCAGCATTTCTAGAAATCAAACCATTTACCTAAATGTCTAAATAGGGCTTAAAATGCTTGGATTTTAGCCAGGCAACCCAATTAAAAGAGCCTAATCTGGGCATCCTTGTGGAGACAGACATTCACAGAAGACACATGTATCTAGGTGTCTGCTTTAGCTTCTAAAGAACTTGTAAAACCTTGGAGTTACACATTCTGATTTTTGCCTGTTTGGAAGACTGGTGGTTAATTGCACCATTCTGTTGTCTTTCTAAAATTGAAATACATGTATTTCAGTTTGCAGTGATAAAGCTGATAATAAAATCATAATTGGAAAAAAGCAATTTGATGGAGCAGCAATTAGCAGTGGAACAACTGCTTTGCTAACTTACAGAGGCAGGGTAATGACTTCTGAATCAAATGGGACTTGGTAAACTCTCTGGTGAAGAGGCTCCTCCTGACACTATTACACATTTTCCCTTTTCCAAGTGTTGTTTTCTGTTGCTTATGGTCTTTACTTGCTTTAATACAACGTTATTCAAATGTCTCTGATATCCTTCTCAACATTATCCAAGCTTTTTTTGTGTAAAGTCAGAAGCAATTACATAGCTCATATTCAGCTGATTTACTGTGTCAAACTCAGTCACCTGCTCTGATGTCTGAATTCAAGAGCCTGATTAAAAATTTGAATAGTCTGTTGAGCGAGGCTGCTGATCCATGGCTTTGTGCTGAGAGCTGTATTCAAGCCCCAGTTCTGAAGGCTTCTGTCGGGTGGGGTGCCCAAGGATTGTCCCTGGGCTGTGCAGGTAACATTGTCTGGCACTCCTGGACTACAGCAGGTCTCAGTCATCACTTTCCAAATTTTATGCCATTGCAGGTAGGTACCACCATAATTACTTTTGAAATTCCTTCATAAGCCAAAGTCCTAAGTGGATGTCACAGAATTTTTGCCAGTTCTCCTTTTCCTGGTAAAAATTTCTCTTGGGAAGAGATTTGGGGTGGTGTGTGGTTTGTTTTTTTTTTTTAATGAAAAATGATGGGGAAACCTGTAGTCCCACTGGGAAGCCCTTCCATCTGTCTGTGGATGCCAGACTACAAGGTTCAGTTTTCAGCAGTGCTGAGTAGCCTGTAAATGGCCACTGCAAGAGCTTAAACCTCGGCTATCCAGCACCGCTGAAATCAGTCCGCTTTCTAGGGACCTGCACTGGAAAGGGTGGGTCAGTCTTACCACATGTGAAGACATTTCCTCTGTAGCAGACATTTGATATTACTTGAATGTAGAAACAGCTGCATGGTTTTGGAGTTTCTCCTTTCCAGCCAATATATCACTTAGTCCTTTGGGTTTCTTCTCTCTTGAAATCTCTTTCCCAGGTGTGTGCGAACACTGAAATTCCTGGTTCCTTAGTATGATTAGGGTAACAATACATGGGTTTTTTTTTCCATGAAGGCAGTAATTCCGGTACAGATTTGTAGTGAAAATCATTGAAATCAGAATATGAATATTTGGTAGCATGTTTACCATAACATCATCGTTGTTATAAGGTGTTGTCATGTTGTAGTGACCACCAGACAGCCTTTTGAACAGAACAAAGTATTAATTTTATGCTTGGTAATGCCTTCTTAGGAGAGGTTTCTCTTCTGCAGTCTAGTACTATGCTCAGCTAAAGGGATAGTGAGTAGAAATTGCAGGAAAACCAAAAATATACATTTTCAAAGATGCTGTTTGGTTCTTAAAGATGCAGTCTTATGCACTTGATTGACATGTTCACTTTAATCTGTTTGAATATTGTATTATGTCTGTCTGGATATTCAGAGACATAAATACCTCTGAAAGTCAATTCTTATCCTAAGTGGCATATTCACTAGGGCAGTACCTGAGATAACTACATTACATTGTTTGTGGGTTTTGAAGGTTCTTATAAGTCTTTTTGTAATTGCTATTTCTGTCGCAAATGTTATTTCTTGGCATTGTTTAATGTCACCCCTAGATAACACAGTCAAAAGAAATAAGAAAAACAATTCTGAGTATTCATTATTGGAAATAATGCCTGGTATATTATTTTCAAACAAAAGTGTCTGGCTTTCAGAGCCCTTTTAATCCCAAAGTAAAAAGATGAGAGTATTGGCATCAGCTTTCTATGCCCTAAATGAGTAAGCAGTTTAAGCCTGACTTGCCACAGAGCCCAGTAATTTGTAGTCATGACTTTGTGAAATGAGCACAATGTGCTCTTCGTTTGCAATGATAAATACCCCTTTTTTACTGCCTTCTTTGACTTCAGGTTTCAGAGCAACTGGAAGTCCAGGCCTTAATGCTTGCTTACTCAACAAGTGTATTTCTGGAGTGCTGTTTTTCTGCAACGGTAAATACTCAAAGAAAAAGATCATGATCAGTTGTTTTTGTTGTGAAATGCTGGTACCTTCTATTGTAATATTATATTTGCTTTCAGGATTAACACCCTCTGGAGATCCTTGCTTAAGAAGAAAGTGTTGCTTGGAATACACCCAAACCTCCATATTAAAGAAATATCATGCCAACATTTGTAAGGGAGCCTTCATCTCTCACATCAGCAATGTCTGCCTTTCTGTCAAAAGGTTTGATAGGAAGGAGACATCTCTGTTGGTATAAATCAAGAACATTTGCACCACACAGTGATTTTTTTATAGCTTGACTTATTTCATGCTCTGATTTGCTTCTTTGTTTCTGTGTCTGAGTGTACCCTCAGCGTTGTTTTTTTTTTTTTTTAAATTCATAGACCAGCTCCAATCTTGGCAATAAGGTAGACATCTTAAAGATGATGAAGTTCTTTCAGGTGACATAAGGATAGGTAGTGACAGGAGGAAAGAACAGACAGAGGCAAGTGCTGCAAATTTGAGACTGGCTGGACGTGGAAATGCTGCATGATGGACAATCAGGTCAAAAGGTGGAAGAGTGCAAAGCAGATGGGGTTTGAGATATTGTGACCAAGGCCATTTTTGCCAGGTTTTTATCCTCTTAGACAGCAACATGAATCTATCACAAGACATGAAACCTGAGGGAACTTAGTTCTGGTACTCCTGATCTAGCTGTTAAGTATGCAGAACAGTGCCACAGGCATGTAGCATCATTGTAACCCATCACCCATAGTGATACATTTCTGGGTGCTGTCTTGTCTCACCTCTGCTCTCAGAGCACCCACTGGGTCGAGTCCAGCTCAGGAGACTGTGACAGTACAGGTCACAGAAGGGTAACACAAACAGTGGTTGTCAGTATGGACACAGATATTTCATCTAAAATGTATACAGCTCAGGGCTACATTTTGGCATACATGACCATTATTTTTTTGGACAATAATGAAGCACGTCAGAGTGATAATGACATTATTGTTTTATATAAATAGTGACTTAATTTCATGTTTTTTCTAATTGTCTCGGGACTGGAAATTTAAATGCTTATTCCCAAACCATTCTCAACCAGCAGCATGTCGCCACTTTTTGCACATAGCAGTAAGGGCTAAGAGGAATTTATTCTCCCACCTTTTATTAGATTTGAAATTTTATCAGTCTTCCTAGCAGTGTGTGGGGCGAGGCCATGCTCAGGCTTGTGATTCCACCATAATATCATCCATGAGGCAGCCTGCTTACTGCAATTCTTTTGGATGTGACATGCCAGCTTTAATAAAAGGTAGCAATTTCAGACACATGGTGATAATAGCTTTTGCTTGTGGGCTCTGAGGAGGCATTAAGTGGTGAGGTTTTGGTCTATTCTTACAAACAATTTTGTCTTAAAAGTGACTCCAATATCAGACACTGGTGAAGTGCAAAGACAGCTTTCAGCAGTCTGCAGAATGTGAGCTGCTGGTAGCTACAGCTTTTCAAAACCACAAAAATATTTGAAATGCAATGTCATAGTTAGATCTCAAGGGCAGGAATTAACTTCTTGACACACAGTTCCCGAGTAAGAGTGGGAAAGTGAATGTGATAGGAAACGTGTTATCAGAAGAATGGGTGATTGTTGTTGCTTAGTTTGGAGCTCTGTGTGGCTGTGGTTGGGGCAGTTCACCAGAGCATGCAAGAGAAGGTGCTGCAAACTGATACTGCATCGGTAGGAGCGTGAAGGAGACATCAGGCCATCTCCACTGACACAAAGCCAGACACATTATTTTATTTTTCCCCAGAGGCAGCTATCATACAGTGGTTGCTTTGCTCTAAAATCATCAGTGGTGACAGCCTCCCTGCTCTGCTCGCTAGCGCACTAACCAGCGTCATCCTCCATGCCTCCACAGTGGCCAAAAGGCCTTGTCATCAGTTTGTTTCTACACTGGGATAAATTACACAGGTTGTTCTGCAGATAAAATATATGCCTTCCTCGCTGAACATCACTGGTGCTCAGTGCAGGGATTCCCTGGGGACAGCTTTGGAAAGGTCAGAGGGTATAAATTGGGGGTGAGGGGTGAGCAGTGTATCATGAATGACTTTGGTGATTTGCATCCTACCCTCAGTCTCAGTTCCCAGCCTTCTCTGCTGCTAAACCCAACAGAAATTGTCTTCTGAAGCCCTGATGGCTATTGCAGTGTCATGTCTGCAGGCTTTCATCTCGCCACAACTCTCAATACCATTAGTCAGTGGTGAAAGGTGACATTAATTGATGTGTTAATTGTCTTCAACACCTCTCAAAGCCTGGGCTCACCACCAAAACTGACACCACAGGCTGCTGAAGTCAACACATTAGAAATTTGCCTCTCTTGGGCTGTCAGTGTGAGCCCTTGGAAAGGCTCAAATGACAGCACTGAGAGCCAAGCTGTTCCTGTTAAATCTAGCAGCCAGATGCCCTGGGACACTGCTCTCTCCCTGGTTTTCTTTGAAGTCACAAGTGATGTCAAGTTCCTCCGGAGAGCATCACGCTGCCTTGCACTCCTGCAGTAGCACTGGAGGCATCTCTCCAGCACTGTCCCCTAAGCTCTGCCATAGGTTATCACATGTCTGACTGTGTGTGGAGACCTCCCATTGCCACTCTTGGAGGACCCCTGGATCTATTACAGCAGTTGGGCAGGGGAGAACAGATATTAGGAAGAACCTTTGAGAATTCACTGCCTGGCCCCATGCAGAGAGCTGCAGCACAAAGGAGCACCATCTGACCAGGCAGTGCCTGTGCAGAAGTGTGAAATTCCTCCTCCTTAGGAGCCCAATCTGTTCCTGAGATGATTATCAGTCTTTCACACTCCCTTTGGTTTTGGCTGCTCAAAAACGGGGTGGGCAGATCCCAAAGCACATGTGTGCCTAGGGACCTGCTCCCTTGGAGCTGACCCTCCGTCTCACTGATAGGAGATTTGCTCCAGCTCTGCTTGGGCAGAGGAGATCAGGAGTCCTCCAGCACAGCAGGTGACCTCTTCCAGGAGGGAAGTGAATTTTAAAAAGGTTGGGCTTTCAATCTAAACTGTGATTAATAAATAAAATACATCTGAAACTACCTAAGACTGTCAGGGTAGCTTCATTCTGCTCCATGGCCTGGGAAAGCCATTTGACTTTTCACTTCTTGTCAACTGGGCAGTGTGTGGCATCTCTGTGTGCCTCTCATTATGTTGCATATCTGCCAAAGGCATTTCTCACTCCTCCTTTGGTGGCAACTGGTACGTTAGCTAAATTCACTCTTTCCAGCAGATGGTGATGCTTCTGCCCCGTCTGTAAGTGTGTTCTGCCTCAACAGCTCCTATCACTCCTGTTCTTCACTTTTACTTGATATTCAGGCTGAAGGCTTCCAAGGGATTTTCTTACATCAATTTTTAGATGACACCTTTTCACTGGACTTGTGATCAAAAGAAAATGTCAGGCTCATTTTCTCAGCAAGTGTCATGGTAATGTGAGAGATCTAGGCTAAACTTTAGGGGAAACTTTTTTACCGTAGGGATAGCTAAGCTGTCCTTTTCAGTGATGAAACATGAAGTGCCATGAAACATCCTCAGGAGTCGTAGAGTAGTAAGAGAATATCTGTAGTAAGAGTAGTAAAGAGAATATCGGCTGGAAACCAGATATTGCTGATCTATCTTTGATGCCCTGAGATGGGCAAAACTTCTGAAAGTCCTTCTGGTTCTGTCTTCATATTCTCTTATTAAATTTTTGATTAATGGGTTGTTCTGAACATAACTGTTCATCCTGGATGTGGGTGTCTAAGCCATGAAATGTGTAATATAAAGGAGGGCATCGTAAGGTATGTTTTAAGAGGCAGTGATGACTTTCCAAATATGAGATCAGGGAGGTTGCACGCGCTCTCGCTCTGTCTCTCTCTCTCTCTGTCTCTCTCTCTCGGCTCAGTAGCAAAAGACAGTGTGCAAATCAAACCTGAAACTGTGATGCAGATGCAAGGCCTTTTACTCTGCCTTACTCTTACGTTAGGCAAGAGAAATTTTTAGGATGACTGGGGCAATACCTGACCTAAGCTGTGCATGAATCTGTGACTTTTCAAAGACTAGAGTTACTGGAATAGAGAGCCTATGAAGGTGGTACTAATAGACCTTGAGAAAGACACTAGAGATTTCCAGGGAGAAATGGCCATTTTCATTAGTCAGGAAGCTCCTGGGAAGAGTTAAAAGGGGGAGAATCCAGCCTTGCCAGCACCTCTAAAACCTGGTTGAAAGAAAGAAGCATTGCTACTGACTTGCTTGCTGCCAAACACTGGATCTCTTGTATTTCCACCCAGCGCAGCAAATAAGGCATCTTTAGGTTTTCTGTGTTCTGAAATGCAGCACATAAATTAATAAGTCCTACCCACCTAGCAAGCTTCTCATTATTAAATATAGAGATCAGTACAGTAAATAACAGATATATTTGAGCATGGAGCATCTGTAGGCAGCTGAGTATCAGCAGTCATGCAACTGATCCTGTGTAAGTATTAAACTCGCTGGTTCTGTTTTTGATATAAAAGAATACTCAAGTGCATTACTAAATTTGCTTTTATTCCTGGGAAATACCCTACTGATTTTATAATCAGTGTTTTTTCTGCACTTATGCTGAACTGCCCCTGGCTAGAATTTACAAAGAATATTCGAGAGTGACAGGGATATCTTTGTTTAGTTATGTTAATTTTTAATATTATTTACTGATACTTTAATTTATTTTTGTGTTATGTTTCTGCATAAATATATATTCAAATTATATAAGTACAAATAAAACAGTATATCTCTGTAGTGTGAATTCTTCCTCCTTTATACCGATGTTTGGATTTGGAAAATTGCTTATGTAAATAAGGTAACTTTTCACAATCTCAAAAGGTGAAATTTCCTCATTATCCTTCTGTACGCATATGTGTTCTGCACCACAGATAGTTTGCTGAAGTGCTGACTTTCATTTACATGCTTTTATTCCTTAAAAAATAGGGTAGTTTTGGTGTCAGGAAAAAACTAGCATGAGATGGCCAGTCCCAGATGACAAGTTTCTTGTCCTAATGTTTCTGGTTTTCATTACTGAAGGTAGCACAAGCCATGTGAGAGACTTGAGTAAGAGAAAGCCCTTGGACCCGACCTTGAAAGCTTCCTACTGCTGCATGAGGATGCTCATACCTTGGGGGCCTATGCATCCCCTAATGTTTTGTTGCAGTCTTGGCCCCTTTTGTAGGGATCCTGGATCAGTTTGCTTGCCATGTGTAGACACTGGAAGTTGCTATGGGGTGCCTAGTGGTGGATAGAGTTAAGCTGCTTGGGCAGTTTTCCACCTGGTTGTCTGCTCTGCAAGGCTCAGTTTCCATCCAGGTCCTGCTGGGACATAAACATAGGTCCTTGCCACTTTCCAGATGTTACCTCTGTTTTCATCTGGCCATGGTCTTGGTTTGGATATAAAATTAATTTGGGCTTAAGAGAAGGTTTGGTGCCCCATTTTGATACAGCTCTCAAGCAGTTGCAGGTGACAAGTTTGTTGTGACAACGTTCGCAGCTCTTGAGTTTTAATTACGATGGAACGAGGCATGTGACAAAGTTAATCAAATCAGTGGTTTGAAGGTATTGACAGATTACCAGTACTCAAATCAGTATATCCAGGCTATATGTCCGGGTCAATAATAGTGAGAGTGATAAAATCTGCATATCATGTGGTCATGCCTTGTGATAAGGTTGTGCTCTTAGCATCTGGTTGTGTACTTCGAGTGTTAACTGTTGGATAAGTTTTGCTTTATCACATTAAAGTTTTATTTTATATTTTCTTGATCTACATAAACATTCTCATTACTCCTGGGAATTTTATTTACTAAGAATCTGCTATTGTAACTACACTGAACACAGATTATAAAAGGCCTTAAATTTTAGAATTCACTGACATTTCCTAAAAATTACTCCTAGTTGAAAACAGTTTCCAGACTTTGTATCCAACAGCTTCTCAAGCATCTCAGCTACATTGCTGAGCCATTTAAGAGTACTTAGTGTAATTTATGTCACCTAGTGTTTAAAAGCAGTAATAATGATAATTGCATTTGAGCTTGTTCCTCATGATTCCCTAAATGCTTACTGAACATGAATGAGACCCAATTCAGGCATCTGTATGAGGGTGAAGAATATTCCTTGAAGTCTTCCTTGAAGACTGCAAATTTGTGTTGGGGTGCTAAGCGAGCTGTAGAGATCTGCACTGTATCTGCCTGCTTTTGGTTAGAGGGCTCCTGCCCTCTGTCTCTCTCTGTGTACCATAGATGCAAACCTTGTCCTTGCAGTCCTGCATCTCACAGAGTTAGAGCCCTCTTTCTAATTCTGCTCTTCTAAAATATCTTGACCGTTCCACTTCACTTTGGATGCTGTCTAAGGAACAGCTTTCTTCTTTCTGTGTTTCCTGAGCCCTGTCTTTCTGCCTGTGTCATTCCTAGCTTTCTCTCCCAGTATCGCATTTGTCCTTTAATTTGGAGCTATAGCAGTGAGAGGAACTCATATTGTGTTTGGAAAAATGTGAGAACAGGCTACTCTAAACAAATAGTCTTTGTAGACCCTGTCTGCACCAAACGTTCTGTGATTCTTTGTTCCCAGTGCAGTACTTGGGATTGTACCAGTCACAAGCACACGGTTTGTGAAGGCACGTGAAGATGAAACCACAGGAGGGTATTGCCAAAGTCACAATAAGCAGTATCTTAATGCTAACCTTGTTGGTTAGGAAAATAGAAGCATGACTGTTCCCTTTGAAAATGTGGTTCATCAGCAGAATTCTTCAGTATGTTTTTCACAGTTTCCTCGGAGTTGTCAGTGGCTTTTTATAAGTGAACTGCAAGTAGTCTATAGTATTAAATATTTAATCACAGTTAGGTACGGTATATTCATCAGTTTGTAGAGTGAGCTTGTCAAAAGGCTCCTTGTTTTTGTGTTCAAGTCAAGTCACATATTTTTAATGCAAATCTGTTGGGTCTGTTATGTGGACTTAAATTGCTGCTTTGCTTGCAAAAATAGAAAATGAAGAAACTAAAGCTGTTAGGGCTATAAATGATTTTGAATACCTTCGGTAAGGATGTAGGATGTTTAGTGAAAAACTTAAGAATGTAGAAACCTGTGTTAGGCTTGTAAGGCATGTTCATTGATCATGATTAGCTTTATTCCACCTTTGGTATTTTATTCCTTGTGAAAAAGGTGGCTTTATTTCCCATTAGAAGCACCCTTAGCAAATCTCTCATCATAAGGGCTTTTAGAAGTTTTTACTGTTCATTTTTGCAAGCACTGAACAATCAGAATTAAAAGTAATACGAGATAATGAGCCTGTGCTGCTTGTGGCCTCAAGGTATGGAACTTGATAGGAAACCAGCTAATGAGAATATCCACAGTTGTACTGGGAAAGATAAGGAGAAAAATACCAAGAATTGTAAACCCTCATGCTTCAGAGTCAGCCTTAATTGGAAGGGAGGTATGAAGAAACTTCCCAGTGCACAGCATACCTATTTTGATGGCTTCTTGTAACTTCTTCAGGAACGTCTGGTACTCATCCCTGTTAAAGTGAAGGTGGTAGAATTAAGAATTGCTCATGGCACTAGTCAGATATCATAAATTTAAAGATGAAGATGCCGATTGCACATTATTTGGCAGCTACATGGAGCATTACATTTCTGTGTGGATATGAATTTTCTTAATTAGTCAGTGGAGGAATGATTCCTCTTCCCTGGGGAAAAAAATGTATAAAAAAGAGATAGTATAGGACTAGAAGCACGAAGTCAGATATATGCTTGAAAACGTGGATGAAATAGTGATCAGGATATGTATATATAAAATCAGAAGCAGAAAGCACAAAGAAAGAAGGTGCAATAAAACCAGCTGTACCATACATTGTTAAATTACCCAGTGGTTTAGGATTTCAGCTCACCATTATGTCTGCGCAGATCATGACTGGTATTGCTCCATACTTGTCTAGAGCCTTGAGGTTGGCTGGAATGTATTTCAAGAGATTTTTTTACCTTGAAGCCTTTTGAAGCAATTTGTCTCATCCCTGAAAGCTAGGAATGCCTGCTGCATTCTCTCTAACCCGTGACATGGTTATCTTCATAAAACTGGAGCCAGGGTTTAGCTCAGCCGATCCTTTACTGCTCATTCCTATTACCGTTTCTGAAGCAGGAACAAGCTGATGGTTTTTATTGACTTTAGATAAACCTGTAGTGAGTTGATAGCAGCGGCATGTGTACTAATTGGTGATTAAAGCATTGGTAAAATGGACACACTTGGCCAGCCTGAATAAATCCGTCAGCATAGCATCTCTATAGTAATTTTAGTAATCGCTCACCAGGGCAAGAGGTGGCCAAGAACAAACCTGCAGAGGATTGTAACTGTTGTTACATTGCCCTCTGAACAACATGAAACAACAGGGGAAATGAAAGACTTGATTTTACCTTGTGATAGAAGATTGTGGCTAGAGCTGGGGGCTGACCATCCAGTCCTCTGTTGCATAGCCTAGTAATGAATTGAGAATGCACTCGTTGACCTTTTTTCAAATGAAATTTGTCCCACAATCACAAAGACTTCTTTTCATCTTAATCTATCTTTTTAAAAGAAATTTTATAACCTTATGACTTCAGGAGGAAAAGGAAAATAGTCTATTAATTGGGAAAGTTTTCCCTTAACTGTTCTTTGCTGGCAACCCTCAGAAGCCTCTTTTGACTGCTTATAAAGAGTGTTCATCTTTGCATGATGATAATAGTTACAGTGAGAGTGAGATTGATGTGGCAGTAAAAATCAAGAGCATTTAAAGGGTCAGCACTGAAAATGTCATTAAGCTTTTTTGTTTAACTAGCATCTCTTTTGGTTGTAACTCTTATAAGTAACATAAAGTCAAAAATAGACTCTTGAAGTCTAAGTACTTTGGGTGGGATAAGGGCTAGTTTCAGAACTTTGCTGTTTTTCAGAACAGCCCTGAAAAATTGGTTTGGTCCCTTTTTTCTATAAAAGCAGTACTTGCCACCTTCTTTGTCCTGTGTCATCTCTTCTAAGAAGAAGTGATCTTGGCAACAGAAATTATAGTGAAATATTTTTAAGCAGTGGAAAAAATATATTTCTTTATAGTCCTCTTTAAAGAAGTGTGTTAACTCTGGGATTTGTGGGATCACTTTCACAGATATTTTATGGACTTTGTCTACGGCTGTTCATAGCAATGTGCAGATCTTCCAGCAAGTTACTTGGTCTGATTTACTTTAAATTTATGAATCAACCTTTTGATAGTTTCCACAGCTGCACTCCTGTGTAATAAAAGTCTTCTCTAAATCACTGTATGTGTATATATGCACTTGCATATTTTTACATATAGAATTCCAAATGTTTTCCTACAAATTACAGGCAACCAAAGAACACATGTAATGCAAGAATGTAAGAATCATATTTTTTTTAAATTCTAATTAATTTCTTTTCAGTCTAATCAAATGCAACAACTGCTTATCATTAGACCAATTATAACAAGAATCTAGATCACCAAATTTCTGTAAAGAATCATTAGTAGTACAGTAAAATTATGTTCCCAAGTATCTATCCTTTCTTCCGATTACATTTCCATCCTTTAATTAGTAGGGTCAGCATCACAGCTCTTTGTGAGAGGAGGATGATACTGATGAGGAGGATTTCCTTTTCCTGAGTTTTTGATTCACTCAGAATTATTTTTTCTCTGTGGTTCAAAATCACATTAGTTCCTAGATTGTGCTCTCCTGTTGGTTCATGGGGTTGGTTGTACCACAGTTACCTACTTTTGCTAATCTTCTGTACAAACTATAATTTCTCTTTTAGAGCAGGATCTACAGAATCTGCATTTGCACAAAGCTAAGCAGAACTGAAGTAAATTAGGTAACGATGCAACTAAAACAATTTCAAAACCACAAGGCAGTCAACACACAAATAAACACAGGCAAATTTCGCTTTACAATTGGTCAAATGAGGCAGAAGGCATCTAATTGTAGAGGAAGCAGCAAACATAGCAAAAGTCAAACCCTTCTTGGCTTATGTAGGTACAGCAGAAACCAGGCTAAAACATGTTCAAGACCAGACAAGGTCTAACAAGTGCTGGAGTCATGTATAACTCAAACAGCTAATTATTGTTGTAAAACTTTGTGGTGTGGTACAAGCACCAGTGTTTACCAGCAGGACTCAGGCTGGGTCAGAGGGCTCCTGTCTGCGTGTGGTAGTTTGAGCCCTTCCTTTCTCAGGATTGCAGGAAGGTGAGCTTGGGAATTACTGACTTGCAACAAAAAGCAGTTGCAAAAGGGAGATGACAGTATTACCCCTCTGCAGCATGATGCAGCGTTACTGGTGCTTGAAGAAATCCTCCCAAAGAGAGAACCAGGTTCAGTTGCCTCCTGCTCCTGCAAGGCCCCTTACCCAGCTGTCCTGGCCTCCTCGGAAGCATCCTGGCCACCAAGCTGTCTCTCACTTCAGTCAGTGGCTCTCACTGTGCTAAATCCAAGCAGAGGCTCCTCCACCACAGGGTTTTGTTACCACTCAAACTTCCCGCAGCCAACGGTGCTTGGTGTGCAATAGTTTTCCCATTGGCAGCAGGGCCTCAGTTTCTGAGGATTTGGATTTGAACAGCTCACGCCCCTCTCTTCCCTCAGGGCATAAAGAAGCTTGCAACAGACTGCAGTGTGTATTATGGGGGTCTTGATGGAAATGAAGGCATGGCGAAACACAAATGTTCAAAGAAACGTCCTCCCCTGGCTCTAAAAGAGACTGGCAATGAAACAGGAAGGGTAATAGAAAGGATTATGGCCCCTTTCCATGGATATATTGACATACATTCTGTGGTGTTTTAACAGATTGAAAGCTCCTGAAGCTGGAGTGCAGACAACGTGTTCTCAGTAGCAGGCTACCCATGGTTGTATGCATTCATGTTTGGAGCACTTGCAAATAAAAAGGTCTATTGCCTTCAGGTTATTGCACACTGATTACAATATAATCTAACAAAATGCAGATGTTCATTTGAGATGGCACTGTCATGAAACAGCAGGACCATTAGGAACCTTAATTCTTTGACAGCCCCTGGTTCTGTCTTAGATAATTCCCTGTTGAAAGTCTTTTCACATTATACTTTCATGCTTGAAGCACACAGTGTTACTTCACTGTTCTGGGCTTGACTGCATATTGCCAGGCATTTTTAGTGGAAAATGTTTGGAGGGGGTTGTGTAGCCCTAGTCCTCTTTCTGTCTTTTGGGTTTGACTCAAGGGACACCTCCTGTTTCCTTTGGGGGAGCTGGTCTGCAAGAGAGACAGTCTGCAAGGAGGGAAGGAGCACAGGCAGCCTCATCCTTCCAGTTCACGGTTCAATACTGAAAAGCGGGTGGTTGTTGACAGGGTGTGATGGTCATAAAATATTATAAAACCAGACTCTAGCTGGAGAATCAAAATAAAACTGCTCTCAGATTGGTGGTAACAGATGCCATCAAACTTGTAAGAGCTGGAAGGGAGTATGAGCTGAGGGAAGAGGAATATTAGAGATGCTTCCCTTCTGACCAGAGCTGTGTAGTTGATCTGCGCTATTACAGCTTGGTTTGATGAGCAACTGCACTGAAACAGAGCTGATTTCTGCCTGTCAAAGCTCTGGCCTTAGCACTGATTTTGAATTCCAGGGGAAACTGAAGTAAGCAGGCAAGTGGTAAATTGACATACGAATGAAAAAGCCTGGGTAATTGACATAGTCATATAACATCAAGTATCCTGTGTTGAAGTATCAAGGACCCATTGGTTGGCAAAAATGACAAAGTGGGATATGTTATGTTTTGTGTAGAGAGCAGTGACTGAACCAAAGCGTTTGTATTAGTACAATAGCTTATGTGGTGCTCTGGCTCCTGTATCAATACTCTATTTCCTTTGAATTTGCTCTAAATATGTCATTTTTAATTTGTTGAGAAGCAGATGTGCTCTGAACCACCAGAAAGCCGGCAGTGGCAGTTTTGGATTAGCAGCATGCCCCATTTGATGCGTGGCTTGGTCTCTGTCTTCTCTCTAGCTCAAAGTCCTGTGGAAACTCCACTGAGTTTATCTCTCAGTCATTTCACTGAAGCAAATCAGCTTGGCAAAAGAAGCTATATTATTTATGCTAATTGTGCCATCATCTCCTGGGGCAAATGCTTGTGAATATATCATTATTTGGCACGCAGAGCCATTTTTTCCTGAAGAACTACAGGGGCCAGTAGGACATGCGTTAACTTTATCCCTTAGTGTTGATAGAAGAGGGAACTGTTTGAGATCAGTTTAAGATTCTGCTTACACCTGATCTGTTTGTTAGACTGTGGGTGAAAATATTTTGAGGTGGAGAGAGTATTGCAGACTGCACCTTGCTTCACTCCTGTATTTGAATGAGTTGGGCTCTGTAAAAAGGCATGAGTCTTTAAGTGCATGGAAGAGCTGCTGACTCAGCTCTGTGCCAGAATCAAGAGCACATGCTGGGGGTTTGCCCAGAGGCCTCTTCCCAGCTTTCAGGCTTAAATACATTTTCAGTCCAAAAAGGGCCATAAGCCTGCAAACATCATCTGGGAACTTGCTTCTTGGGAGAGATTTCCTCAAAAAAGGATATGTACAGGAGAGATCCATAACCTGAGGGAGGTTCTCCTCATTAGTTGTTGTCAGTGGGGTGCATTTACCCTGTTTGTGTATTTGGGCCTGCTGCAGGTACATACAACCAAGCTATTGATATTCCTTAACAAAAATTGACACACATGAGCTAGTGTGATACTAGGGATGTTTGACAGCAGTTTGTAAGAAAGGTGTGCTGTTTAAGAGTGATGATAAGAAGTTGTAATATTTTATATATATATTTTTTCCCTGGCCATACTTATTAGACGTTTGCAACCTTACAAAAATATTAATGAAAATAATATTTAAAAACAACTAAAGAATCTTTTAAATTGAAGTTCAGAAAACAGAATCTTCTCTCTCAATACATCTCTAAAGTTCTCATCTTGACACATAGGCTCCCACAGACAACTGTGTAGATTAGCTGATGGGATTTTGGAAGTGAAATGAAAGGAATACTTGCATATTTTTCTCATTTTTCTAGCTATGCCTCTGCCGTGTTTAGTTAATACTGTCCAAAAAGGGTAAAAAAAAAAATCACAAGAGCATCAAGGATGCCGCAAGTGCATGAAACATGACTGTGCATTCCGTGGTCTTCAGGGAAGAAAAATAATCTGGTGTTGCTGGTGCCTGATGAGTTGCTTGTTTCCTGTGACTCATCCGTTCGTAATTCCCTTTTGGATATGTGAATTCTCTGATCACCACTAAGTCAGCTGAAGCCATGCCACAGCTTGATCACAGGGAGGCAATAATATGGCCTGCCATCCTTCAGTTGGTTGCTTGTTGTTATCAGACCCGCAGAAACTCAGATAGAGAATTCTCTCTTCCTGTCAAACACAGGTTAAAATCAGCGAAGAGAGAAAAAAATGTTATTGGGACAGAATGACAGGCACACATAATGTGTTCACGTAACTCCGTTCTTTGGAAACAGGGACTGTCTGAGGTTTGCAGCACATCAGCAGGTGTAGCTTCTGATGGGGGAAGCTGTATTTCACGATTATTCTTGAAGAATCATTAGATGTACATATTTAGGAACTCCCTACCTGTTCCCAGTCTTTGTAGGTCACGAAGCTTTTATGCTGAGTAACTTAGTTTACCACATCAGGAGAGCGTGATTGCCTTTTTTTTTTATAAAGGGGAAGAAGGGTTGCTTCCCAAGTGGTATCAACTATACGTGGCATTAGAAGGTCAGCTATCACTCCTGAAGGTTCACTTAGGAGCCTTTTGGCATCCAGCAGAGATTGTAAGACAGAGGTGTAATGAGCCATATGGGTGGTAAGAATTTTTTTGGGTGAGCTGCTACATGGCTAAGCAGTTATGCCAGCCTGCGTTGAGGCACATATCACAAAGCAGTTTGAGAAGGCATTTAAGCACACTTCTAAAGCTAAGCATGTTCTTGAAAACAAGGAAACTAAACCATATGCACAGTGTGTTTCCCCTGAATAAAAGCTTGGGAAAAAGTCTGAAAACCAGTGACTGCAAAGGTTTAAAAATAATCACCAACTTTAAGTTTAACAGAGCTATGGAAAATACACGTTGTAATATTCCATATATGTGTTGTGTTTCCCTCTCATTAGAAATACATCCAAAGCCCAGAGGAGGCAGGAATTTGAGCAAAGGCATCACGGACCACAGGGTTTTCAGTGACTCAATGAATTTGGAGTCACCTGTCACTCATGTGTCTGAGTCCTGTCTGTTTGACCCATTTTCCCACTCTTGCACTGTATTAAATTTTGCAGCACAAGTTTCCAAACCCATGACTAAAGCAATTTTTTGCCCCAGCTCTGGCTCTCAGGTCATGGTGCTGTGATCACAAATCCACCTGTCATCCAGAAAAACTGGCAAGCTGGCAAAATGCAGCAGCATCAGTACTAATAGCTGATCAAATTTGATATTTCAACCTCCAGTGAAAAAATGGACTGTCAACTCAATTATTGTATGGAGCAAAATACAACAGCACTGTTGGCTGCAAGCCATGCCATTATTGAGACAATTGAGTTTTATGCTGGGGAATAAAATATTGTTATCCTTAAGAGTGCCTGTCTGTGTGTACACTGCACTCCAGACCTCCATGCACCTCCAGCACACAAGTGCCAAGACTGTTTTCCTTAGTGTGTCATCTGTCATGTGCATATCCAGATGCTTCAAGGACCCCGTGCAAAGGGGGCATGAATGATACTGCATAATTGCTGCTCTCCTCAACTGCTGTTATTCAAGAGGCAGCATTCATACCCTACATATGTCCCATGGACAAGTTTCTTTCTATTATTTTAAACTCCTTTTTTGTTTGTTTGTTTGTTTGTTTTAATTTCTTTGTTTTCATCTAAGAAATCATGGAAAAGTTTATATTGAAAGGGACCATGGGGGTCATCTTGCCTAACTCATGCTGAAAGCTGAGGCACCTGTCAGCTTCAATTCAGATGTGATTTGCTTCCACCGGGTACCAAGGGGCTTCTGTAAATAAGGGTGCCTCTGTGCTTTCCTAACTGACTCAAGCACTCCTTTGGCCACTGTCATTGCTCTCCCGAGGTCACCATGGTAAAAGGCTAATGAGTCCATGTCTGTGGACTCCTGCATCTGTGGGAATTGTGCTGTTTATTGTTCACTCTTTGGCCAGGAAAGAGCATATTGAGAGCTCATTCTAGTTTTCCCAGCAGATTCATTACCTGCTCCCATAGCAGAGGACTGAGCTACATTCAGTAACTTCCACTGGTGCAAACTTGGCCAGAGCATGGTTTCAGAGAGACAAATTGTCTGACACAAGCATGGCTTTGTAGCTTTGCACTCTAAATATTGATGTTCCATACTTGTAGGCTTCTTCTTGCATTTCTCCATCAGTGTTGATGGATCTGGAGGTGTCACTTCATTTCACGGAACTGTGGTCATGAATGGTACAGCTGCAATTGCGCCACTAAGATTTCATGATGGTCCAGAAGCATTTTAACCATGTTAAACCCATCTTTTCAACTCTAGTTGGAAGCTGTTCCTAGTTTCTGCTCCATTGGCGTTGCCTGCAAAGATGAGTTTTCCAGTCTTTCCCTATGATGCTGGTAACTCATACAGATTTGAGCACCTCCCACAGAAGCCATGGGAGCCTGCTGAAAAAAAGGCTCCTGAGTCTTTGAGCCTGTCTGCTGTCAGCTCACCCTTCCTAGGGTTTTAGCTCTGGAGACATCCTCTGCCTTAGAATTCTTTGGCTGTGGGCCCTCCTTCCACTCAAGAGTTGACTCCATAAGGACACATCACACCACCAAGGATTTATTGGTTTTACATCATAAGCCCTCCCTCGCTTGATTTCTGTGTTCCATCACTGCAGCATAAGAAGAGTTTTCTGATTTGATAGCCAGGTTTTCTGATTCATCTCCCTCCTTTGATGAATAATCATCACTCCATCAATGAAACAGGTCAATATCTTTGGAGGTGTGCAGGAAGCCATGCAGAGGAAGGCGAGCTTTACAGATTGCATTGGAGGAATTGGAGAAGCTTGCATGTGAACTCAGGGATACATATATTTGCATCATTCAGCTCTCATCCAGTTAGTCCCATCCTCTTGCTAGAGAACAAGGACAGGAATAGATGTCTTCCGCTCATGTCTTGAACAAGCCCAAGGCTGGCAAGCTCCATACGAGGCTATGGTCTTCTTTCTTACCACCTACCTTTTCTTTCAGTGGTTCCCATGGCCAAAAAAGGGTAAGACTGTGGTGTTGCACTCTAAAGATAAGGGTGAGACCAGAAGAACTGGGGGAAAAGGGCAGGAAAACAAACAAAAAAACCATAAAACAACCACAACACAATTCTGTGTTGATTTTGTTTTGATTTCCAATGCCAAGGTACCAGGAGATTCAGTTGGTCTTTTGAGATTACAGATCCTGCATGTGCTGGACATGTGCTGCTGGGAAGTCATGATAGCCAGGAAAGATCATTGTTTGCACTGCCTGTGGAAGAACAGTTGGAGCAGCATTCTTCTCACCTGCCCTCACATCTGCAGTCTGTGTATCCTTGTCTCTCCAGGCTTACAGGCTGTAATACCGAAAATTCCAGATATAGATCAGAGAGGACTTTTTCACCCTGCGGATGGTCAGACACCATAGCAGGTACTCAAAGAGGTTGGAGTTTTCATATTGGGAGATGTTCAAAATTCAGCCAGTCCTTGAGCCACCTGATCTTTTTCCCCTGATTTGTGCAGTGAATTGATCTATATGTCCTTCACATGCCCCTTACTACCTGAATTATACTGTATTTCTCTGATCTTTTAATCATTACAAAAAAATAGGCCATTCTAAGGCAGGGCCTTATCTGTTTGACAGATGTATCATCTAGGGAAAGATGAAGGTCTGCCAGAAGTGTTTTATTTTGGTTTGGGAATTTTTTTTGTCTTAATTGAAATTAGTAAATCAGTAACTAAGCATGTATTTCTCTCACTATGGCAGAAGAGATTTTATGATGCACATAAGCAGTTTCTGTTGCTGCCTGCAAATACAAAGAAATTGTCTGATGAAGTCAGAAATGAGAATTAACTTCCCAAGGTAGTGGCTGTTTTTACCATTTTTTCTTTTGCCTTTAATATTATCTGTGATATTTCTTTACATTAATATCTGTACAGATTTTTTTTCCAGACTCCACAATATTCAAATAGCAAATAGCTCTGTTGTCATGGAAATTATTATAGAATTAGGCCACAAAGAGTGACAGTGACTCAGTAGCCAGGTGATACAGGCACTCAACTGGGAAAAGAGAAATCTGTTTTTCAGCCCCTGCTCCCATGAACATACAATTATTTTTTTCCCTAATGAAATGGATGCACTGGGAGGGGATGTCTCAGAAAACTCCTGTAATTGCAGTATTCCTTCTGATCTGGATTCAGATCCTTATAGGGCAAGAGAAGGGAATTTCAGTTTTGCATATATTAGGAGAAGGAATTAATCTCTCAAGGAGGAGGTGGGAGAGGCAAGATGGCCACACTTGCCTGTCCTTGCCCAGGTGCTTAAGCAAGCTATAAGCACACTTACCCATCACTGCTGCAGCTAAATGAGGTGATAGACAAATGGGTGCCTAATTTTAGTCACATCAAAATTCAGCCAAGCGTGAAACTGTTTCCTCAACATACGACAGATGTAGGCTCAGGAACGCGGGCGATTATGGGAATTTGTCTGGGTAGAAACAGAGCAGGAGCACTGGGAATCTCTCTGTATCAGCATAGGAGCCAGTGTTTATCTTACGAGTTCAATGCTTCAAGGATTGGATTGCAAAAAGAAAATGTTTAATAAAAATTGAAATCGTGAGCCTTTTTTGTACAATGCATTGAACTTCAAGAGGATGAGCAGTCCCATGGCAAATGAGACAAAATGGACTTCCTGAAGTGCCTTCCAGCCTAAACTACCCTGTGATCCTGTCTTAAATATCCGACACACAATCAGGGGGGTTAAAAATGCTTAAACTCACTGTTCACAAAACAGTCAAATTTCAGTGTTTTTCTGCTGTAAGCAGTTCACATGAAAAAGAAGGTCATGTCTGCAGAAGTTTATCTCAAGAAAACACTGGTATTACTATCAGAAAACTAATTCAGCTTGAAACATAAGAGCATTTACTCTGATTTTAGTACTGATTCTGATACTCTGTTTATTATTGATTTTCTCAGAAGCAGTAGAATAAAATAAAAACATTTAATCAGGAAAATAGGAATTTACATCAAAACTTTGACCACATAATAAGTCCTCCCTTAGTCATCAGAATTCTTATTTTTTTTGGCATCAGCTTTTAGCTTAGTACTTTCTTTCTTGCAAGAGGAAATGGCAGTGCAATTCTGTAACCTATATTCTTTTGCTGGGAAGGGGGGTGGAAGAAGATTAGCTTATAACACTGTAATCTCATCTGCTATCTATTTTTGGACAGATTTTGATTAATTCCCCATTAAGCAAATTCAGTGGTGTGCATCATTAGAGTGTCATGCTTTTCTGTAGCATGCTACCTGTGTCATGTGATGAGCTGTCCTGAGGGCAAGAAACCAATAAAAATGACATTCTTGCTTATTATTTGCACCACTACCCTTTCATAGCCCATCGTCAGCCTGTGTTGCCTAAGTCAAAAGTTAATTAGAATGACTGCCACTTCCTGTCATATGAAAGATGATTATTGCATGTACAGGAAAAGTTATATGCCTCCTTATATGTATTTGTCAGCAGCTCTCCCAGTTGTGCCTCATTCTTTGTTTTAGTGATTGCCGTCAATAGGAATATGGGGCATTCAACAACCATGAATGCGCCAGGATTAAATGCTCAGGAAATTCAGCAGCCTGTTCACCAAGAATGAGATGATTCTCCAGAAGGCTTTAACTCCACTAACAGAAAACTGTTCTTGGTACAAAAGCATCCTTTTAAAAATTATTTTAAGCTCTTCCATTTTATTTACGTCCATCACTGGAAGATTTGTGAAAAGATAGCAAAGAACAATTCTTAAAATACGTGGATATGAATTGTAAGATAAAAAACTTAATTGCAGTTTAGACTTCAGATTTATTTGAAATGGGGATAATGATAGTAATTACCCAGTTTGAGTTTTGTACAAGGCTAATTAGATCCCAAAAGCATTTGTATGCACAAGGCAAACCATAAATACAAAAGACCATCTGGTCCTTATCAGCTTACAACACTAACACTGTCTGTAATTATTTTTTCTATATTGTTTTGATGTTGACATTTTATGAAGCAATACATCTAGCCATGGTTAGGGAATAACCTGTAAATGCTTTTTGGTTGTTGATGGGTTTGGGGTTTTCTCCTGGGTTTGAAGACATTGGCTAACTAGGAGTGCAGGGAAGCAGTCTGGAGTTCAATCATTTACACTACAAATGGATCAGTGTTTTAAACGGAGTTTGATTGTGGGGTTTTAATCTAAATTGTTCCATCTGCTTTTTCCAGCATTCTGGGGTTCAGAAATAAATCATGAATATGATGATAAGGCTTTATCAGGCAGCGAAGTAGTTTTAAGTAGTTCCACACTAATATAGGGACTACTTCTGATGCCTTTGATGAGAGTTTAGAGCTTGCCATCTAGAGCTGCCTGTGGTTTTGCTCCAACGTGAAGTCCTTGTGTGGTCATGTAAAAGTCCCATGTTAGCACTGTGAGATTACATGTTGAGTCCCTTCTCTGCTGTAGGGACAGCTCTTCATACCTCTGTCCCATGAGCCCAAGCAGGTGGGATGTCCCAGCAGGACCTCTTCAGACTGCTGGTGGGTGCTGTGCTGCAGAAGAAATTTCAGCAGACCCTGTGGAAAGGGTTAGTCAGGCCCTACAAAACACAGGGAGGCAAGACCATCTCTGAGCCTTAGAGAGTTGTTGAACATGATCAAGTCTGAGTGATTTACCAGAGCTACACAGAGAGACAGTGCCAGCTGTTTTCTGTAGCATCTTGTGGGTTCTCTGAATTTTTCTCTAAGAGGAAAATTCTTGTGCAGAATTTTAATCAATTCAGTATTTACGAAAATTGTCACTGACTTGATGGGTTCTGACAGCTCCCATCAGTAGCAATCAAAGACTAAGTAGTCGATCCTGCTGGTGCTGCCCAAGGACCCACACAGGCTTCAGGGATCTGCCTATGCAAATCCAAGTGCAAATCAGAGACTTATCATGAAGTTTAGGAATTATTCCACTGAAATTAGAAGTCTTTTAATCCAGTCCTAATTCACTTCATTCGAGATATCTCCGTATCCATTGACTACCTGAATGTTGTCTGGGACCCCGTATCAGTCCAAATCTCAGAATCTGGCAAACGTTATGTACTTAAAGTAACAAATTGTCCTGAAATTGAATGTTGTATAAAAAATTTATTTGATGCAGATGCCTTTTATTCCTCTTTGTGCAAGGGGCAGGATATTCTTTTCAAATACTTTTCTGTTACTTGTAATGTTTGGAATCTAATATCTCTAGTGCTTTAGGTTCTGTGTCATTATTATTGTATAATCTCATTTAAGAGTGCACAGAATCTCTGACAAGGCTCAGGCCTGTGAGAGCTTTCTGTTTTGAGAGGACAAAGTAGGAAAGGCACAACCATAAAAGCAGTGTGACAAGGACTGTTGTATGCATATGCTCTGTATTTTCCATCTTTTTTTTCATGCTTACATGGTCTTTTGTCTTGGAAAGCCTAGCCTGTGTGCGTACTGTGAATGGCATTCTGCTTGTGCAAGGCATCACCCATCTTCCCCATTCTATCCTGTGCAATCCTGGTGTCCAGTCTCATACACCTGGTGTAGCCACCAGCCTCTCAGCTCTATATGGAGGAGGGTGAGCCTGCCCTGCATCAGGTTCTCCCATGGCATGATGTTCTGTCTGTCCCCACAGCCCCCATCCCATCACCATCCCAGGCAAGGGAGCCCTGTCCTAGCCTGAGTTAAAAGAACCTGTATGTAACCATAGCATGAAACTTAGGTTTGGGTAAAGAAGATGAAAATCTGTATCTGCATAGGAGTACCTTTGTATTTAAGTGGCAAAACATGATTAGAAAATTAGTACATTTTGAAGAAGTCTTAGGTGTGTGTATTGTTTTTTTTTCTAAAATTGCTTTGAGATACACGGACGGAAGGCTTTGTGCAGTAGCTACGAGGTACCTTTTTTTTTCTTTTTTTTTGTTTTTCTTTTTTCGTTTTTATTTTTTTTTTTATTATTTTTTTTTACAGAGACCAGGTTTAAAGTAGACTGTGTTCGTTAAGTAAATGACATTGAATGTCCTAAAATTTCATGTCTAATTTCAATGTTTTCATATGAGAACCATCTAATTTCACTGCGCAAAACTATGGCTGAGATCCTACAGCTGTTGAACCCTGCTCACGTCACTTTTGTGTGACCCCATTTGTGTAAAGCACAAGCACAAAACAGATAGACAGCCCCTGGAAGTCACCCAGAGTCTGTAGCTAGAGGCTATCACTGGAGAAAATAACAATTTTATGGCAGAGAGGCGTGTGACTTCTCATACCTAGACTTTATACAGCCCTGTCCCCATCCAAGGCATCCAAAAGGTTAAGCTGCACAGTAGGAGCCACAAAGGGTGAGTTTGCTTTATAATATAGACTGTCAGGGAAAAAAATAACCCTGTTTTACTGCTAAAATTGCTTTGGAGATTTTTGTGGAATCATCTTGTTTGAGTTTTGTAACTGTCTGTAGGAAATTGCTTGGGATTAGTCTTGAGAGTAGTGTTGTGCATGTGACAAGAATGGACTTGCTGTAAGCAAGGTCAAGCAAAGTACATGCATGCCTAAGGCTAGCACTGGTGTGGGGAAGGAGTATTCAAGATGTGACAAAACCTTCCCTTTTGTTGACCCCTTATTCTTCTTCCTGTGGTGATTCCAGCTCTGCCAGCAAGTATCTGAGCATCCACCACCTGCTTCCCCCTCAGCATAATCCCCACATCAGCATGCACTTCCTCCAGGCTATAGAAAACGTGTCTTAGTTTTGATTTTTTGCATGTGAAATTAACACCTGGGAGGGGATTGCTTAACTGTATGTGGACTTCTGAAACGTCAGCTTTTCTGGAGCCAGGTTCCATAGGCTGTGAAGGGACACTCGTGTGGTTACTGTGGTGAAACATCATTACTGTACGCTTAGGCAACAGGAAATCTACTTCTGCTAACTAGTCACGAGGGGCCGGATCCAGCAAACCTTGATTGCCTGAAATGAGACTTAGCATTTAAAGATATAAATCCAATATCCAATATTGCAGTCCCAAAGTCATAATTACTTGCACACAACCCTGATGTCTCTTCAGCTTCTCAGTGTATTTGTGTTAGTAGTGAACACTTACCCCTCTCCAGGGTCCTGGGCTTCTTTGTGGTCTCAACAGCACTGATCGGCCTGGATTGCAAATCACATATAGAACCGGATGAGCCTGATCCATGGAAGGTTTCTCTGAGCCTAAGGAATGCCTGTTGGGTGGGTTGGGCTCCCTGCACCTTATCATTGCCAGGCTATTTTTGAAGATGGATGTAAGAAGAATGGAGGGGCTCTGATGAAATAATGTGATAGCTACAGCACTTATCCAGGAAGCTTAATGTTCTCTCACCCCAAAGATTCAAGATGGCAATTCTCCTCTTCCAGGACATGAGTGTACTAGGTTAGAGGCGCTGTACTGATACTTTTATGCTGGCTCTCAGTGCAAAGAACAGAATTAATGATTTTCTGTAATGGAAGGAGAAGAGTAAAGCACAGCAAGCTTTGCAGAGAGAACAAGAGAAACTATGACTTTCTGTTACAGGGCTATGAACATTAACCTGTGAGGGTACCCCAGCTCTACTGCTGAGTCAGCCTTGATGTTTCTTGCTGAACCACAATTGAATTAGCATAGCCAACATAAAACTGGACGATTTCCAAGGTGAGATTCTCCATCAAAGAGCTCCTGGATTGGTGATCCAGTTTAAGCTTTCTCTTAGAGCCAGTAAATTTTAGATATTTGGTTTTTCTGTAGTGCACGGCCTGTAGGAAGAACAAGATAGTTTATGTATATTTCCACACACAAGCCTTGAGGTGTGGGTTGGCTGTTCTCTGGGTAGATGGGATGTCAGGTTTTGGATTCATGTCCCAGGCAGAGTCAGGAGCTCAGGACTGGCCATTCCTACTGGTGTCCACTAGCACTGAGGCTTCTACCTGTTGTCATGGGTAGGTCCACTACCACTGGCCTCAACTTGCTGTGTCTCTCCTGTTTACAGCTGCTGTTTTCTGAAATATATAGTAAGTTATATCAAATTAATATAATTCAGAACGTGTATTTCTCTGTTAAATTTTATTGCAATTGCCTAATAAATATGATTGAGGGCATTTATCAGGGAGTGCAAAAGTGATCATGGGCTTTTATCAGGCAGTGCCATCTTGTCATCTTTTTAACTCAGGAAAAAAAGCTAAATTAGGGGTACATTACGAAGTGAACATCAGTCTGCCTGTGGCACTTAGACTGTCAACAGGAGGAGAGGGAATTTTACATCTTGGTTTAGCTAATATAGCTAAGTTTCATTACCAGTTTTGATTTGATGTGATGATTTGACCCTGGCGGTCAAATCCTATAAATAAAGAAATGTGAGTTTACCTAAATTTCTGTCTGACAGGAGCACTCATTTGTAGTATTATGACCTATTATCTAATATTACTGTTCAGTGACAGTTTGGGAAAAGAATCGCCTTGCAGATATAATTTATTACTTCTTGCTAAACTCTTTGAGTGACATTCAGACTTCAAGAGAGCCAATTACATTGCTTCTCATAATAGGCATATCCGTTTACAGAGCCTTTTAATAGTACTTAGGATTTCTTGACTGCATTTGTCTTTTATCCGTGAAGCTTACTTTCAATGTCACTTCCACTTCGCTGCTGGAGATAATCTCCGGCATCACACTTTTCCTTTCACTCCTGTGCCCTGCTCCCTCTACCCTGATTTTCTCACTGAATTTGCCGGCGGCGGTGGGGTGTCAGCCATGGCTGTAGCTGTGGGAGCCTGATGCAGTTATAAGAACAGTCAGGACTGTGAAGGCACCTCACACCGTTGCAGCCCCCCTTGCTACAGCCCTTGTTAAAACCTCGGTTCACCTGCCCCATCACTGACACCAGTTGTCATCAGTTGGCTGACTTCAGGCTGGCTGACTTTCTGTCCTCCTCTCTCATCAGCAGCTTGATAGCTTGCTGATCTGTTTTGTTTGCAGTGTGATAGGTTTGAGCATACTGTATTATTTATAAATGTTTGGTAATTTTCTGTGTCAGTGATATATTCTTTGGGGCTGCTTCAGTCTTTCAAAAACAGGCTTGACACAACGTCTCTTTGTCGTGGTGTTACAGCAGCATTCCCAAACGGTTACTCTATGTACTTGCTTCTGCTTACTGCAGTTTTAAAAATGTTCTTAAGGACGTGTGCTGAGTGTTTAGTTAAAATTTCATTAAGTTGCTTGGTCTAATTCTGATCCAAGTTACAATAGCATGAATGGGAGATGGCCGCAGAAGAGTCAGTCGAGTTAAGCTAGTGTAAAGTTGGAGAATGAAGGCTGTTGTCTTTACACTGCCATAGAGTAAATATTACTGAAGATTTTTCCATACAAAACCAAACAATTTGGAACTAACTTTTTTTTTGTCCAATCACATTTCCAATGGTTTTGTTACTAAATTACTATATTTATTGCCCCAGAGTCCATTCTTGAGATATGTTGACCCCCCTACAGCTTTTCTCAAACTTGCATCTCATGTTTTGGACCTGAATCAATAAAGATTACCTGCAATGTATTCTGCATTATGGAAGCATTCATAGATTTTCAGAGAGAGGAAGAGAGTATAACTCCTCATAACTCCTAGTTTTGTGCACTTTGGAAAGATAGGTTTGTAGTCCCCATCCCTGAAAGTGTTCAAGGCCAGCTTAGATGGGGCTTTGAGCAACATCGTCTAGTAGATGTCCCTGCCCATGGCAAGGGGTTTGTAACTAGATGATCTTTATTGTCCTTTCCAACCCAAACCATTCTGTGATTCTATGATTCATTTCAGAGCTCATTGGCACCGGCTCAGAGCCACCCTTACAGGGTTGCAGAAGGGTTTACCATAGGGAAGAACTTCAGTGCAGCTATAACTCAGGCTGTTATCAGTCTGCCTTTTTGTTTCTCTCCACCTTTTCCCTACTGTCCATGCAGATGCAAATATAATTACAACTTTTGAATAGAGGTCTAGTGAGCTCCTCATGGATAGCTCCGTTGTCTAGCCATGACAGACCTTTCATAGGTGCAAGCATAAATTACTTTAAGTTCGTGTGGCTACAGGTCACTGACTTTTTTATATCCTTACATGTATGTGTTAGGAAGAAAGAAAATATTCTGTGGAAGGGATAGCTAGCATCTTCAGAGGAAGGCGTAGATTTCTGTAATACTCATCTGTAAGGGCAGAATTAATTGAGATACTCCTCTACTTAAGTAAAAAAACAAAGAATGCATTAGGAATAAGGAGAAAAAAAGATGTCCAAGATTTATCCCAAAAGAGCAGATGGATGAGCACAAGTGTAGATCTCATATAAACTTATGCTAAGAAGATACCATCTCATTTGAAAATAGGGTGCCTGTGAAACTGCCGAGAAGCGATATGCTTGATCCCCAAATTTAAATAATGATTTCTAGTTGACAGCAGCTTTGATTACCCCTTGGAGTTATCCAAGCGAAGGAGAAATTGATGCACTTGTCAGCCTGATCATTAACTAACTGGACCCATCATGTTCTGACAAGTGTATCAGGTACATATGCTTGTAAAATTTTCTTAATGGGAGAGTCAGACATGTCTATCTGATCCATCAGCTGCCTCATGTGTAGAGAGGCCACCATCACCATTGCTTCTTTCTTTCCTTCCATCCTTGTTCAGCAGAGAAGCATGATATATTTCCCACAAGACTTATAAAGGTTGTAGCCTCATAGCTCTATTATTGCATTCATTATATACATCTGTATATACAGATGTGTTCATATTTTCCTTGTCTGGATTCACCCCTTTTCTAGCTAAAGAGCAACAACAGGTTTAGCTGTTCTGCCCCACTCTGCTTCATTTTATACGCTTCCCAAGTTTTCTAAAGAGCAGCAGCAACCAGACTCTTATATTGCCTCAATGTCTGTAAAGATCACTGAGGAACCTTCAACTTTGATATCTTCTTGTCCTCCAGCAGCCATGGATTTATTTCCATTTTTCCATTGCCTGCAGAGGTGAACACTCTTGCCTGGACCTCTCACAGGAGGATTCAGAAGCACTAGGTATGAAGAAGTGGCTCGAGCAGTCAGCCTGCACTTCTGTAGCAGGTGGCGTTCATCTGTAGATAGTCCTTCCCTGTGAGCCAGAGACCTGTAGCCAGAGATGTAATCATGTGGTTGCAAAACACAGAAGCATAGAATCATTTAGGTTGGAGAAAACCTCTAAGATCATTGAGTCATCACACAGAGAGCACAGATTTACATTCAGTGGTTGATGGGAAGGACACGGTATATGGTAAAATCTGTACCTGACCTTAACATGAAAAGGGCAATTCAGCAGATATGACTGACTTCTGAGAGTTTTGCTCATGTGCCAGATTTAAATACAGAAGTACTTCCTTCCCTATTTTAGTTAAATTCAGACTGATTATAAAAATAGATCATTATGGAATAGTTACTTCAGTTTAGGGGCACCCAAAATGAAATAATGAACAGCAGTCTGATTTCAGAAGATGCAGTTTTTCAGTCTTCTAAAAACTTGACTTTTTTAAGATACCTCAGTTCATGGCACCCCAGATTATTACATCTGAAAATTAAAATTAGTTATTGAAATATGGATTTAACCTTATGCTTAAGAACACAGTAACTCCAGTTGTCCTGCTGAGCCTTAACTTCATTTACTTACAATCCTTTCAGGTGCAGACTTGTTTGCTTGCTAAGCTGGCTCAAAGGGAGGCATTGCCAGCATTCCAACGCACTGCTGCCGTTCAAGGGTGCAGCCTTTTCTAGTTTCTAGCAATAATTTGACCTAGATATTTGTGCAGACCTTGCCTGGATGTGGAAGAGAATGGAGCCCTGCGCAGCGCAGCGGATGCAAGCCGTGGTTATCAGTGATCACTCCTCTTCGCCTTTGGCTCTGATTTGTGAAGGTAGAAACCTCACGAGCACATCAGTTCTTTCTCCTGTGCTAAGAAACATGATGAGATTTGACAGAATGTATGCAGGTGACTGATCATTTATCCCTTTGCCAGATAGCTAGTAAGCTGATATGACAGAGCCAAAACTCTTAAGTATACTGTTCACTATCTTCTTTCTCACAGTTGTTTTGGGAACAGGAATTATCATTTGTTTCTTTTGGGCCCAGCTATACCCAGCCATTCCTCATATCAGTAAAACAGATCTTCGGTATAAGGATGGCCATGTGTGAAACTGTTCTTTAAGTGCCAGTTTAAAAAATGGTGGTGACTTAAATGCTGGTTTCAAATCAAGTATTGACTGTTTGTATAAACAAGAAATAAATGTTTCAGAAATATGTCAGAGAATCATAGAACCATAGAATGTGCTGAGTTGGAAGGGACCCATCAGGATCATTAAGTCAAACTCCTGGCCCTGTGCAGGACACCCCAAGAATCACACTGAGTGCTTGTATCATCTTGTTGCTGAAAATGACACAGATTTTGTCTGTTTTCTTAAGTCCTGTCTGTAAACAAATCTTACATTCGGTCATTTGGAGAGGGTAGGAAATATACAGTTATATTTTATTTCCATTTAATATGGCGCATATCCTTTGGAAAAATGCCATCCCATGCTACATGCACAGATGCAGCCACAGTGCAGTGAGGTACAGGAACCAAGCTCCTAAGCTACAGCTGTGGTAGGAGAGGAAATTTTTTCTGCTGATTTCATGGGCACAGAGAGGAGGTCAGCTGCTAAGTGTTTCAACCTACTTGTAAATTGTTTTATTGCCCTGTTGTCTTTATGATACTTGAACAATCATCATTGCTGCAAATTGATAATATTCCTGTATCCTGGGTTTACGGCAGAAACAGAAGAAGCATATTATGTTATGGAGCTGGTTAGAGGAAAGTAACTTGGACTTGTCCTTCTTGAAATATTTATTGCCTTTCACAGATTTTTTTTTATGGGCTCCAGGAGAGATTTGAATGAGGTGTTAGGTTGAAAACTGAACTGAGAGGCTGTTCCTTATGTAGGAGAAGATGGTATAAAGGAATTAACTGTTTGACAGCTGGACCTTGACTTTTGATGGATATTTTTTACAGGAGAGTGCGAATCCCCCTGCTCCTTTGTTGGCTGCTCAAAATACAGGGCCAGGTGTGCAGAGGATCAGTGCTCACTGTTCTATTCCCATGCTGGCAGTGGGTAAATGAGGGCTGTGTGAGGTTCTTCTCTTCCTGCCTCTGGGCTTCACAGGGAGCCCGGGCAGAGGGAGCTGTGCCAGGATGTGTTACTCCCATGGGTCCATGGTAGGGAAACATGGGAGTAAGTTGGACTCGGAAATATGTGTCTGAGCTGTGATGCCCCTTGGAGCTGCTTTCCTTGAGGTGGAGGTTGTGTTCAAGACCTTACTCAGGGCTTGGTTTATAGGCACTATCCAGCCTATAAAAAGCAATTAAAACATAGCAAGTATTTGCCCTCAGCAACCCTTGTAGGCTTGCAGAAAGAACTCTGCAAATAAATTACTACTTTTCGACATCAGCTTGTACCCACCGCATAAACCCCTTCCTGATCTTGGCATTGGGAAGGAAATAAAATAGCATTCAGCCAAAGACTAGAGTTTAGTGTCTTGATTTTATTTTTATTCTACAAGTTCAGTTATTTTTACCTAACAAACAACATTATTACCCTATAACTCTGTGTTGGCACCGAGGCTCTGCGTCGCCCGTGTCTGACAGCTTGCTAATAATGCAGCGTGGTACGAGCACGTCCTGTGCCAGCAGCGATTACTGCGAGCAGGCGGCAGCGCGATGACAGCCTTGAGAAGCGGCAAGCGCAATCTGAGAGGTGACATCGGAGGGAATTTCCCAATTATTTCTGCTTTGTTAGGCTTAGGGTGAGGGGAAGGTCGCACAGCAAGCGCACTCCTGCCCAGAAGGTGCAGGTCACCTCTTTCAGACTTCTCAAAATGGTCCCTTTATAATTAGAGGATGTGATTTAATTTTATTGTATTTTTAAAATGTAATAAACTATTGACAGCTGAAGGTTTCAGGCTGAATTTAGCCATAATCACAACTGCAGATGCTTGTGTTTTCACACAAGTAACTGTACTCATTAAGTCTTCCCATATAAACAGCTAAAACTTGGGACTAAATTGCCAAAAGAAATCAAGACTTCTGAATACCAGTGTGCTGCTACCCAGGACACCTACTAAATACATGGAATTGGCAAGGGAAGAGAGGGGAGAGCAAGGAGTAATGGGGACAGCTTTTGTGGTGGTGGTGCTGGCCATAAAGAATGGGATTAATCTCATAGAGTCATAGAATATCCAGAGTTGGAAGGTACCCACAAGGATCATCAAAGTCCAACTCCTGGCCCTGCACAGGGCAGCCCAAAGAATCACACCATGTGCCTGAGAGCTTTGTCCAAATGCTTCTTGAACTCTGTCAGGCTTGGTGCTGTGACCACTTCCCTGGGGAACCTGTTCCAGTGTCCAACCACCCTCTGGGTGAAGAACCTTTCTCTAATATCCAACCTAAACCTCCCCTGATGCAACTTCAGGCCATTCCCTCGAGTCCTGTCCCTAGTCACCACAGAGAATAGATCAGTGCCTGCCCCTCTGCTTCCCCTCTTGAGGAAGCTGTAGACTGCAATAAGTCTTTCATCAGTTTCCTCTTAGTTAATATCACTGTTTCAAAATTAGGTTTCTGTGCTAAGTCAGGCATGCAGACTAATCTGTAGGTACTGGAGAGAGACTGGCAGTCCAGACTGCCCAGCAGCCCCTCCTTTTTCTCTTTCAGCAGAAACCTACATTTACAGGTGTAAGCAGTACACCCAGATTTACTTATCTAAAACCAGACAGGATGATTTTCATTCTATGTGGTGTTTGGCATCATATCAATTGAAATATTAATCCTGTTTCTGTGACAGCATGGTGTAGCTCTCATAAAATTACTGGAAAGGTGTGACTTTTTTCTCCCTCAAGATGTTTTATTGCAGAGCTGTAAAACAACTTCATTTAAGGTTGTATATTCTGGTGGTATTGTTCCTGTGGAAAAGACACTGGAGCAAGAACGGAGGCACAGTATGATCTTGCAGACTCTTATCCAAAGCCAACACTTCGCCTCCTCCCTTAGGAGGACAGGAAGAAAGTGAGCTGTCTGTGCTCTGAAGATGGTGTCATGGTTGGCTGAGTATTGAGAAAAGCAAGAATATAGATATATCTGCCTGCAGCCCTGAGCACACACTCATTCAAGGGCTAGGCAGGGTCTAACTTGGCTCCTTAGTCCTTCCAGGTTGGACATATGTGACCAGTGAGGAAATGACAGTACTACAGAAACCAAACATGTATCAGCCAAGATTCTGCAAGGAGGAATTTGAATTGGTGACATGCCACAAAGTTAAACAGAATCATAATCATAGAATATCCTGAGTTGCAAGGGGACCCACAAGGATCACTGAAGTCCAACTCCTGGCCCTGCACAGGACACCCCCAGGAATCACATCATGTGCCTGAGGTCATTGTCCAACATAGCACTCTATCAAAGTGGAGGAGAGACTGAATGGTTTTGTTGTGGGCTTGGGTTTGGGTTTTTTAATTAAAAAATGCCATATATAAGTTTGCTTTTTTGGGGAGTAAAAAATCAAAATTTAAAATTCTTCTTTGTTCTTTTTGAGAACTGCAGTCTAAATGCCTTTTCTAAAGCTCCCAGTCCTCTGGGATGGGCAACCCACTGAGACGGCATCCTCTGAGCAGTAAGTTGTGTCATATTGGGATTCTGGGATATGAGAGCTGTGGAAACTTGGACTGCATGAAGGCATGAAGAGAGACTATTAGACAGCACAGTGGGATCCTCAGATGCAAACTCCTAATTTTAGAGAAAAAATATGGAAATTAAAAACACTGTAATGAAAAGGTGTTGGGTTTTTTTTTAACAAAAAAAACCCTCGCAACTGTTGGAAAGCTGAGATTCAGTGAGAAAAGCACTTCATTTAATGCCCAATTTTGTCAAAACCACTTGGGAGTGGGGCTATCACTGGTGATGAGCTGTGTAGGAAGGTATGAATTAGCTTGATGCCAGGTGAGGTCTGGAAAACAGGCCACATAAGATGAAAATTAAATTAAAGTCACTGAAAGTAGAAACCTAAATGCTTTAAATTACTTGTGCTCATCATTATATTGCAGGAACATATATTAAAAGTAATGTTTTCTTTTTATCCCTCAAACGGGGAGAAAAGCACTCCAAAGCTACACATGGAGGGCTAAATGAGAAGTTCTCGGGCACCTGAAGCATCCACAGGCTGTGCAGGAGTGATGTGTCTCTCCAGTGTTACATCAGGGAGCCAGATGTACCAGCTATAGATGCTTATGTGTAGGAAACTTGAACGTGTATTTATGAGCTTTGTACATCACATGCAGACACCTAAATTTAAGTGTCTTGGTCTCAAGATGACTCTCATCTGATGTTTTACGTTTAAAGAATTACTGGTTTTTCAATTACAGATCTGTTGCCTTTAAAAGAAACCTGTATTTGTGTTCCCCTCTTCTTCCCTAAGAAAAAACCCAAAACAACTCCTTATGGAAACTGCGCATATTTCCAGAAACCTGTTCAATATATCTGTTAGTCCTGTTCCTCATTTTCCATGTTTATGTCATATCTATTTAAACATGACATGCCCTTTGTTTATCCTAGTATTTCATGGCCCACTCGGACCATGCAGTCTGGGAAAATGGAGGATGGTTAGAAATGAGGAATGTGTGTGTGTAGTTGGTGTCTGTGCTGTTGCAGTGTTTTTAGCCTGTGCTTCAGTCTTTCCTTGCTCATGCATATCTCTGTGTTTGACCATGAGCAAGTCACTAAGCCCCCTCTGCGCCTCTGTTCCCTGATTGTCCAGTGGCAGCATTCCTGCCTGTCTGTATTGGCAGCCCTTTTTTTTTTTTCTTTTTTCTGGACAAGGAATTTTCTGTAGTTTCCTTTGAGATTGTTCTAGTATTATTCAGGAAAAAGAGATAAAGTGATCTGTATCCATTATCACACTGATAGATTCGGCAGCCTTTTGGCAAATCTGTTTTCAGGGCAAGTGCAGTCTGGTTTTCTGTGGTTTGGAGTGAAGTTTAACTCATGGAGGGTGCTTGTGGGAGATGGGGGTGGTTGTCTGGGATTGTTTTTGCTCCCTTTGTCAAATTGTGTACCGTGCAGGGAAGGGCCCTTTCTCCCAGGACAAGTTGACAAATACTCTGTCTAAAGCAATGTTGATGTATATCCAAACCTCTGTCCAACTGAGGCCAAGCACTTTGGCAGTTCCTTTTTGCAGTGAGGTTCTCCAGAGCTGACAGCCGAGGCGCTGCTGAATGGGCCAGTACAGGGCCAGTGCTGATTAATGATGCAAACACAGCCCCGAGGAGCAATGCTTGAGCAAATAGGGGTGATGTCAGCCCTAGCAACAGATGGCAAAGCCCCTTTTCCTGTGCTCCACGGGCTGCTCAAGCACTTGGAGCTGGTGAATAAGGAACAATAAGGGTAGCACAGGGTTAACCGCCACTTTTATCAGCGTTTTTGTGCTGGCTTAGCTCTTTCACAGCAAAATGTCAGTGGGTGAATTGATTTTTTTTTTTTTTGGTTTGCTGTCCAGACGTAAGAGGAAAGTGGCCACAAGCAACTTTTAGCTCTTGGGGCCGCCTGCTAAAAGGGGCACAATAAACATCCTTCCTGCAAATGTGGAAAAAGCAATTGAAGGTGGAGCTGTTTTATAGAGGTTTCTGATGCTGTTGCAAATTGTTATGGGTCAGTTGCTATTTCTAACACAAACCTCAGCTGCTCAGGGTGGCTGGAAATGCCTGTGTTAATTACCATCAGGCTGAGGTCTTGTCTGTAGACACAAGTTGTATTGCCTTAACTACACTGGTATCATTAAAGTGGTACAAATACCCTGAAGTGAATGCAGTTACAGCGGTATAAATGAGCTTGTTTATCTCATAATCTGTGCTAGTATAAAGCACCTTTATACCCATATAATTGCACTCACTGGGGGTTGTGCCAGTGTAAATGTTTTGGTATGAAAAATCAATAACTGGCATAGTTGGAGGCTGTCTGGGCTCTGGCAGGCTGAAAGTGTTGTGCTGCAGCGGCTTCCATACTGAATGCTCAGCTATTTTTGGTTTTAATCTATCATTCCTGTCTTGACCTAGAAATAAAAATTTAATGGAAAGTTGAATTTATGGCAGCAGCGGAAATAGGGGTCACAGGTGCTATCTCCCTCCTTGCACTCCAGTGGCTGGAGGATGAAGGAACCATCTGAACCAAGGGACAGGAGAGTCCCTTCCCATACAGAGATAGGGAAAGGGGCCAGCCAGCAGACCAGCCCAGAGAAATATCAATGATGGGAATCAGAGTGATGTAGCCTAAAATAAGAGGTGTAGAGCTGCTTCTTTCTGAAACTACTCTAATTTATACCATGAGGCCATACTGACAGGCTGAAATATAGGAGGATCTGCAGGGGTAAGAGACAATCTCATTTGGCCTCCCTCATCTGCCTGATGGGTTTTTTATCTTAGGACACAGGGGGTGGGACTTCCATTATCAAACTGTAGGCATCTGCACCTGAGCTGGGTTTGTAAACTGCCTTTGTAGTGACTGGAGAGACATAGACACCTCTAAACTGCATTTTATCTCCTCTTAGCTTGGATATCTAAAAAACTACATATAAATCATGCTTCAGAGATTCCTGTTTCTCTCTTTTGACTGTACAGGGGTGTTTGTCAGCCAGGTGGGATCCAGGTGAATACAGTGAGTCTTTCCTGTCCTAGTTAGCCAGGGTCTTATGATGGTCTGTGGCACCTGTGCTAGCCCTTGGCTTTGACACAGATTTTGGTGGTGTGGCTAGGGAAGTATTACTGACTCTTGGAAAAATCCATTTGTTTAATCCATGTATTTACTATCACTTCTTTGTCTTCCTTTCTGTAACGGACAAAGCAAAATTATTTTTGGCATAGGGGGGTCTTAGTGAACTTTTAATGAACTGTTGCTCATTTCACTTTTTAATGAACTGATTTGATTATTTTGTTACTTTGCAGTGTTGCTACCTCAATTCTTTTCTGCCTGTTCATACAATGATTGCTTTGGGCGAGAAAAGGCCACTGTAGCTCTCTGTGCATCCATGGTTTTGGACCACCTTCACTGCTCTTTGAAGCAGCCACCAGGATTGCCCAGGTCCTCTGGCAGTGCACTCAGCGCTGTTTGTTGCTGTTACCAGATATCATGGCCCTTTTGAAAATGGTGTCTTGTTGTTCATGGGATTAGATGTGTCCCTATCCTGACTCTGATGGAGCCCCATCCCAGCTGCCAAGCAGTCTCCAGTCTCTTGCCCCCAGTTCCTGCCTGTCTCTGTGATACCCTGCACAGTGGCTCTTAGCTCAGTGCAGTGTGCTTCGGTAGATAACGGGCTGTTAAGAAGCTATCTGATAGTGATTTCCCCCATCCTAAAAGTGTTTTAAAAACCTAATCCATTTGTCTTTTATCTCTGGGTTGTTTCAATTTCACCAAGCATTGCCTACAGCAGATATAACCTGACCAGTTTCTAGACTTAGGGCTGTGCTATTGCTCTAAAAACAATACTGCAAATAGAAAGAATAATTTGGGTAAATGAGGAGGCCTAATTGATTCATCAAGGGTTATACAGCACAAACACTTCAAAGCATCGTCACAGGATCCTGCTGTGAAATGCCACTCAGCCTCCAGCCACAAGAAGCCCAAGGAGCAAATGCTCTGCATGTTTTAAGGAGGTATTGAATCTTAGCCTTAGAAACCCAAAACCTCATTGTTTTTCCTTGCGTAGAGGCTCTGTGTCAAATATATGTACATTATTTTTACCTATGTTTTATCTCAAGATATTACCTATTTTTCATCTGAAGAAGAACTCTCCATGTTGTTCACATTCTTAAAACACAAACCCGAGGGACTGAAGAGTTTTAAATGTGCTTTTGCGGTGCACAGCACCAGTCTTCAACACATAGTTTTACATTAATAGCTAAGATTTCCTATCTGTAAAATGGGAGAAATCTGTTTAACCCAAGGAGTTAACCTCATACCTCGCACAGGCTTTTGCTGCTGAATTCATTGACATTTATAGGGTACAATGTAATCTTTGTATGCTAGATGTTGAGGTTCTTAGATTTTCCTGCAGTTTATTTTTTTTTAAATTATTTTTAAGTGTATGTTGAAAACTATGAATTCACTGAGGAATGACGTTTTATTTCTGACTTGAGAAAACATATTGGAAACTATGGAAAACTTAGGTAACTTAGTGTTGTTTTGAGTCCCATGTTTGAGGCAGTTTTATTTCTTTCAGAACTGAATTAAAAAAAAAAAGTAACTGATCTGTAAATCAACCCTTTGATGCAGTAAAACTGCCAGAAACCAAAACTGATCTGGCTCAAATGATAGATGCTTACTCTGGTTGACAACTTATACATTTAATTGGAAGCTACAGCTTTTGAAAAGAATTGGACAGGGTGAAATCATCACAGTCTTAGATGTAGACAATGACAGAAGCCAGTATGTTCAGTTCTCTTCGTTGAGGCTTGTAACACAAAAAAAGCTGCTGATCTTACTGGATTGCGATAGAAGATATTTGCCCTTCACTGAATAATGAGCTTGCAATCACATTTTGCTGAAACAGGTTCTTTGTGCAAACAAAACTTAAATCAGAAGGAAGTTAAATCTCATTTTTTACTCTTCGATCAAAACCTTCATGCTTGAGCACCTCGTAGAGAGGAACATTAGGCTCACATTTCTGTAATCTTATTTGTTATTCAGGATTTGCTCCTGATAGCTTAAATTACTGGGGGAAGAGGGGGGAACAAAAAAAAACACTAAAAGGAGAAGCCAAAAATAAAATAAATAATAATAAATTTTAAAAAAATTAAATTAAAAAATAAAAAACAAAAACAAAAACAAAAAAAACCACACCACACTCATACAGCCTTAAAAATGGAAAATCGATTCATTTTCACCACTTTGCAAAGCCTTTCATTATAAAAGGGGAGCAAAGCAAGTAGAAAAGAACTGCATGCATTAAAAGTCACCAAATCTTTTCACTTGTTCCCAGGGCTCGGACAACAATGCCACTATGAAAATAGCTCTGAGGAGGAAGAGCATGCTGGGTAATGAGATGCAAATGAGCACACCAAGCATCCTACTCTGCCTCAGAGCCTTTGTATCCAGTAGCGCAGTAACAACCAGCCTTTGAGTCATGATAGGTTACCACAGAATGGGTTTCACAGTGGGCGTGTTTATTATCCTCACGGTTCTCCTCAGCTTGCGGTCAGCAGGATAGTTAAACATGGCATCCATTTTACTGAGAAGTTGCCTAGATTAAAAATAGCTGAAATAAGAGTGTCACAATTAAGTGTAAAAAAGCTCAGTGTGGGACCTTGTGAAGGGAGAAGGGCATTTTTATTTTATTTAACTTGATCTGCAAGTCGGTTTTTCTTACTCACATCCTCTGCACACCAAGGCATATGTATCCAGGTGCTGTGGCCAAGATGACTCTTGTGGGAAACTGAAGTCCTCGTTGTGTCTCTTGGGTTCTTCTTGGCTGACAAGGAACTGAGCTTTGAAAAGGTCTTTTAAAACATTTAGGAATTAACAGTTACCTTTACATCTCTATGTTCCTTACTTTGACTTCTGTAAATCATTGCTGATTTTCTTTTTCTCATCTTGGACATCTTTAGGGCCATCATCTGTCTTTCTCTTAGCATGATAGTATAGGTGATGTACTGGAACCTTGTTGCCCTCCTCCTGTTGCCAAACCACAGGTGTGCTGACAGATTGATGCTGAGACCTTATCAGAGCCCTGTGCCCAGATGTAAACAGCATGTTCCTCAGTCTTATCCTTGGTTTAGCAGTATAGATCGTTCTTGGAAACCTGACTGTTGTTTCTTTTGGTGCTTTCACACCTATCTGTTTCCACTCCTGTTTCATACATATTCATCATAATATTTCTGATAGGGACCTGGACAAAAGGGAGTTAGCTAAGAAGACTTGATTTACTCAGTTGGAAAAAAACAAGGAAGGTATAGAGGAATAGCTTTGATTGCTCCTTGGTTACACAATTCTACCATGCAGGTCTGAGAGGACCTCAGAGACCCATTTATGTGACCAGGAGAGAAGCACAGGTGAGATCTGGATCAAGTCACACACATGCCCCTTTCAGGTAGTTTGACATTGTTATCTGGGGCCTTCAGAGGGTGAGGAAGTGAAATATGAGGACTTGCATGCTAACCAACTTAGAAATGAGAAACCAATTTAGAAAGTACAATGGCAAATAAGTGTATGAATAGTACTGGAGCAAAACAGCAGTGCTAAACCTCAGGCAGGAGAAAGTAAAAAGCAAACTGTGGTTATCCCTACAGCTTCAGTACTTCCATCAGCTGCTTGTGACCGCCTCTGGATGCATGTTCTGTTCTGAAAGTAGTCCTTGCAGTAGCAGCACTCCATCCTCATTCGTTAAGTGATGGCTGGCCCTTGCTTCTCTGTCATCAGCCCCATTGGTAGCAAAGGTTTGCTTAGCATCCCTGCTTTCAGTTTCCTCTTCTCTGCTGAGATTGGTGGCCATTCACATCCTCCCCCAGTGCATATCTCCTTATTCCTCTGTCCTCTCTATACTCTCATTCCAGCCTCATTCTTTTCAATTGGAGTTATAAATAGATCAGTGTCGTGGTTTAACAGCAGCCAGCAGAAATGGTGCATGGGGTGTTTCTGAGACCCTTGACCAAGCAACCGCATATGGGGTCTGCTTGCCCTTCCTGCGCTCCATGTGCCTGCACATGTGGAAAGGGCTCACTCTGTGGATCCTACCTCTCCCTTCATTTCAAAGCAAGAGAGAGCTCTTTGCAAATAACTAATTCCACTCCTCAGCCAAAGATTCAGTGGTACCCAGGACCCACTGACAGCTATCTGACAATACTGGGGCACTGCTCTAGCTTTGCAGAGAAAAGCAGCTGCTGTTCCTGCTCTAGTTTTGCCGTGTATTTTTGCTATTTTTTATGTGATAAGCCACTGAAGTGAGGCTCACAGTTAATACGGTATTTTACCCACTGATAAAAGTTTGTAAATCCCTGCACACAGAAGCAAAAAAAGAGGCAGCTTTTAGAAAATGCTTAGTGCTGTTATAGCTGAGCTTTATGATATTGTTAGTTAATAATATCTTACTCTTACAGAAGTCATTTTTTCCTTTATAGATCACAAGGCACTTTACAAAGAATGATACCCATTATCCCAGTTTTATGGGAAGGGAAACTGAAGCACAGAGACATAAAATGTCCCATGTGAGGTTACAGACCAAGACAGAGGGTGAACTGGAAACCAAACAGAGGTGTTTCTTAGGCAGGAGACCACCTTGAAAAGGGCAGCAGATCTTGACAGTGCTGTGAATTGCACATCATGAAACAGGGCCATATATCTTTACTATGAGGCTTCTTTCCACAGCTCTGTGTTCTGCCTCCAGATCAGGAAGGTCACCTCACCAATAAATCATTTTTTTATTAGAGATGGAGATGAGATTGACTTGATCTGGCAAATTTGCAGGTAGCACAAGACACAACTCTCCCAGCACGGGCTTTACTGAGCTGAAGACAATTGCTGGTCATGAGGGATCAGCACCTTTTTTTTTCAACGCATTTGAGAGAAAAGCTGGTGGTGTTTTTCTGTTGTCAAGAACTGCGCTTGGTTGAGGGAAAAATGCAAAATCACTTCTCTTTAAAAGGTAATGAGAGTGTCTAGATTAGAGGGGAAAACTGACAGCTGTGCCCTGTGCACCCTCTGCACCTCCTCCACAATTGAGAAAAGAAAATACCAAGACTTCATAGTGCTGTGATCTATACATATGTTATACATAACGTACATTGGAGATTTTTTTATTATTCTTTTTTCCTTCTTTTGTCATAATAGGCTAGAGAAAAGAAATCGGATAATAATTCACGATGTATCCAGGTCCAAGGTGCAGCATATTTGTGTAGCCCCTTTCCTCTGAAAGTGGCACCACCTATCCCTGCCACGGATATTATGTAAGTCTTCATTCCTGCAAACAGTGACATTAATTAGCATTAATTATAACTAGAGTCTAGTTAGGCTCAGTCGTCACTTTTGCAGAATTATGAGGCCTTTGTGCACAAAAAAATTAAAGAAAATTGTATAATGATTATGTGTGCTGGTTACTAAGCTAGCCACCAGTTAGATGTATTTATAGCTATTCCTGCCAGTAATAATGATATGCTAATTATAACCCAAATAGAATTCTGTAATTTCTTCCTGAAAATGAAAGCAGTGGAGGGGGATGTTAAAATCTGTGCTGAGGCATCGTATTAGCAATTAGGTTTTTAGGCAACACTGTTCTTCTTAAGGAAAGAAAACAGAAGAAGATATGAATGCTACTTCTTTTGTATTTGTTTGAGCCTAAATAAAGGATTTGGACTTTAAAACATTCTTATCCTACAAACCGTGAACTCCTGTGTGAAGTGTTTTAGAAGAGCTAAGCCCCTGTGCGACAGTCCCTCAAGGGCATTTGCTCAGTTGTTCCAGAGCATCACAACCCTAAGAGATGACTCAGGCGACAATGACAACGCAGAGAAATTGCTCATCAGCTGTGCTAGAGGAGCCATTGCAGCTTGGGCACGTTGAATATTATCAGTCCTTTCATTTAAATAGTGCAACAGTGGATGGCAGACTCTGTGTCTAAAATCTTACGGGCAGGTCAAGAGGGATCCCCTTTATGACCTCAGGGTCATAAAATGATCATTTTAGAGTAAGGCTTTTTGGGGTTGTAGTTTGAGTTTCATCCCACTTGAGTTCAGGCGCTTCACTGAGATGTCTGAAGGTATCTGCAGTCCAGAGTGACCACAGTCACATGGTGACTGTGGTTTGGTACAGGAACCTTTGCAGACCTCATCTAGCTGTTTTGGATTTGACCTGACCAAACCCAGCTTGCTGCCATCACTCCTTTATCAAGTAAGAATAACTATGATAGTTTCCCTTCCAGAAATGTGAAAGAACTGGCACCTTAAATACAACTCCTGACACAAGTAACTACTGAGGGATATTATCAAATCAGAGATTTGAGCCATGCATTTGGGAGATAACAAATAAAATGTCAGTGGTAAAGAGCAGGAAGACAGGGTAAAAAAATAAGCCTTTTAGTCACAGAACTATTTGTCTGACCTCTGTCAACTGCAAGGCTTTCAAACATATTTTGAAGGACAGTATAAGTAAAACATGAAAATAAGTAGAAAACAAGGTAAAAGTGCTTGTGGGTTTCCCAGAAGTAAATCTTATCAGCCTATCATGATGTCACTAATAAGATAAATGATGTTCCAAGAAATACTCTGTGTGTCATCTACGTGGACTTCAGTAATGCATTTTATACGGTTGCACTGCAGAATTTATGAGGTACGAGGACATGGAGATTAATAGTCAAATTGATATGTGAGTATGGGTCTGGATAAAGAGGAAATAAAAATGATGAGTCTTGAATAAGGAATTTGCATGCTGAAGGGCATACATTAACAGATTATCTCAAGTATTGGCTAGGCAAATGATTTGTTTGGTGGTTTCTTCAATTATGCTGGCTTCAAAAGAGGGAGTTTGCTCTCATCCAGAGTTAGCAGGCATCATCCAAACTAGAGAGTTTAGGGAAAGGGGGGGGGGGGGGGGGAGGGAGAAAGTGTGT